>VZTF01000681.1:452320-525696 GCA_013397755.1 Cnemophilus loriae
CACGGGGGATGCAGAGATCCACCCGCAGCCCGTGGGGATCCACGGGGGATGCAGAGATCCACCCGCAGCCCGTGGGGATCACGGGGGATGCAGAGATCCACCCACAGCCCATGGGGATCCACAAGGATGCAGAGATCCACCCGCAGCCCGTGGGGATCACGGGGGATGCAGAGATCCACCCACAGCTCTTGGGGATCCACGGGGGATGCAGAGATCCACCTGCAGCCCCTGGGGGAGGTGCCCATGCCGGAGCGGGTGGATGCCTGGAGGAGGCTGTGGTCCAGTGGGAGACCTGGTGGAGACAGAGTGCCCCTGCTCCCCAGCTGGAGCAGCCTGTCCTTGGAGGAAAGAGAGACCCACGCCGCAGCGGTTTTGGGAAGACTGTGTGCCCGTGGGAGGGACTCACGTTGCAGCAGTTTTGGGAGGACTGCTGCTCGTGAGATTGGAGCCACGCTGGAGAAGTTCATGCAGACCCCACGGTCTCACAGGGGAAGGACTCCTCCCCCTGAGCCCTGGAAGAAGATCTTGGGTGACAGACCAAAACCCCCATACCCTGTCCCCTGTGCTGTCAGTGCGAAGGAGGGAGGGGTTGAGGGGAAAGGTGTTTTTAAGGGCTTATTTTACCTCTCGCTATCCTCCTCTGATTTTGTTAGTAATAAACTCACTTTGTACCTCGAAGTTGAGCCTGTTTTGCCCTTGGAGTGTTTTCTCCCGGTCATCTCAACTCACGAACTCTTAGTTAGTTTTTCTCTCTCCTCTGCCCACCTATGTCAGGGGAGGGTGAGCAAGTGACTTTCATGGGTGCCTGGCGTGGGGCCAGTGTCAAACCACGACAACCAGTTTGCCTCCAATAGCAGAGAATCAACGGGGTGCTGGGCAAGGGAACCTGCCTCTGGCATCGCACCACACCACTTCTCTCCTGTCATCCCACAAGTTCATTCCCTACCTTGCCCACTCCAGCTTCAGAGCCTGGGAAGGTTTCTGTCAGCACATGGCACCATCACCGAGTGCCAGCACTGGCTGGAGTCACACAGAGGCTGTGTGGCTGCTGGGGCTGGCACCAGGCACACAGCGCTGCCAGCACATCCGAATCCTGAGCCGACGCTGCAGCCCTGGAGAGCCCTAAAAGCAGAGCTGCGTGCAAGGGACAGCGCTTTGTAATTTGGGCAATCTGCAATTCCGCATCATCATTTATGTCCCCTCATTAGGCTGTGCAGTCTGTGCCCCTCATTTCTCCTCTCTTTAATTCTTTTAGTACCAGCAGCACTTTGTTGAATTTCTGAAACAGTCCTTACTAGGTATTTGATTTCCCTTAAAATAAAATTTGCAGAAAACAAAACCATAACATTTAAATGCCCTCCACTGATCCATCTTCTAAATTACAGTACGCATTAATTTTTCACAGAACTTTGTGAAGCAGTTTTATTTTCTCGTATCACATTTCAAGAAACAAGAGAAAAGGATTTACTAAAAACACCGACACAAGGTTTATCAGCAAAAATACGCATTCAAAAGAACTCGCTCCAAAAATTGCCCCACTCCCTTCTTTTTCTTAAAGATCATCATGAAATTGAAATTTCTGAAGTATTAGGGAACTTGCATACTACCTTCAGTCAAGCGGGCAGAGCATCAGAGACCTGACACATAAACTGGCTGAAAGCAGATCTTGAAAAATCACATTTCAAATTAGGAGAGGAGCAGGAAAGGGGAAAATAAAACAAAAATACGTGCAAAAAACATGTATATAAAAAAAGACCTGAAACCAGCAAGAAAACTGATGCTAATTGCTGATGGAACATGGGCAAAATAAGACCATTGAAGCAGATTTAATTGGCTTTCCAAAAGTGACACCTCGAAGCAAGTAAGCAAATCTCGATGGCCGAGGAATTTTAAGGACATGTTAGACAGCCATCTGTCAAGGATAAAGCAGGACCTGGAAGAACAGGTCCTGCCTTCAGGCAAGGGATGGAGAAACTGACCTCTCCCTATCCTTCCTAACCTCATTTTCTCTGTGAAATTGGAGGAATACACATATGTAACACTTTACCAAATCTCTAGACTAGTAACAGGTTGCAACAGGGGAAACTGATAAAGCTTGTTCTGAGCCACATGATACAGCAGGTTTTGCTTCTGAATTTCAGTACAGTGTCTTTTGTAGATTAATATACACCTGGATAGGAAGTAGGGGAAGCAAGGTTAATTTTTAAGCCCGAGATCTCTGCAAGCATCCCTTTTCTATTGGAGTTACCCTGTTTCCAAGCCCAGTGCAGCAATTCACACACATTAAGCTCCAGGGTAAACTGCAAAGCACATCCAAGAAAGGGCAACTGGGCCCGAGTGGGCTGGGGAGAAAGCAGCACACTGAGCAGCAATTAGGAATCTAAACCTAGGCAAACCCAGACAAAATGGGTTTAAATTCTGGCCTAAACCAATAATTGCTTTCAGCACTGTGAGTTATTTTTAAAAATTTCCTGAAGGACCTTTCAAAACACTATTCCATGAAAACCTGAGAAGTTTTAGGTTGAGCAACCACGTACTTAATTCCAGGAAACTGAAAGTGAATGAAGTGAAACATCTGACCACATCCAGTGCCACCATTTGATGTATCAGAGTTGTGTCAAAGTTACATATGAATGACCATATTGCCCTGACTAATCTAAAAACCTACCGGGGTTTGTTTCACACACTGAAAAATATAAAAACAAACTTAGGAAAAAGATGCCATGAGGGAACGGTTTCCTTTTCCATTCACTGCACATGCATTTTTACAAAGATGACACATGGTAAATGGATAAGAACAATTTTCCATCATTAAGGAAAGCCTTAAACAACCCCTGACTGCTAATACCATCATCTCTTAGGCTCCTACTAAATTGCAGTTATTTGTTCAAAACAAAACGATGAGGCCTGTGATATAATAGAGCAATTTAAGCAATGAAGAATACAACACCTGTAATTCAATTTCATGGCAACTGCTTTCACAACATGTTTCCATAACAGTTAGGAGATAGGAAACTTCTCTCAGTGCAGCAATTCTTTTTTAAGAAAGCCAGGCTCTCAAGAGAGAAGTGGGCTTTAAGTAGACAAAAACTATAAACAATAAGCAATTTGTATCTCCATGCCAGTCCTTTCAGGTCTATCTCCAGCTAGTTGCCACTCTTCTATTTCAGTTTCTATTTCATATTGACAGACTGCTGTCAGAAAAGGTAAAAATAAAAGTCACCCAAAATCTCTAACCTTGAGAAAGTTTTCAGGCAGAGGAACATACAAGAGCTTCCCTTCCCATTCATCTTTGCTGTAACAGCCACCATATACCAAAAAGAGCTGTAAATCCCAGGCATATGACCTTCCCAAGGAGTCAAGGAGGCAGCAGGGGGAAGATGGGGATATCAATAATGAGCAGTCAATGCAGGAAGTACAGCAAGCACACTGTCCCAAAAGGAGAAATCCAGTATTAGCTCAAAACCCCACAGCTGAACTGCATCCAACAGCAAATCTTTCTCACCCTTCACAGCAAATGATGAGGCCACTTGCTATCCTGGTGGAAAGTTCTTTAGAGTACAAATGCATGCAGACATCAAAATCAAGGTTCTCAAGGAGTAATATTGATGTTCTCCTTTGTTCAGTATTGAATCATGCCCCCATGTTCACTTTACAGACTGGAATTAGAAAGAAATCATGCACCCAGTTAGGGATTTCCTTCTGGGTTTGATGGCTGGAACAAATACCAGAGCAATAGTTTCAGGAAGTCTTTGTAATGGCATAGAATAGCCCTGAAGATGAAAACCTTTCCATCTTTTCTCCCCAGCTTTCTGTTCCTTCTAAGCCTCCCTCCCCTGCACCAGGACAAGGATTTGGGCAGAGATCTGGGTGGAGGAGCTGTGCCAGGCTGAAATGCCTGCAGCAATGAAAGCTGTCCTTGCAGACAAGGGATTCCCCACAGAGAAAAGGCAAGACACTTGCCATGGAGCAGATCTGGTGGAAAAAATCAAGGGCACCCACCTCCGACCCTCATGAAATGGATGTGCAACAGGGACATGTTGTGTCTCAGCGACTGTACATTGGAAAAATGCTCCTCTACTCAAGATACGAAGAAATATTCCTACTGATGAAATGTGTATCTGGTCATAAATCATTCCTTGTCAATCAGCTCTGCTTGAACCCCAGATAAGCAGGACAAGAAATCCACCTCAAGTCCCATCCTATGCTACCCTCTCTACCCTCAAAGCAGAAAACCAGTATAGTCCAAATGGTTTCGTAGCTGCTGCTGCATTTCCTGTCTGTTCATACATTTATTTTATGCCATTTTAAACAGAAAAGCTACTGCTTTGAGCATGAACCATTCCATTCTGAGATTCTTCATCAACAGTTATTCCACTGATATTCCCACCATGAAAGGAAAACCGACAAAAACATCTGAACTCTAAGTGTATTACTATTAGGAACCCCATATAAAAATGGCTCTTCAGTTCTCCCTGCTTAATTTCTACACTGAAAGGCATCAAAACAGGTTGGCATGCTGAAAATAAAAGAAGATCCCAATCTCTCCATCCACTTCAAGAAAACATTGAATGAGATAATGAAAGTTGTTGTACTGACCTCTATAATTAGGGAGCAAAAAATTAAGCACCTCTGCATTTAGATTAGCTACCCGCAAGGTAATAATAATAATTTCTAGAAGTGTACACATAGAAAATAAGAGTCAACTGAACTAATTTCATCCCCTCTAACCCTTGATTTGGTTGGTTCTACATGCTGCATCTGGTTGCATATCAAAGGTTCAGCAGGGCTGTTCTTTAAACTCAACAAGAGACCCGCAGCTCTTTTTATCTGAAGATATTCAATCTGTACTCATCAGTGACTTCTCCCCGTACCCCATTAATTAGCTCTGCATGCTGCCTGCTGTTAGAAACACAAAGAAAACTCCAAATGAACATGTGCACTGCTCCTAACAAAATGAGACTGACACAAGTGGCACCTTTCTGCACTGAGGATGTAAAATACTACGCAGGACTAAAACTGGGTGTTATGGGGAGAAGATGTGACGTCACAGATGTAAGACTTTGCAAGTTCCAACAGCACACCCAGTGTTTAAATAATTTTGGTAATAAAATGTGCATGTTGTTAAGAGCACTGGAGTGTAAAAAATGAGTGTGATGGTCACTGGGAACTCACAAGGAGACTGGAGTCCATTCTCTGTTCTGCTTGAGATGGGGCTCACCACACTCACATTTACCCACCTACAGGAGTCACAGAGTCATAGAATGTCCTGGGTTGGAAGGGACCTTAAAGATATCTAGTTCTGACCCCCCTGCCATGCACAGGACACCTTCCCCTAGACCAAGTTTCTCAGAGCTCCATCCAAAGTGATTATTGAGGCTCCTTATGGAGTTTGTGGAGAAGAATCGCCCTGTCTAGTGTGCATTTCATTATATCCTAAAACAGAAGTCAAAAATAAAGGGATTCAACTGCATGGAGGTGCCTTTATGTTCAATATTTCCAGTGGGAATATAAAAAAAAACACTAGGCAGCATTTGTTGGCTAAAGCTAAGCTAAGTTTGGTTTTACTGCAAACACCTCAGTGATCATAAACTGGCCATGGATCTCTCTGCATCTCAAATCTGCAGGTAGGGAAGGCAGGGATGCCACATCTTCCTTCATGATTCACAATGACCATGGTCACCTTGGATTGAAATATGGAAAAGGGACAGCCTTCAACAGTGTCTGGCACAATAAAGATTTAATTTCAAGTAGAGCTTCCCATTACTGATGCAGTAACAACAAAAAAAATATTCTGTAACTCCTGATGTTTTTAGCAACCAATCCTCTCACATAAGCACAGTGATTTAAAGAAAGTCACCATGCAGCCCCATCATTTCTGAGCACTATGACAAAAGCATATCAAAAAGCCAAAATAGAACAAGGCATTTGTAATCTTGGTTGAGAAAAAAAGAGCAAAGCCACAGCTCCAGCAACTGCTACAGCATTACACAAAATATAGCATTTACTGCATATTTCACCATTTCAGCACTCTCAATCATTCAGCTGGTTGTGGTGTTAGCTCACTGTCAGGCCTGATGCTGATTAAAAATCTCTATCCCAATCCAATTCCCCTCACCACGCTTCCATGGCATATTTGTCTTTTATAGGGGACCTTGATGTCAACAGTTAACAGAGTTTATCCTTCTCCCAGCAGCGTGAAGGACCTGACCTGACTGAGGCAGGAGAACGGAGTTACCTTCTATTTCCCCACCAGCTTCTTCAGCTGAAACAGGGTTTTTGCTGGGAGCAAAAAAATCTCAGGCACCCCAAATTCTGAATGTTTTAAAAGTACCTCTCAGGGTTTGGTCCTTCTGTTGTTGCATTTCTTCTCTTTGCCCAGAGAAGTTGTGGCTGCCCCATCCCTGGAGGAGTTCAAAGCCAGAGTGGAGCACGTGGTCTAGTGGAAGGTGTCTCTGCCCACGGCAAGGAGCTGGAACTAGAGAACCTTTAAGACACCTTTCAGCCCAAACCATTCTATGATTTTATGATTCTCTTTAAGGAGAGGTATGAGACAAAACTGCCTCCAAAGCCCAGCAAAGCTCTGCCAGCACTGCCAGAAGGAGGTGGGCAGAGAGCAGGACCCCTCACAATTAATTCACTAGAAGCAGAAAAATATTTACAACCGCTGCCTTTGCTGAAGAAAGCACAGGCAGAATTTTTCTCCACTGAAAACACGAAAGGATGGGTCAGGTTCCTACTACACAAGCATGGATTTCAAACCATGAGCTTAAACAGTTACTTTTTGTTCACTTAAAGCATCCCAAATTTATAAAGTACCAAGGCAATTACTTATCCCACAAACTCCAGTCTTAATGCTGCACCTGTCCTTGACTTATATTAAAAGGGGGGGCTGAGGAGGAGGCATGTATGTTTTTTGGGCTTGAGGGTAAGACAAAGGTGGAAGATTGGTAATAGGAAGGCAAAGACTGTTGTAGCACACATTTCACAGCATCTGCCTCAGCTGGCCTTTCTTTATAAAGTCAACACTTCTCTAGCTACAACACATAAAATAGACAAAACAGAGCAGGAAAGGTTGATCACATGAATTTTACAGACAGAGAACCAAAGGTCAGGGAAGTTAAAACACATGCCAGGGCTCTCCAGTAAGTACATGCTGCAGATCTGCACCCAGAGCAGATCTACAGCAGATCTACTCAAGACCTGAGCAGGATACAGCTCACAGGGGTATTTTTCTTCAAGGTAGTTTCCCAAGTCTCTTTTCTTACATAATACGAAAAAATATTGAAAATTAACTCTTAGAATTCCCATACCGAAAGAAACCTCATGCAACGTCTACTTCTGAGTTTCAATTCAGACAATTTTCTCTTCCCACTGCTGAAGTTGCTCACACAAAGGACTTTATACCTATTGATTGATTGATAACTTTTGCAAACACTTTACTATTATACACCAACCATGGCCAGAGAAAATGTTCAGGCAGGGTCTATATTACCTATTCAAATCCATCAGCTCTATCAGCCTTCTCAACCTCTTACGTTTGATTAACTCTCATCTCTTACAAACTGATTAAATCTAGTCAGCCTCTTTAAATTATTATTCCTCATTGGTCCAGTGGTGCTAAATGTTTCTAAATGTGACAGTAATCTAATTTTAAACAAACCAGCTGCAGAGCCTATAAAATCATCCTTAGCAAGCTGGTCACTGACGGATTCACCAGCAGCAGGCAGTGGATGAGTTCTGTCCAGCACAGAAGGGCTACAAGAAGGCCGGAGGAGCCCGGAAAGCATGCACCAGTATTTCAACAAATTTTGCTCTGCACACACAAAAGCCCAAAAGAAAAGGCCTAAAGGTCAAATGTTAAAAGGAAAGTAGCACATCAGAAACTCAGAAATTTTTGCGAAGCTCCTGAGCCTGCCATTCAGAGGCTGCTGACCCAAACACACTGGATGTGTGTCTCAGCTTCAGCTGCTCTACTTGGCCATACACACTTCTAAAAATCTCTTTTATAAAATTATTAACTTTTTCCTTTAAATAGTAAGCAAGATCCTAGCTGTCTTTTTAACACAAAAAAAATTCCTTCTATAATCACTCGCCTGGCAGTGGGAGGAAGCGAACACGCCACTGCCTGAAATGGAGTTTATGGATAAAAGACCACCAAGTCTGATGCTATCTAAGGACCTTGGACCCCAAATTCATTTTTAGAAACGAGATCATTCTTAGGCAGGTGGGTTTGCATCCACTTGCACAAATGAAGAGCCCCTGCCACTATCTTCCCTACATGCAGCATAGTCTCTCTTAAAAAATGTTCTGATCATTTCAGCAAATTAATGAGAAGCAGATGGCTTTTTTTTCCTTTTGAACCATCGCTCTCCAATTTGTACAGGGCCACTCACAGTTCTAAGTAGTACCACAACAAATATTAGAAATACAGAGAAATATTTCAGCCCTGTGTCAAGCTGGGATGATAAATGTGAGAGAAATCTCTTGAAAAGGAGAAGTCTTCCACTGGCCAAATTAAGGATGACTTTGCAGCAAAGAAAACTCCTGACATAAAGTGTTCTTTTGCAAACACCATTTTTCTGGTTTGACCTCTCGTAACAGATATATAAACAAGCATATGCGCAAAGAGAAGTTTTTTCTCCAGGGGTTTGTGCTCCTCAGAAACTGGGGAATCTTTGGGGAAAAAAAAAATTATTAGCAGGTCACAGGAGATTGCTCTTTGTGTTGCTCAGCTGAACTTTCTGTCTTCCAAAGGTAAACAGCCTTTTCAGCCACAGCAGTAACACGATGCAGGCAATCACCAGTCATGTTGAATTGCCATCAAACCACTGACGTTTAGTAAATTAAAGTCCCCAAGCCATCAGCTGTGCTCAGGGCCCATTTCAACCTGAAGATGTTCCATTACATTTTTTTTCAGAGGAAATTCTTTTTTTCAACCTGGGAAATTGCAAGTGATTGCATGCAGCAAGCAAATAATAGAAAATTCATGCATGCTGGAGAATAGAAATGAGGAGCCTAGAAAACACCAAGTGAGGACAAGGATCTGGTGATGACAATAGGAGAAAAAAACCTTGATATGGATGTACAAGGGCAAACTGCTGCACTTGGAAACACTGGGATCCAGAACAGCAGCAGACTGACTTTGTGAAAACAGTGTGAATTGCTGACTGTGGATCAGTCTGGGGGCTACAGCAGCAACAGAAGCTTTTTTTTTTTTGCCTTGAAATACCCGTTTCCATTGTACAAGCCTGACTGCCCATGTAAGCCTCTTACACCTACAGGCTCCTCAGCCTGACATGCTCAAGATCTGGAGTCCTCAAGGCTTAAGAATGCAGAAGTATCCCTGCCCATGGATCTGAAAATCACTTGAAATGACTTGCTCACCCCTTTTTGGTGGGTCTGTCATATGTGAAGACTTTTCAGTTGGGAAGCAGCAATCAAACCTCAGCTAAGGGCTCACAGCCGCACTCTCCACAGCTGCTCATTGAAACTCTAACTGTTATTAGAATTAATATAATTATGTAAGTATATAATAAATAATTAATTCATTCAAATTCTAATTCCATTCTAATGAGCATCTTTATAATATAATTTCTCACAAAACTGAGTCTTCATGTCCTCTTTGGCACACCCAACATACATCAACAGAAGTGACATAAATTCTCAGCGGGTTGGCGGATCAGTGAACCACAGACTTCACTGTGAGGTTACAAATTTTGGTCAAACCAAGCAGGACAAGTCAACTGCACCCTCAGCAGCATCTCCTGCTGTCACAGGCACTTATGGTGGTGTCTCACAACTGGGGAGTGTAAAGCCCTAGGCTTGGATTTCTTGTTAGAGATGTGCCGCTATTAGCCTGTCATTTGTTTATTCTCCTTTTTCCAAACCGAAACTCAGACGGGACTGTCAGGACAGACAATTCAATCTAAACAGGCTGCCTAAATACACTCATCCTGGGGCAGGCCCGGTGGTTATTTGAGGCTGGCAGCTGGCACCTGTGGCCTTCGGTGCGGCACTTTCGGACACTGATGGAAGAGGACAGCTGGCTGGGCTGGCACGAGGTGCCAGGTTTGATTGATGGAGCGATGCGAGTGTCACGGGCTCGTGGGCTGTCATTAACAGTCTGAGCTTCCTCCGAGCAGGAGGCTCGAGCCGGGCGGCACAGCACCGCGGCTCGGGTCACTCCAGGAGCTGCGTCTGTCTGTGCTGTCCTACCTCCCAAAGACACACAGCCTCATTAAACGCCTTCTTTTTACACACAAACACTGTATTTTTGAGGATAAGGGGTACAGAGCATTGCAGCACACAGCTGCTGAAAAGGCACTCCCTTTTGCGTGGAAAATTCGGCGGTTTTTATGGACAAACGAGTCCTGAAACGTTTTGTTCAGGCTATTTAATTCATCAACTAGCTGGACAGCAAATATGCTAGGATGTTAATTTAAAAGAATTATTCCCCTCTCAATAAGGTAAATGTTAGATGAAGATCATTAGGCAGGCTGGCAGCCCTGCCATCCTCCTCCTGCCAAACCCACAACACGAAGGAGCTGCTAAAGAGGCTCTGGCAATGTGAAGCTTTATAATCTTCCCTGAGTGGACCCTCCTGCTGCCATGTTTCCTATATTTTTGGAGCTGGTTTAGCTTTGTTCCTTTACCCTACAGTTTCATTTGTCTTTCAGAATACCAAAGCTATGATTTCAAAAGTCAAACATCCACATGAAAATCCATCAATGCATTCATAGGAAAAACAAAGCCTTCTGCCTAAATGCTGCTCTGTGTGTCACATCACAGCCAGGAACCCCATTCCTGATGTGCTATTGAGTTTATTTGACCATCAAATAAAATAACTTTCACAAATTGGGTTAGTGTTTTTCCCCACGGGAAGTGCCATTACTTGTAAGTAGATCTTGACCTTACAAATGAACTCCATCCTGCCTTAGATAGTTTAAAAATGGGCCACAGTTTTGTGGCAGTTGTGTGATTAAGGGCTGCATTCCCCTCTGGAAAAAAAAAAAAAGAAAAAGAACTCTATTATTGGTTCAGATCTTTAAGCTGAAAAATCTTTATGATAAAAATATTTCATTTTTTTCCCCCACTCTCAACTCACTACAATGCCTTAAGGAAAACAAAAGTCTAAACAGAAGAAAAAAAATACTACAAATTGCAACAAGGAACAGTAAGGGAACTCTTGCATGAAGCCCTCCTAAAATGATTTGGGCTCCTCCTTTCTACAGAAAAATACAGACAAAGTCCTAATAAGAGAACCACCTGAATTTTGATTTTTTTTCCCCCTAGAAACTATAAAACAAATCAGAACTGTTAATGATTCAATGATAACATAACACTGCACTATTTTTTCTTCTTCTAGTAGCAGACGGTAGGTATTGAAAAGCACCCCAGACTTTCAGGTTGGAAACACTGTAATTCAACTGAATTGGACCTCATTTCTCATGTCTCAGTCCCTTATTTCTAGACATTTTCCTTTGTCTTAACTTTTTAAAGTTTGATAAATTCTTACAGCAAGGGTTTTATTTTCCTGGGCATTCGTACAGCACCAGCCCAGCACAGCCTCCAGCACCAACACACCCCCAGTGTGTGGGAAGGGGGTGAAAGGATACAGGGTAAGCCACATTTATTGCCTTTTCCTGACATTTTTACTGTCCTAGGTTAAAAATAGGTTTATTCTATTACCACCTCTACAGCCGTTGAAACAGCTTGGGGCACTGTTATCTCCTGCTATCCGGGGGCCTATTGTCTCTGCTAATGGGCCATTGAGAACCCACCACATGACTCAGGAGTCATCTCATCCCATTGTAAGAGGCTCCACCCAGGGGGGAGGAGCCAAGCAGTCCCACCTGAATATAAGCTGGACTCTGGGACTGTACAGGAGCTCCGGCCCACTGGATCTCCAGAGGACAAGAGCTTTCACTGGACCACCAGGACCTTTTCTTTCCACCCAATCAGCGCTTCAGAAAACCATTTCATCTGGCCTGCTACCACCACCCTGAACAGGGTGTCAGGTTGTATTCTGACTCTGTCAGTGGTTACCGTTGTTGTTTATATTAATAAAGAACTGTTATTTTTTTTCTTTTTCCTTTTTCTCATATCATTGCCTAAAAGCTCCTTAATTTCAGAATTATATTAATTCGGAGGGAAGGGGAGTGCATTTTCTCTTCCAAGGGAGGCTCCTGCCTTCCTTAAGCAGACTCCTGTCTTTTCAAACCAAGACATTTACCCATTCAAATCTCTGCAGGTTCTCAAGTCGCACTCATCACTGTTAGACTCATTTCTAAATGCACATAAAGCAGTAGGACGAACATCTGGGTTGTTATTCATCTGTGTTCTTCCCCAACATTAGGAATTCTTCTATCTAATGTGGCAGAGCCGAAGCCAATACAGCTCCCTTGTGTTTACTTATCTTCATGAAAAAGCTACTGAAGCATCTCAAAACTCTGCCCCCTCTGGGTCCTGAACAGGCTGACACGTCTCTCCCTCGTTTCCATTCCATTTTTGTTCAGTTGGGGCTGCATGACGCGGTTATTGACTCACGTCCGAGCCCACGACTCTTCAAAGGCTGCCTCTTCCATGTGGATAGTGCTTTTGTAGAAAAGATAATAAAATTCATTCAGCAGCTCTTAAAAGTCTCCTCACATAGGAAGGCATGTGGGGAAAACAGCCTTTCAAAGCTTTGAAGCTCTATACCAAAACATCTGTTCGGGTTTCAAGGAGTTTGCAGCCCAGTTCCCAGAGCTCAGAGCTGGAGGTTGAAGAATCCTTCAGAGCTCTGGTACAGCTTTTTTCAAACATCTCCCCGTGATCAAACATAGAGGCTTGAGCTTAAATACAAACTGTCATATCTCTTCCCCTCTCCACGTTTTCAGGGCTCTTTATCTAATTCTTCCAGCAGTTTTTCCTATAAAATAGATCATGATGTCTCAGCAAGGAAGGTTTGGATTTCTTGGGTATCTTCAGTTGGAAAGACAAGGGCCAACTTGCATGTTAGACAACAAATCACACAGCAGCATTTAAATGGACCTATTAATCAACATAATCATCCTAATATTTAGCACTTGTAAAGACAAAAAGTTCACAAGACATACAAGAACATACAATACACACAAAACCACTTTAAGAACAGCTGGAGCTGACGAATTCAAAGGTTCACTCAACTTAAATCAATTGAGCTGAATCATTGAACTAAAACAGCTACTGTGACCTGGGAAAAACAGAACAGGATACAAGCACCATGCTCTTCCAAAATAATCCCAACTTGTGGTCCCAGGGCTTCCTGAGCCAGCAGAGGTTGTCTCTCCTCACATGAGAACCACCACTGTATTTCTCACAGCCACATCTTGAACCTGCAGAAACTTTCAGCTAATGGATTATTCCGCAGAGATTTTCTTCTGTGTGAAGAATAATCTTGCTCTGTATATTTTTGAAGTATTTCCAAGTTTTTATACAAAGCTTTCTGATTCTGCAATCATGAAAGAGAATGAACAGTATCCCCTATTAGCTTGTTCCATATTGTGATTAGCAGACCTTCACTATCACCCCCCATCACCTCTTTTCCAGCTGTTTTTCCATGTACTAAAATGTTCAGTCATCCCATCCTTTTCTTTAAATTTAAAGCTATTTGTTCAGTCATTTCATCATTTTCTTTAAATTTAAAGCTATTATCACCTGCCTGGCAAAGAATGGTTTGAAATTTGACTTCTCATTGACCAGAAGAAAGAAATATGCAGCTACAGCATATCTACAGGACAGCTTCCTTCTTCAAAGAGATAGAATCTTGAGCAGAGGTGGTAAAGAGAGAGCACAGATTCTTTTGGATCACACCAAAAATACCAAAAACACTTTTCACGAGGAACATCTCTGCCACAAGGTCTACAATGACACCTCACAACACCATATCCAGCAGTATTTTCTGCAATTCCCCACAAATTTACTTGTGCCACATCAGAAATATTTTCTCAGTTCTCTCCTCTTTGACTTTTTCCTTAAGGAACCTCTAGGATGAAAACCCCTATTGCCCTCATATTGCTGAGCTTGGAAGTTATCAGCAGCCACAGCTTCAATGAAACAAAAAACCTGATGACATTCTTTACAAAGACCACAAAACAGAAGTTTAAAAGATTCTCAGTTTAGCTGTCCTTTAAAGTTTCCTCTGCCTTTTTCTCTTTAGAGTATTAGCAATCACTGAGAAGAATTTTTCGTGTGGGTAATTTGATTTTTATCTCTGGAGTGGGTGGAAAGGACTAAGAGGATGAATGTTGGCCTGATCAAAGGAAAGCTGGGAAGAGCTGAACTTCTCCTCCTGGATACACCAGATAAACACTCAGGGGGAAAAAGCCTATATACACCAAAGGACAGTGCTGGCATCGAAACAAGGGGGTGCAAACCAGCTGTGAATAAACACCTGCTGGACATCAGACAACGAGGTTCTGTTCTAGCTTTCCAGGGGAAGTAGTGGGGGCAAAAAGGGTTCATACTTCTAAAATGGAGTGTGATCGGTTAAGGAAAGGGCTCATGTGATGTGATTGCTTATGCTGGCAGGAAAATGGACCTCATGGCCCAGGAGGTCCCTTCCCAGACATATATTCTCCTGGTGAGGGGTCAGCCTGCACAAGGAGTAGAAAGAACAGGTAATAGCAGACCTTGTGTGAAATTCTGGTGAATCTTCTGAGTTTTGCTCAGAACTGCAGGAAAGATGCATTTTCAGTCCAGGTACACAAGTGGGGCTACTACAGTTTTATATAAAACCCTACCAAGATACTCTTTTTTACACCATTTGAAAATAATCAATTCAGCACAGCTAGAAAGCACACAAATACTAAAAAAAATAAAATATAAAAAAAGCCGATGACTTCAGAGCCAGGAAATATAGATTCCTACAAAATTTGGTTTCCTACTGAAGTGGGAGAAGGAGACAGCAGTCCTCAGCATTAATCTTCAATAAATACAATTTTGCCCCTTTAAGCTTCTCTAACCTTCCTGGCTCCAGGTGCTCAGCAGCCAATCAGGGCACTTCGTTACTGAGTTACTCTGGAGGAAAATTTAGAATTCTTCAGAAACAAACCAAGATCAGTTATTGAAAATGATCTCTCCAAGCCAACAGCGTGTGGAGCCCACACCCAGCAGTGCCTCCAGCCTCCTGCACAGGCTGAGCAGCTGCCACGGGAGCTTCTGGCCATCCTGAACAAACATCAGCTGCAGGAACATCAACTCATCCATGCCAGGGAAGGCAGATGTCTACCTGACTTTCCCAGGATTTCAGCAGCCTTCATTCAGAGGTGGAACAGGACACTGGGACAGACTGGGACAGACTCGGACAGACTGCCACTGCATCCATACGAACCCTCCTCTCTCTTGTTTTTTAACCTCAGTTGTTTCTCGGTCATCCTTTTTCCTTGAACTGTCTTGTGATGAGTTTACAAAACCTCACCTGTTCAAATCTGCACAGTAATCACTCAGAACAGTCCCCGTTTTGCAGTCAGGGGATGCTTTGCTTTTGTATTTTCCACCCATTGTACGCCAAAAAAACAAAAAAGCTTTAATTAATAAAACTCTGTTTAGCTTTAATACAAACACAGCATCTTTTTCACAAAATCAAGATTTCTCTTACAGAGTGCAATTACATTTTGAAAGGACTGCATAAACCACTGAAGAAAGACATTCACCTGCTTGTCAAAGGGTTTGGAATCTTGCACCATCAGCAGCAAGGCTGCTTGCACTGGGTATCTGGGATTTTGAAGACCAGAACACACCATTAGCTCATTTAATTTGATCAGTCACACAAGGCAGTCTCCCACAGTCCCCCCTGTAGTAAGGCCATACCTCCAGTCCCACCAGAAGTCTGCCAGAAAGTCATTCTGTCATGATCTGAGTACATCCAAAGCACAAAAACATACAATCAACACGTAGTTTGGCCTTCTCTATCCTGAAGTGTCCAACTTTTAATTTTCCTGTCCTTAATTTGGAGCTGTTGGTTATTCACATGCCTTTCTCCACCAAATTAAAGGCCTGCTATCTGTCCCAGCGATGTGCAAAACGGAGCAAAGCCCAGTTCTGCAATTCAGTCTGACAAAGAGAGAGAACTTTTCCTTGTCCAACTGGAGCAGCTTCCAAGACTAGTGGAAAATCACACTTTTAATTCAGCTACACCAATTTATACCAATATGAAATATGACTCCCACAGCCTCAGCAGCAGTTTACAGAAAGGTACTAAAGGATAATGATTTCCAAAAATATTTATTAATAAAATGCAAATTGTAACAAAGCTGATGTCTAGCACTTATCTCACATTCCTTTTTCCCACCTATCCAGGCTATGTTCACAGTAATGAAACAAATGTTCATTCTCATATTTATGCTCTGTTCAAAATTTCTGGGCTTCCCTACATCTCTAGTCAGCTGTATCTGAATGATGGCAACCAGATAAAGATAACATGATTATAAAAATAAATCAGAACAGTGCAGAAATGTTCTTTTGGAGTTTTTTTTTTTTGTGTCTACAAAATGAATCCCTTCCCTTTGCTTCATCTCCAGTCACCACAGTTAATAAACTGTGCTCTCTCATAAGCAGTGATTTCTCTCAGTAGAGAAAGCAGACTACTTCTGCTTTAAAGAGCAAACATTTACACAATCCTCATGGCTCCTAGGATTCCTCACATCACAAGTTTCCTATTTAGAAACCTCCTCCCACATACACACCCCACCAGGCTGTCTTGGTGGAAGGGCTTAAAATACAGACTGCCTCCTTCTTCACACAGTCCTGCCCGAACCCTCACACTCTTCTTAGAGACAAAAGAAATTAGGATTGCTTTTTAAATTACACAGCATGCAACACACTGGAGAAAAACTAGGAATTTTAGCCTTTAAGAGGTGATATGGATTTCCCATGAAGTGTGAGGTTTAACTGTGGATGCATCCCACAAGGAAAAGGGAGAGCACAGATAAATCTCTAGGCACTTCAGAGAAAGTTACAACCCTAACGCAACCTGGAAATCAAAAAGCAGCCTGAGGAAAGCCACCCTCACATCAGGACACCAGAAATATCAGGACAATTCAACACAGGCTCTCCCCAGCCCCTTCTGGTCAGTGAGGTCCATTTTCTCTGCTGTAAGGATACCTAACTCTCAGCCAGCAGCTGAAACCCGTATTTTCTACAATTAAAACGTCACTGATTACAAAGGAGCTCCTAGTAACTGTAGGCTTGATAGGCTGTACAGCAGCATCTCAGGGCAGATGCCTGAGCAATCCTTCTCTCACTGCCCGTGGGATGAGAACATAAAAAGCGAGAGTGCTGCAAACATCAGTGTATTAAAACTGCCCGCTGCAACAGAAAGGAACAATTGCAAAGAGCCTTTATCAAGCCATGTGGAGCACTTTCTAATACTCCAACTGCGTCAGAGGAGCTGACCTGCTTGCATTCCAGCAGGAGTTTCGAGCTGACTTCAAGTCGCACGCAGGAGTTAAGAGAATGAAGAGCCGCGCTGGAGTTGTTTTACAAAAGCAGCCAACAGCGAGGTCTGCTTTTGTTAATATAATCATTATATGAAAAAGATGTCAAATGCTAGCTTTCATGCCAGCTGAAACTTCGTCTTGGGAAAAACGCTCTTTTAAAGTTGCAATCACTCCAGCTGCCTTCAAACCAAGCATTTTAGACCAAAAGAATCATTTTAGTTTCTTTTTATTTTCCCCTTCACACAAAGCCCAATTATTTCCTTGCTATAATATGATGGTTCCACCTCTCCATTCGCTGGAGGATGTCCAGCCCACCCAGTACCCACAGTTCTCACCGGACACCCACCCAGTACTTCAGCTTCCATCCAAACCCATTCTTGAAACACCTTCCCAGGCTCCCGGCAGGAATTTCCCCATCCAATATCCAGTTCCCACCATCTTCTGAAATCCTCTCACTCTACAGCCTCAATCCCTCCTCCTGCTCCCAGTAAGGTTCCTGCCTCACAAATTACTCCCCTGGACCAATCTTACATAGAAAGCCTTTAAGTCCAAACTCACCTAAAGCATTTTGATAATAAAAAAGCATCTAGGTGTGGATTATATTTTACCTAAGTGAAATGCACAGGGAGATACAGCCAGACAATCCCAAGCACAACTTATCTTTAAGCCAGTGTGACAATCAGAAGAAACAGCACAATCAGAATCCCCCGTGGCTCCTCCATTAATACGAGACTTTGCCTACAGCAGCCGTGGAAAATTGCATCGAGGTTTGTATGGGTATTTCATATTAGCTGTGAGAGTGATACTGAAGGTCACAGCAAAAGCACTGCATCTGCCTAAAAGTTTTACTCATAGCAGCAGAGGAAGAAGCAGCCAAGAAGTTTGTCCAGAAAAGTTTAAAGAAAGCTGCAAGGGATGGAAGAGATCTCCAGAGGAGACTTTAAGCGAGGTGAGGTGTATATGGCAACAACTCTACAGCTCAATAATCACTCACAGGCATAAGCACTCAGCTTCTCTCTCCTCCCTGTTAAATCACACCACCCTCCCACAGATGAGAGCTGTCGGGAGAGCTCTGCGCCAGCCAGAGGAACAGACTGGGATGAGTGGGGAGAGATTAATTGAAAACTGAGAAAGAGGAGGATGCTCAAGATAGCAAGCAGCAGCTCTGCAGGGAAGAGAAACTGTGCTCAAAAAGGAGATTTAGAGAACTGGGTGGCAAAGGTCTAGAGTCACTGGGGCTTGGGACTGCAAACAGATTTCCTAATGACGGAAGCAATGAGACACTCATTTTTTACCCACACAAGCCTTGCTTCTGGGGTGATGAGTCCCCTTCCCCATAGCCTCTGGCTTCTACAACCTCGAAAACTAGAATCTTCTCTGAGCTTCATCTGTCATCCATAAATGAGAGTAACGATGCCATGTCTAGCTCCTGGGGTCCTCCTGCAAGCAATACTTTAACTGTTGTGAAAACTATGCAAATATTCCTCATGTTACCACAGAGGATACCAAGACAGTCACAACAAGAGGCAGTTCTGGTCTCAGCAGCTTCAGAAGAAATTAAGCCATTTGACACTAAGAATGAAGCACCTCTTTCTTTTTCTTCTTCAAACTAAGTCACATAACTTCAAATCTGACCCAAAAGAACAGTTCTCATAGGTTAGGGAAAAAAAATATGTAAATAACTACCAAAATTCACTGGTACCAGCCCAGACAGAACCAGACCTGCCCCTGCTTTTTCTGCCCTGAGAGGTGGAACCTACAGGGACTCCTCAGGGATACCATACATCTAAGAAACAGGAACAGGCAATGCCCACTGCCTCTCTTGACTGCTTTAAAACAGTTCCTCCAGTTTAACCCAGAAGGGTCCTCATACCCCATTTAAAACAACTCAAATGTGTCTTTACAGTAGATAATTCTTCTCTTTTAAAGAGGGAAGTAAATTAAACTCTGAACCCTAATCACATTAATAGCCCCACCTGACACTATAAATCACTGATGCGGCATTTTGTTCATGCCCATAAATTACTGACACCATGTCCTCCTGCAGAAGATTCCTTCTCCTTAAAAGCATATTAATACGTTTGCACCCACTCTCCTTTTTAAGTACACTGGCTCACACTGTCACCTTTCCTAGTGCTCCAGGCACCAATTTCAAATTTCATAATCAATGATATCATTTTCCGTCGCTGCAGTAATTTGATTACTGCCCTTGGGTGTGACAGGCATTTGTGACCATTTCTGCCTGTCTTCATCTGAAATTCCTAATCTTCCTTCCTTCCCTCTTCCCCGCAAAACCTGTGCAAAATTGATAAAATAACATCAATAAATCAAGGCTCTTGCATCTTCCCTGAAGCGACTGTATTTCAGATTTCTTCTCTGAAACACAAACAAGGACATAGTTCATCTAGTTCAACAGCATGACCAAAAGGGGTAGAAAATGATGATGATGTTTTGTGGCAGTTATTGCCAGTTTAGTTAATATGACTGACTGCTTTTCCTGTGCAAGCTGTCTCTTCTAGATTACCCTATCTTTGAAATAATCACCACCACCACCTCACATTTTGTAATAATTTACTCCACAGCAATTGATATGACAGAGCCCACATCAGCTGAAACAAAATTGCAACATTCAAGGAAAAAAAAATAATTAATTCACATTTGTTTCTGACGAATTCAGAGTCCCTGCTGACCAACCTGTACACTGCACTGTTGAAGTACAGTACATTTAGAACTTTTCATATGCAACATCAAAGGAACTGAATTCAAACTGAAGTTGCCACTTTCTTCACACTAATTTCAGAAGTTTGAATGAGAGCGAGAACAGGAGGCAAGAAATCTGTGTATTAATCAAGTTCTAAAACAAGCTCCAGAAAGATGCCTGCCCATCCCTGAATTTGGCTGACTTCATCAGTCACACAATTCTTAAGGACACTTAAATCCACTTCCATTTCCACAAACATCTGGAGAGACTGAAACTGGAATGCAGCCGATAGCACCTACTGAGTTTTCTTTCAAGGAAAGTGGTTTTTTTCAAGGTTAAGTAATTGATTTCTCTCTTCCTCTACCCCCCATTAATACAAAGCCTTCCAGAGTCAGGCTGGGGATCAAACACATATTCTCTTAAGCCAGGGCTGAGTAAAACAGATCTTTGACTTCTTCCTCTCAACCATAATTTTCAGGTGAGATAAAATACTGCATGTGTGATACACAGATTTAGACTATGGAAGCTTAGAACAGGTGACCTAATTCAAAAGAGAGATTTCCATGAAACAAATAATTCAGGTTTTTTCCTCCTAACTGCTTTTTTAAAGTACCCGATTCAAGATACTTAAAAGTAACTTGTGACTTCAGATTCCATAAAGTATTCTGTTCTCCCTTGAGCTACCTCAGAGTAATCCAATCTTCTTCTGTTGGGCAACCACACTGACATAAGAATTTCCATTAAACTTCCATCTGCAAGCATGATGCGATGCTGCCAATTTACAACTGCACAAGAGAAAGTCCATAACTGAGACAAACGTAAATGGACCACACCAGCAAAAGAATTTTCAACTTTCAGATGCTGAATTAGGGCAAAAACAATTGTTCAAAACTGTCATATTTAATCATTATTAATTATTTATCCCATGGGAGAAAAATATGTCAAGATCTTGTTCGGTAGAAGGAACCATTAACATGAGGAACCCCCATAGTCAGATGCAGTTTTTTACTCAGAAGAGTTGTTAATCTCTTCCAGGAGTTAAAGCCCAAATGCTCACACACGAATTTTGAAAAGGCTGAAGCAGCAGAACATAACTGAACCAAAATTTTTTCTTTGAAAAGAGCAATGCACATTCCTGGAATGAATAATTCTTTTTTGTCTGTTTTATTAATTCCTTCTTCTTGACATTCATATTTCTATCATAAATTAGCTGCAATTTTCTTTTCCCACAAGATGAAACCTGTGATAGCAGACAAGTTCATATTCGCTGTGAATTACAGAAACATCCATGTAACTTTTTTTTCTTGCAGATTATTTTCACAGAAATTCCATTTAAGTAAGGTAGAAGCAAGTTCTTTTACAATGCCATGGCAGCAGCAATTTGTTTTGCTCTTGTAGGTTCTATTTACTGAGCTAATGAAGATACTCATCAATTAAACACGAAAGGTGATTTTAAATTTTAAATTATCATTCTTAAAGCTACATATATGAGGCTTAAATGTTGCTTTTGCTCCCAGATGGAGCTGGAAAGAAATAGCAGATCCAACCTACAAAGCTGGTTTGAGGAACTACAGCAGAAAAGTGGCTTCACATTTTGCTGCTCTTCAACACCATCTATTTGTTCACGGTCCCTTTCAGACTGAAAAGGTATTACCATTTTTAGTAAGGCCAACGTGTGAGGAATTAACAAATAAGAAAATAATATCTCAAACAGTGGTCAGATAGATACTACTGCAAAAAATCTATATCCCCACATCCCTATTTGCCAGCGTCACAGTTTGTGGAACAGAGAACAATTCAGTATTTCAAAGGAAGCCAATAACCATCATGAGAGCTCCCATGGGTGACGTTACTTAATCTGCAGTTTCATCTTCCAGAGGAAAAAGGAGCCTACAAGGAAAAACTATTTCCATAAACAAGGGTCTTAAAAGCCAAAGAGAAAAAAGGTTTTGGGTAAGTTTTGAAATTCGGGCACTTCTGTGTAACAGTCCTGGTCATGCCCTTCCTCCCCTCAAAGCTGGGGAACAATTTGAAGCCGACGAAAGCTCAGGACTTTGGGAAATGCAGATCTTGGGGAGCAGGATATCAAAAGAGGCCAATAGGAAGAAGGAATTTCTTTATTTCTGCATCAGACTCCCTGTGGCTCTATCAAAGCAGGAGCAGGAACACGTTACACCTTCCAGAGCACGTGCCCCACAACACGCCTCACGTGAGCGACTCCATCCCTGCCAGAACAAATGTTAAAGCAGTTTGTTACTCCTCATCCTCCTCTTTGATCATTTCAAAGCTTTGAACAGTAACAGACTGCTGAGAGCTACCAGCACCGACAGGGAGAGAGGATCTGCTACAGCTGATATGCGGCGCACAGAGACAGCCTGCAAGGGATCTCCAAGGGAGGAAGAGCAGAAGGAATTGCAGGCACTTCATCCTACAAGGATCAACAAATCCCACAGACAGACTGCAACTGCATGAAAATTGTTTTGCAAAAGGAAATGTGAGAGGAACAGAAGTTACCTGCAATTTCATAGTTCTCACTGAAATGCAACCTACATTTTTAGGAGACCGAGGAAAAAGGGCATTATTTATGTCTGTTTGGAGGATGTAGGGAAAGCAAGAAGGGAAGAGAGGAAGATTCTCTTCTGCCAGTTTTGAGACCAGGCAAGTGGCTTAGCTAAATAAACCAGGTCTTCAAAAGCATACTGGTAATAATTTAAAACTATAAGCTAAATCTGCATTCCACTGGAAAAGCTGTGAAACTTCTCTGGAGACTACACACGGTGCTCTAACCACGCTGGCTCCTCAGAGCTGACCCATAAAAGCCAGAGCCATGACTGACAGACGCGCTAAAAGTTTCTGACTCACTTTTTGGGAGAACAAGCCCCTGATTTGTACTTGGAAGCTATTCCAAAACTGTTCAGAGAGTCATGTAGAATAAACAGCCTTTTGCTCAGCTGCCAACGTACCAGCCCGAAAGCTCGACGAAGTGACTTCAGACAGAAACAAAAAGCCTCTGTGTTTCTACCTACTACAGCTTGCACTAAACTGCCCTCTCTGACACAGAGGATCTCGGTGCCAGGGAACAACAATGAATTCACAGGCCAAAGGCTCACATCTGCTGCTCGGCTTTGAAATCCTTCCTCGCTTTTACAGACTTAAACTGCAAAGGAAGCCAGAGCTCAGTGCTACTCAGGGGACCCCAGTGACCACTCTGTGGCCACACAGACCAGCCTGGAGACCTTCACTGCTCAACAGCTTCAGGTTTTGAAGCGCTGCTTCCCACTCACGGTTACATCACCCATTCAAGATCTGAATCACCAGAAATCTCTCTTGTTGGTGCACATCTGCTGGGATTAGAAGGTTCAAGGTGTATCCAAATGTTAATCAGGAAAATAGGAAGATGGGTCCTTTCACAATCCACAAACACAGAGTCGTAAGAACCGCAGAATGGTCTGAGTTGGAAGGGACCATAAAGATCATCACGCCCTAGCATGGCAGGGAAACCTTCTGCGGGACCAGGCTGCTCAAAGCCCCATCCAGCTTGGCCTTGAACACTTCCTGGGTTGGGACAATATGCTGCTTTTCTTACTGGAAAGGAGATTAAATACAAAACTGTCTCCTGTGTAAGTCTGTCCAGCAGTTTCTGGCAGAAACGTGTTTCAGTCTCAGCCACTGCTTCATCAAACCAAGCACCAGCCTTTACAGCTGAGACCCCATCCTTCCCCACAGACTGCTCAGGAGCTCCCTCTGAAATAGAACCATCAGTTGTAAGGTTTCAGGACCACTAAAACTTAGTTACCAAATGAAACACTATCTGTGAGCAAGCATGAGCAGCCTTCGAGCTATGACAGGAAACCAGACACAAGGTAATTCTCGTCTTTATTCACACATCATTGACTGACTGCAATGATTTCAAACACTTGCCTTCTTTTCTCTGCAATGCATACCATGTCATTACCCCTCGAGAGGCCACTTTACACTTGGCTCTCCTGCCTTCTTTCTCCTGCTTTGTTGTATAAAGTTATATGGAAAATAATACCTAAGTGGCTCCGCATCCTGCAGGGAAGTAGCTTAAAACATCACTCAGTTTTTCTGAAAATTTCCATGCTACTGCAAACAAAAAAAAAAAGTCAGTCATTATACCTCAAACTTGACAGTTTCTTTTGGATTGAAAACCATAAATTAAGTTAAAAATATTTATTTATTCAAACACATGGGTTTGCTTTCCACCAAAACACTTCTGACAGTTGCAAAGATGACAGTAACCTGTGATACCTACTCTGCTTCACCCTTGTGGCTGTCTTGTTATTTCTGGAAATCCGAAAGGTACCTCCTGAAAAATCAAATCATTCTGTCCTAATTAAAAGCTTCTGAAGACAAACTTCAGCTTCAAGCCCTCCTCAGCATGTCCTTCAGATGAGAGGTTGCAGGCTTAAAAACACGAGGTTTAAAACCCAAGCTGAAAACTCTGCTGTTTAATAATGAAACACAGCAGTTGCACTGCAGCTTCTAGAGTTCTTCTAGTAATAAATAAAACCCTGACTGCAGCAAGACAGGTTTTGAGGAGCTTCCTCACAGTCACCGAGTTTTACAGGACAGGAATTTACCCTCTCAATGCAAACGTGGGGGTGAATAAACACTTTTTCCTCACACAACTGCTATGACAGGAAAGGGATATAACTGCACTAAAGCCATCACAGTCCCATTCCAGGGATGACACTGTCTTCTAGTCCGGTGATCGAACACACAGTTTGTGAACAACAAGGTCAAAATACCTCAAGTGCCACAGGTTCCCCGTGTTCATCTTTGCTGGTGGAAAAAGGAATATTAACTGGGCTGATTTAGACTTTCCGCAGCAAACTCTCACTGATTAAAAGCACCTCACAGCCAAGGTCATTCCAAACAATGCAGGTGCATTACTGCTGGACAAGCAGAAGTGTATGGAGGGGGAGTGAGCACTTCAGATCGTGCTACTCTTCCCTGATCATCTAACACTGCTCATAATGCTAACCTGACCATTTATTAGGGATGTGAGATAGTGTAATGTCCATTCTTCTAGGCAAGGCAGGGACTACCACCAGCCAAAACACAAATTTAAGGACTATTAACAACTTAATTTCCAAAGGCAGTTAGTATTTTCACTTGTGGCAAAAATTTATTTGCTTTGTACACTTTTCTGCAAAACCAGAACTTGTCTGTAGTAGTCTAGGAACTAGATATGACCCCATACGGGCTCTAAATTACAGATGCAAACTTTTCAGGGCAGATATCCAGTGATTCAAGATCAACAATGTGACATTATTTTTGCCTGTGCGCTACCAAAAGCCAGAACACGCTTTGGGACTTTTTGACAGCGTGTGTGGTTCAGGCAGCAAAAGCGCCGTGCCCTGAAACCAACAACACTAACAGTTACATCACATAAGCATGCAGTTTCTTGGAAACACTTGCACTCTCAATTTTCACCTACTTAAAGGGAAGTGACAAGGCTGTAAGTCTCACAATCAAAGTACTGGTTCATCTCATGAGGACCATTTATTTTTTACCTTCTGTACAAGTGCCTAATAAGGCAACTCCAACATGTGCTTTTATTTAATTAAGCATAATCTACTGGTAACAGAATATAAGACCTCTTTAAAACATTCTGTGTTGCTTCTAGCAGCGTACAGCTGGAGTTATATAAATTAGTGCCTCCCCCCGTGCTACTTTCTGATGTGGTGTAAATCGGCATGATTCTGCTGAGTCCTGTTGATTTACACCAAAGGGTGGCTGATCCTCAGAGTTTCAAGCTTTCAAAATGAGACATAAAAATACATTTTATATGCCCCACCTGAGCAACACCTGAGGCCAACTATTGTCACTTGGGCAGCATGCCTCCTCCCAGTCCCCTCTCCCTGCCAGCCAGTCAAGTGCAGCACCAGAGGGGTCCCTTTGGGCACCTAAGCCCTGTTTCACAGGAAGCAGTAACTACTTCATTAAGGGCTTTAATCACCTAAAAATTGCTACAAGTAGCAAAGGGGAAAAGCATGTCAGTTCCTCTCTTAAGTGTAATTAACGTGTGATGTTCTGCTCTAGACTAGAACAAGTACACAGGTAGGACTTGAAGTTTCAAGGCCCTCCTTGTCCTGATGCCTCAGAGCATTCCAGCTGAATACTCTGTTGTTTACTCTTTAACTTACTGAGAGGCTCTGAAATATAATCGATGCTCACTTTTGAAACCCTACAATTTTAATCACCATTTTCAGAAACCCTCTATCACAGGTTTTATGTACAATCAATGCTGACCCATAAAGGGAAAGCACGCTCACATTTTGGTATACAAGAAGTTTGCTCTTTAAGAAGAAAACAATCAATTACTGAGCATCTAACTGCCTCTGTGTGCATATCTACTGCTCTTCTGTTATTGCAGATTAGACATGATTATGTCCCAAGAAAGCAAAAACGCTATAAAATTCCACTTCTGATGTGATCTGTATAAGAATTTATCTGTGTTGTTACTTAGGGTGGTAGATTTTTTTTTTTTTTTTAACTACACAAAGCATTGATCCCTGTGTAGCAGCTAAGGGGGCAAAAAAAAAATTAAATCCTGAAACACCACAATTTGATCAATGTGTTTTGACACTGCTTCCTTCTAAATCATTCTTAATATGCTGAGATCTGAATGCATGTTGACACATCAAGACAGCATTGTGTGAGAGTTGTCATGCATTGAAAGAAAACTCTTCATATTCCTAACTCTGGTTTTAATATGTTGCAGCAGATCATGCCTTAAGAAGATTGTCATGCCCAGATTTTGTGTTTGTTTCTTTTTGTTTCATCTGAGGTGGAGGATCAATCTGCAGTCTTTTCAAACAAGCATTACAAAGTATCAGTGTGAAAATTACTGGCTTTAAACATGCAAGAATAATGCTTTCTTAATTAGCACACGTAAATAAGAGGCATAAAAAGCCCAGTGACAGACATTGAGAGAAAAAATTTGCCACGACATCCACATTCTCTACTTTTAGTTCATCAGGGATAGGCTGATAAAATGCTAAAGAAAAAGCCTACCTTAAATTTCTGTTCAAAATCATCAGATGAATTAGAAAAAGTAGTGTACTTGTACATAAATTGGTGTATCAGGTACATCTCAGCCAACCTGTTGAAATCAATAGCATTTACACTGGCCACTCAGAGAAGATGAGCTAAGAGGTTTATATTTGGGACTAAAGACTTGAACATAGTAAAAATAAGCCCAACTTCTTCTTACTCCCTCTTCAAAGGACCTGAAACTGTACATCACGTGCAGGGACGTGTCTGGCAGCAGACCAAAGAACAGCCATCCTGTGGTAACGTGCAAAGCACAGATTTGCACAAATACAGGCAGCTAAACTCAGAAACAGAAAGCATGTGTAAGTACAAACATGTTATGGAACACTAAACCAAGCACAAAACTTAAACAAACCTTATTACTCTAAAAAATCAGGTCACAAAAGCCAGTGTATTCTCAGAAACAAGGCGCAGTTCATAGTAAATACTTCAATATTTTTTTGTAGCCCAAATGATATCAAGCTGTGCTTGAAGTCTCATTACTCCCTATCCCTAGGAAGTCAGGTACAGCTCAACAAAAGCAGGAGAAAAAGTCATTTCTCTTCAAAGGACAAAAGAAAGAAAAAGGAAAAGAGAGCTTTGAAGGAAGTTTAAGAGTGAAGAGAAGCTGGCAATGGGGTCTTGGGCTGCCTGATCAGCAGGCAGGCACCAGCTCCAGCCTGGAAAGGAGAGGAGCAGTGGCTCGGCTCTGCAGTAATATTCCACTCTTTACCTTCTCCTCCTTCTCCAGCACTGAACCTTGCATGTTAATCCCTAGAATCCTCCTTATTTAATAAATGCATTAAAGTCTATTGATTTTCAGTGACTATGAAAGGTCAAGTCAAAACAAAGCAGGAACATTTTGCAATGCATGGGGCTGTAAAGAGGAAAAAAATCCTAATGAGAGTAAGTGGTTACTGTGCAGACTGAAGAGAAACTTCAGCCAGTCAAATTCACGTCTGGTTACATGGATATAAGCACAGAGCAATTCCACTTGGGCCAAAAACTTCAAGCAGTACTCTCTGTGGTCTTATCCTGAGTTTGTATTTGCACTCCCGAGAGACAAATTTTAATCTCAAAACCTCAGACATTATTAGCATTTGTTTAAAGGCCAGGAAAGGCTGCTCTAATCTTTCATTGTGACCTCCTGTTCAATACGGACTAGAAGATGGAAGCCAAAAGCTTCACCACCCATCTCAGAGGGGAGGGGGGATGAAAACTGATCCCCTTCCATACTCGGGGTATCCCAGGTCAAAACAGACAATGGCAGGGAAATGAGAAGCAAGCATGTGCCTAATTTTTAATATCTGTGATATGAAATCTCTCATACAAGGTAATTTATGGAATAGTCACATTTTCTTTTCCCAAACTTTCTCATTCCACCTAAACCTACCCACAATGAAAAATGATGCTGTGATTAGAGGCATGCTTAATTACTTTCCAGCAATAAAATTTTATGAACCAAATTTTTATCCTAGCCTGTGTATTTTCTTATTTATTTTTATATATTCATAAATATGCAAAGCCATTAAGATGATTATTAATTGCAGCAGAATGCAATTAGGTGGCTTTCTACAAAAGCAGTCTTTGAAACTGCAATGTGTATTCACTGTTTTTCCAGCACCTGGCTTCAATTATTTAGCTCTTTGAGGATCTCTGTTATCATGATATAATGAATGTTCTACTTAAATAGCATCGCTATCTGAAAGAAAGAACACTGATCTATTACTACATTAAGCTCAGCCGTGTAGTGAGTTGTGTCATATAATGAAACCTTCCCAAAACTGATTACCTGCAGAGCCTCACACTGTTCACAATGTTAGCAAGTCACATACTCTTTTAGGCCACAAAGTTGTCACCTTTTCCTTCCCCCAAATAATTCCTCTTTAATCTTTTTGTAGACTTCTACACCACTGCTACTTAATTTCCAAACTAATATTTTAAAAGGTGCTGATCCAACTCTCCCATGTACACTGGATGAAAAAGGGTGTGCCTGCAGCGGGGAGAGACCATTCATAAATTATGGACACTGCACACTATAAAACACCAAAAATCTCGTTAGCAGACTGCCTTTTCAGGAGTTACTCCTCCAGAAAAGAAAACTCTGTTTGAAGGTCAGCAGCCTGACCTCGCTGGTGTTTACAGCACTGACTTCCCCAGCAGCCACTTAGAGGATGCTTTCAGCATCTCGCTTCAGTAAGTGGTGGCAGTCTTCATAAAGGGCAGGATGTTGTTACAGCTTGCAAGAACTGACATTAACTTTTAGCCTAAGTGGTAGATTTTACCTCCAAAGTGATCATTTGCTTTTGAAAGCATGCACTTGAATCATTTTAGCTTCACCCGACCTTACTCCCATCCCGTGCTCCTCTCTGCCATGAACTCCCGCAGGTGTCAGTGCCCACCCCTCCCTTACAGGCCTATTACAAGAACTGAAATACCAATTTAAGAACGTTTTGCCCAATTATATTGTTATCCTCTTTATTCAACTTGCTAATGGAGAGGCAGAACTCGGGGCGATGAGGAAAGCAAAAGCACAGTTGTAGGGCAACACGGAGGCTGCTGAAGTGAACACCGAGGAAGGCAGCACACGGAGGGGGATGGCTCCCAGCAGGGGATGCAAGGAAGGAAATGGCCAGCCCTGCTTCAAGCCAGCAGCAGCAGCAGCAAGGCACAGGCATTTAGCATGCACCATTCCCACAACCCGACCGCGTGGGAGACATGAAATGTGGCAAGCGCTCCTAGAAATCTCCTCAAGTCTCTCTCGGGATTTGGCAGAGTTTTATTGGTTTCTGCTCTGGTAACAGCAAAGCCAATTGAAGGCACACCTGGGTGGTGGGGAGCATCAGACTTCAAAAATTTATAGCATCAGGGATGGTGCTGCTCTCTGCATGCAAAACACAACTTGTGTTTCTCACAAGAATTCTGACATTTTTCAGCCTCAACTGCATACAAAAGCCCTTCTAAGCAGCTCACCTACCACTGGTTTTCCCCCTGTGAAAAACTGAGATGTTCCTAAAATAGTATCATGTTATTCTACAGTGCTATCCAACTTTGATCCTGTGGTGGTTCACTCTAAGCTGAGATGTAAATAAGCTTTTTCCTTGTTCAGTCACAATATACTGATGCAGACCCACTACCTCACCTGAGACTACATTCTAATTTTAGGGTTGTATAACATTATTGAAAAAACATCACATTCCAGTTAACTTTTCTTCTTACCAATGCTCCTTGCATTATTCAAGAAGAAATTAAAAATTAAAGAATATCTTAAAGAAATTTAAAAAAAACAAAACAAAACAAAAACAATAGAAAGAAATTCAAAGTTCTATCTGCTTGCCCTAAAGGCTTATTTACTCATCTGCCTCTTGTCTGGGACAATACCTGTTCCACAGAAACCAGCCTCCAGAAGGGGGAAAAGGCATTCCAGTCATTACTGTATCAAGCTGCAGTTCATCCAGCCAAAATGCATGACATGAATAAATGCAGTGATTAGCTAACAGGAGACAAGTGAATTAGCAGACAGCATCCCTACTGCAACAACTATTTTTTGCTGTGTAATACCAAGATATCAAATTTACTTTCCAATTTGATTTATAACTTCAGAACTAATGCAGCAATTAACTACAAATTGACAAGTACATTTCACTAGCAGCCAAGATTTTAATCTAAAAAAAAAAAGTAAACTTAACACAAAGCTCTGAAAGTACTTTGAGAAATTAGGATCTAGTAAGAGGTTAATGTTGTTAAAATTTTTCGCATTGGCATATGAAATTTAAACACATTAAGAAAGAACTAAGCTGAAACTGAATGCTTTAATCAAATCCTGGTGACATCATTTTTGCTGAACAATCTGGAAAATCAGAGAGATTACAGCTGAGATCCATTAGTAAGATAGCAAGTGAATATAAACATAATTTCTGCAATTTCTGCTGATTCAATTTTGAAAACCTACAAGATTAAAACTAAGACCTACTTACAAGATGGCAAGTAAGCACAAAGTTATTACTCTTCAAATCACAGAACTTTTATATGAAAATAATCAATGAGAAATCACATTAAAGCTGCTTTTCACATTCATCAGATTATTTGGTAAAGATGCTAACAAAATTAAATCCCTCCTGGTATGATAATATTAAACAAATATAACATTATCCAGACCACAAAAAACTACATTCCAAGATACCAGTCAAAACCCAGAATCAAACTTGCAATGCAATTCAACAAAGTATTATTAAATTAGGCCCAACTGTGGAATAAGAGACTCTGTCCAGTGTGCTGGCTGTTCCATACCCTGGCAGGCTGGGATGCTGCTGGGAAATCAGCCAGGCTGATTACTGTTATAAGAAATCTTTTATTTGGCTCTTCAAACCGCTGATGTCAGCTCCTCCCGCTCTTAAACGAACCCATGTTAGATTACAAATAAGAGCACAAACTGAAGGATTACAAGTAGGAACGAAGGAGAAACAAACCTATTAGTCTAGTAGAAGTCCACACAAATTTTTCACTAGGAAAAATAAGGAAGTATGTCAGATGATAGAGAGCAAGAGAAAGATGGGAAACTTCCTTTGGGATCATCAGCAGAGGGTGGGAATGGGCCACTGAGGCCTCAAATTCAGCTTCTCTCCCTGCCCACCAGGCACAGCCAGCAGTGCAATAATCCCTAATCCAGACCCCAAACCCCACACAACTCCTGCTTCCCCTCTGCCTTGCTGCAGAGCAAAAACCCAAATATACAGCAGTGGAGAGCCTAAAGAGCCAGGTACAAATCAGCTGGAAAGATACACCACCTAACACCTAGGGTAAAAATGTGATCCTGACTTCCCAGCAAGCAAAGCAAAGCAGCTGCTTCAGGCCCCAGAGCAGCAATCAGATCCCCGCTGGCGGAGCCCAAAGCTTACAGCAGTGCCTTAGCAGCCTTCCTGCTGCCCAGGGATCCTCCTGCTCGCCTCAGACCACAGCAGCAACTTGCGACGAGAGCACATTCTGCAGTTTATAAAGCGTCTGATAATTCCACCGCTCCCTGCCCTCCAGCCTGAGATTGCGGATTTTATTTTTCTGTGATTCTAACAGCACCGAATTAAGACACAGGTTCTGGCTGGCAGCCTTGAGTGACCTTTTTAAAGGCCTGAAATAGATTTAAACTCAAAGTCCCTGGCAAAGGAAGCCTGGCAGGCTGCTTTTACACGGCCAAACAGGGCTCAGGCACAGCGACACCCCCACAGACCAGATAGGATGAAAAGGGCAAGTCTCTCAAAATATGGCTCTGACTTTGAAATTCAGATGACAGGGCTTCTGTACATACGGTATTTGACAGTTCTGTAACACAGCAGCTCTGGTCACCCCTTGAAAAAAAATTAATCAAAGTTTCCACAAAGACAAGCTTTTCCAATTCTGCCCTCAGAACTTTGCTGAAGGGGTCCATGGGTTCCAGAGCCTTTAGAGGGAGCAGGCAGATCGAAGCAAACGCGTCAACTCCTGCAGCCCAATGCCACCAAAGTGAGTTTTCTCCTCCTTTTATTTTTAAAGTGCATAATTAAATAGAATGCATCAAATCCAGCCATGAAGCAAATAGAACTCAGAACATCTAGCTGAGTACAGAACAATTAGTTATGAGATAGACACCTCCTCAAAAAAATAACATAACTGGATTAGGCAACTTTATTAGAAGTCCAAAGGAGGGAGGGTTGCTATGATAATTTAAATATTATTACCCAAGTTAAACTTGAAAACCCTGCAGCACGTAGCAGAGATGAGCAGAGAGCAGCACGGGTGTCACAAGGCAGTTCTGTGCCCCCACTGCACCTCTGCTCCACTGCTGCAAATGCACAGTCATTTAAGGACATAAAATATTCAGGGGAACGTAAAACATCCAAGTGAATCACTACTCTGTGCAGAATGCCCCCAGGGATTTCTCATCTTCTGTCAGGTTAAGCCACTGAGGAAGACAAAGAAGGCCAACAAGAAGGCCAAGAAAGTCGTGGGCAGCTGTGGAAAGGAGCACGATGTCCTGAGCATGGTGCTCCTCTCCAAACACAGAGTAGGGAGTGGGGCAGCAGGGACTGCTCCAAGCACTGTCCTCTCCCCAGCTTGGGCTGGAGCAATGACACCCAGACACAGGCAGAATGAGCACAGCAGTTCCACAGATCACCCTGGAGCTGAACTGGGAAACTACGATGAAATAAAACAGGATGTTTGTTTACCTCGAGCCTGACACCTCGCTTTTACCGTGCGATCTTCCACTTTACCACCCCAAATTGAGAGCCAGAGAAGCCCTAAAACAAACCTGCAAGGAAACCACTTAAAAACCATCACACACCAATAACAGAATGAATTTAATTCCATGTCAGGAAGAGATAAAAAAGGCCAAATATAATGGGAACCTACTGTTTCACACCAGCTTGTGAAACGCCCAGCTGTGTGAGAGAGAGAGGACTGCGCAGCTGTGTGGGTTATTTACCACCACTATGACACCTGAATAAAAACCCATCACTTACAGGATCACACTGTTTTGCTCATCTTTTAATTTACTGTGGTTTTAAGTCACCCCTAAATCACCACGTTATCACTTTGAAGCACAAACCTTAGTTCTTTTACACCTCACAGCAGCACCACGTGCACGCTGTACACGTGCATCTGGTCCCTCGTGTGCTTCCCATCATAAATAAGGTTATTAGAGCAGCTCTTCACTCACAGCTCAGGGCCACACTGTACCAAGCCCTGGACAAACAAGCAGAATAGCCTCTGTCCTGGGCAGCTCCCCACCTCATCATCTGCTCCTGTCCACATTTATCTCACTTTAACAAGGCAAAAACAGTTCCTATTCCTGTGTCTGTTGCAGCACTGGACATGACACTGGTACTTAACAGCAACTTTAACTCATTTTGCCTAATCTGAAATCTCAGCTTAAATTTTTTTTTAAAAAAATGTAAGTTTTCAGCAACTTTTGCTTTCAGAAGGTTTCAAAGCAAGTGAGAGCCATTTAGAAAACAGAGAGAAAAGGCCTAGAGGGCATGGACTGAAAAAAAAATTAATAAATAGAGGCTGTAAGAGAATCATATGACAAATGTAACCAAAGCCAGTGCCACTGAATGAGTAAAAACCATCCAGCAAAAAAGTTTGTGTAAGGGTAAAAATGAAGTGTGATAGTCCTGTCACCTTTGGGGCTTCAAGGGATGAGTAATGAAAAGTCCTGGATCAGAGCTTATAGAAAACAGGGCTGAAAGGGACCTCCAGAGGTCATCCAGTCCACCTCCATACCCCAAGGCAGGAGCAGCTCTACAGGTATCATTCCTGACAGATGTTTTTCTAACACATTCTTAAAGACCTGAAATGGTGGAGTTGCCACAATCCCCATAAGCAATCTAATGGCATATTTCATCCTAGAAAGTTTTTGTCACAAAAGTAAATCTCACTTGCTGCAATTGAAGCCCATCCTTTCTCACCTCACCGCCCACGGACAATGAGGGTTCTCCCTTCCCCATGCAGCAGGAGAACACGGCAGGAATGTCACAACAGACTCAACCACTGGGTTCTAAATTTTTGTCACCGCTGCTCCCTCTACTCCATTTGGTTTGTAATCTTGATTTTTAGGATGGCATACCAAAAGCAACATGTGGCAACAGGATAGAAAATTTAACTGACCTGTCCTGTCTACAAATGGTTACTCTTGAACATCGGAGGACATGGACCTGTTGGAGTCAGTCCAGAGGAGGCCACAAAGGTGACCACAAGGCTGGAACACCTCTGCCGTGAAAACAGGCTGACAGCGTTGAGGTTGTTCAGCCTGGAGAAGAGAAGGCTCTGGCGAGACCTTCGAGCCCCTTCCAGTGCCTAAAAGGACTCAGAGAGCTGGAGAGGGACTTTGGAAAAGGGCAAATAGTGATGGGACTATGTAATGGCTTTCAATCGAAAGAGGGCAGGTTTAGCTGAGACAGGATGAAATCCTTCCGTGTGAGGGTGGAGAGGCCCTGGCACAGGGTGCCCAGAGAAGCTGTGGCTGCCCCATCCCTGGAAGTGTCCAAGGCCAGGTTGGACAGAGCTTGGAGCAACCTGGGAAAGTGGAAGGTGTCCCTGCCCGTGGCATGGGAGCTGGAATGAGACGAGCTTTAAGATCCCTTTCAGCCCAAACCATTTTCTGGCTCTGTGTCGATCCTCTCTTCTCTGTAAAGATGAAGGGAGAATCATGATTCTTCCTCCCGTGACCCTAGTGCTGGTAATTCTGTGAGGATATTGAGTCCAGCAATTCTCATCTCTCTGGCCCTTTCCCTTTCAAGTCACAGGCTCTTGCCAGTAGACAAAATTAAAAAATGGGAAGGAGGGGAAACAATAAACAAAAGAGAGAATCAGCCGTTGACCATGTTTTCAAGGGACAAGTCTCTAGGTAAACACAGAAAAAAAAGCCAAGTTCTTCAGTCAACTGAAAGCTGTTGGCTTGATGCAGATACTGCCTGGGAAATGACAATGCATTGTGTTATATAGGATCTCTTGTTTGACCTGTAATATGGCATTAAGTATGAGTCAAGCAGGCTTTTGAGAGCAAGCAAGCAGGAGCTGGTGAAAGATATATTCTCTTAATAAACACGAAATTATAAGCCAGTACTTTCTGGGTATTTATACAAGACAGCAACACCACGGGAATGAAAGCTGTGGGGGTCTTTTTATTTGTTTGTTGAGCTTTCTTTGTGCACTCAAATCCAAAGCTTCACATCTTCAGGCTGTTCTCCCCAAATGCGTGGGCAAGCATCTTTTCTAGGATGAGAGCTCAGATTTTTGCTTTATCACATCACTCTGACAGCTAAGGTATTTCTAAAAACCACTAAATATTTTGGAATTCATAACATCAATACAAGCACTACCAACAGGACACTTCCTAAGGGTATCTCTGACTCAAACAGTACTTTTTTTTGTTTATTAATCCAATGACCTGCTCTTTTTCCTAATGCCAATTAAATATCCAAGAAAAGAGAAGAAGGAGGGATGTAAAAGTTGTTACACTTCTCTTCTGCCTTCCAGGCAAAAGCTTGTCCCCTTTTCTGAGCCTTTTGCAGTCTAGGCAGGTCTCACCAGCATCACCAGCCAAGGGAGAGCTCTTGCCTAAGGAACTGTCTGCCTAAACTCCTCAATTTATTAGAGCTTACAGACATCAGGGAGCAAAGAGGTGCAGTCAGCAAAGATAAACTGCAGAAGAAAGAAAACAAAAACCATCCATTATACACACAAGCCTTGACTGCAGAATTGGAAGTTATGCAAAACAAAGGGCCCTGATTAATCATTAATTATACCATGTATCTCTTAAAAGCCATACATTCACTTTGCCCATCTGAAAGTCACGGCCAAGATGATGTGGTCACTCAATCCCACAGCTTCAAAGCACACAGTAACAAGTTTTCCCCCTTCTGGATCAGTTCCTTCCTCTGATCTCGTTAGGTACATTGACTTAGTGCAATTAGGAATACACATTTAGCAGAATCGAAATTAATGGACCTACATGAAAGAACTGCCTGGCACTCTAAGTAACCCCAATGCCAAATTCCTTAGTAAGGAAAAATTTCCATTCAAAGTAACAGGAATACAAAACACTTTAGTCTTGGCCCTTTGGGATGGATTTTTAGAAGAAAGCTGCTCCTATTTCAGTACCAAAGCAAGTAGGCAGACTTTGCTAAGTAGTAACTCTACTTCCATGCTCACCAGGTGCTAAGCCCTGACAAAAAATGTAAAAGGAAGTGGGTTTAAATGTGCTGCTGTACCTGTGGTGTTTAATGATTGATTTTCAGTCTTCTGGGGAAAAAAGGGGAGGAAGGAAACAAAAACCTAACTGTACTTTTAGTCTGCTTTCCTTGCTTCGAAGTGGACTTCTTTCACCCATCCAAAAATTAGACTTGCCCTACTGTTCTGCTGTTCCAGCTAAAAAAAAAAAAGAGATAAAATGCCACTGCCATGAAGACATCTATGGGAGCCTGCAACCTACTCATCAAAATTTTAACTGGATATTGACATGCTCAAAATTAGATGTTGTTTTAAAAATAATTTAAAAACCCCAAAACACAAGGCTCCTGCCATGTTCTCTGAGCTCCTTTCAGTCAAGACTTGCCTTTGAGTCAATTATGTCTCTTAATTAACAACTAGTCTTTCGAAAATTAACAAAGGAAAGCAGTACTAAAGGCTATGGATGTTACAAAGAGAAACAAGAATAATGTTGTTAGGTTTTTGCTATGCTAGATGAGACATTACTGTGCCAGAGGCACAAGTAATGGAAATGTACTTTTATATAAATCTCCTTTCTTTGCTTGGATTATTTTAAATGACTCTGCTACAGTGTATATTAACCTAGCCACCAACCTTCCTGCAGTCAGCTCTCTTCTTACAGTTTATTAGCAACACAGCCACCGTGGAATCGCCAAAGGATGGTGAATACCACCACACTCTCCCTTTGTTTGTTAAACACGCAGAATGGCTGTGCAAGAAACTGAACAAAAACAAATTCTGGGAGGCAAATCTTCCGTCCTCCTCACCATATATTCAAACCTTTGTGTCGGATGTGATGAACAAGCAGAGTTCGCTCGCTTTCAGCACGGCAGCAGCTCCCTTGGCCAGAGGTTACAATGGACAAGCACCTGAGAACTGCAGCTGTTTTCTTCCCTTCTCCTCGCTGAATTGACTTCTAAAGGCCTTTTTTCAGAAGCTAGTCCACATTGTGACTGGTCAAGCTAAAACAGATCTGGGGTCAAGTCAGAAATAAACTCCGTATTTCTCAAAAACATCCTTTACTGTTCCTTCCTGATTTTACCCATTTGTTCCAGCTCTATCCCAAAGCTGTGCCCAACACTGGCCAAACACACAGCTACACTGCTACAGGGGTAAATATTGCCCTTCCTTTTCCCGTATTAAGGTTACGTGTTGCAAGGCTTCACTCCCCCAGAAAAGTACGACTGTGTGAACACGCGACAATATTCAAAACCAAGAGCTAAACATCTTATCACTTTCTCTTCCAGTATGTTGCATTCAACACTTTTCCTAATTCTCCTACCCTAGAGCACAGACAGCAGCATCCTACTTACTCTGCGAGGGTACGGGGAAGTTCAGCATTTAGCAATGGTGAGAAAATTGGTTTAGATCCCCGAGGGAAGGTGCTATAGAAGTGCATTCAATTGGGTTGTAATTCAATCCAGTTTGCTGGAGCTGAAAGAAAACAAAACACTTTCAAAGTTAAAGGGAAAGCCAGCATTTACTTTATTTTTATATGTGTACATACACATATATACACACACGTAAAAATAGTTTTATATAAACACGTATATATGTATGTTTGTATAATGTATTTTATTTTTGTGTTGGCATACATACATACATACACACATCTACACCTACAAACACACACAAAGCCTTAAAATTTTAGGAAGTGAAATTTTTAAGGAGAGCTCTAGAAGGACAAGTCCTGCCAGGCATACAAAAGCACACACTATATGGAAAAGAGTAGTTGAAGGCATTTTCTTCTACTAGCATAATTTTTTTTTCCTCGGGATATGAACAAAACAAAATCAAAGCAATTAAATCATTACCTCGAGGGGAAAAAAACCCAGTAATTGTGCTTAATCCTCTGAGTTGCTATAATAAATACACCTAATTTACTTTGACTAAGAGAAAATGTATTTTTTTCCTCCAAATCTGAAAAAGGTCCAATTCAAAGAAACCAAAGTGACTCCCACAGTACTTTACTCAAAAGAGAGAAAAAAAAATAGCCCCTGCTGTTTAATTATTTAAAGGTAAACAATCAGGAAGGCCCATTGCAAGGGGTACCTGGAGCTCCAAATGCTGACGAGCTTCCAAAGGGGAGAGCCTGCAACAAGTGCTCCCCTAATCTCAGACTTCTGCATAATGCAAATTGCAGGGTGGGGAGCTCCAAATTCTGCAGTTTTGATATTTTGTCCCTGGAAGTTCGGCTCACAGTGTAAAAACTCGCCAGCTACACTAAGCAAGGCAGAAGAACCGGTTCAGACAAGTAAATTACATATCTGCTCCTCTCTGACCTCCAGCACCTCGGAAAAACTGGGTGGATGAAAGAGCCGCTGGCGCTGTTGCCAGCAGATCTCCCTGAGCTCCTCAGCCTTGGCAGAATCATAGGGGCAACTTTACGCATGGATGAGCTGTTCTGCAAAAATCTTTCCAATGCAGCTGACACAAATAGGCTTTCCTCCAGTAGCAGGGAAGCGTGTCCCACATGTTTGTTTCTTTTGCATAGGATTCCCGCCGACAGCCCGGCGACATTTCTGGAGGGGAGTTTCTGCCTAGGAGTGGTGCAGGGGTCAGTTAAGTCTTGGGAAAACATGAGTGGGTGGGGAGCCTCCAGAACCAATTTCCAGGCCAGACTCTCTCAAGGGCACTCCTGCAGAAATGTGGGCACGTTTCTGTGGGATACCCAAAGAGCTGAGGAATCAAGAGATTCGTTTGTCTCTGGGAGAGATTGCTGAGCTAGGACCCTTCCAGAATTCTTGGTTTAACATTTCAACACTCAGCAATGCATGTTTCCTCAGTGATAAAAAAAAAAAGAATTTTCACCATTTTTTACATGTACCAACTAAACACATATATTCCCTGGCTTCAGAGCAAAATGGTGTCAGTGCTTGTACCCAGGAATTCAGGAAAGGACAGGACAGATGTGAAGTAAGGGCAAAGGCTGCCAAAGGTTAATCTCTGAGATCAAAGGGAAAGGTGCCATAGGGAACATCTCTGCTCAATCCCTGAAATCTCAGCACTTTGCACTGAGATTTGGTGCCGTATGTACTCAGCAGTACATACAGTGTTGACAAAGCTTTTATTTTTAAACAAATAAAGGCCAGAGAGTACAGATTTCCTTAACTCTCATGGGGCTTCAATCATGCAGTGCCACATCTACCATGTAAGCATATTTCCAGAGCTTTAGCACTTGACATTTTGAGATCAAATGTCATGAATAGTATTTGTGAACCTCTCTCCATCTTTGCCACTCTGCCCCTCCACTTCAACTTGCAATCTTTCAGGCACCAGACCACTGCTTCAAACTATTCATTTCCTTTTCTTCCTTCAAATTCAGGATCAAAGACCAGAGACACTTTAATGGTATCTTGCAAACAGTTTGCTCCAAGTCTTATTTCAAGAGCTTTTCTTCTCTAGCCTGCCCACTACTAAGCTAATCAACAATTTTTCTGCTCATTAAGTACCACTGGTGGAATCGCTCTTGCCTATCAGGAACACTCTCTGCCGGCTGTTTGCTTCTCCTGCCCTTCCTCTTTCCAGCCCAGGACCACAACAGTCTCTGAAAGAAATCAATAGTCCCTGCTCAGGTCAGAGCACTTTGGTCTTTACATTGTGCCAAACCTCAGAGTCTCTCAACTAGAGACTCCAACTTTCAGCTTCCTGTGCTTTCACTCTGATCTCCTCATGCTCATCCTCCTCAAATCTATCCTCATTTGCTATGCCTTGAGCAAGAAATGAGAGGCAAATAGGAGGCACAAAATTGAATAACAATTTTCAGTGAACTCCCGTGAACTTCTAGATTGCCTTGGATGTGAAGCAGGGACATAGGAAACTGTTTTGTCAAGTTAAGCCAGTAAGAAGAGGGAGTTTAATGGTGTCATGTGTGTGTGACTGGTTCCTCCACTGGCACGTGGATTTATCATCAAACTGAAGGAGGACAGTCATTAATTTTATCACACTCTTCTAAGCATACAGTTGTGGTGAACCCAACTCCTGAAAGTAGATTTCAGATGCATTTTCTCTGCCTGAAGATGGAGAGAACCGAAATCCCAGCATCCTCTTGTTCTTATCTGATGCAAATACACTGCTTTCCCATTTCACTCTACCTTGTCGGTACTTTTATCTAGTTTGCCTCTAACTGTACAGCTCTTCCTGAAAGGTCAATTGTTCCTCACATAGCTGATGGCCTCCCAGTGGAGTCTGAACCGATTATTCGCCCCTGCCTCCTTATAAGAGCTATGGTGAAGATGATGCTTGGCATTATTAAGATGTGATGTCTTGTCAAGGATGCCTTCACAACTGGAAGAGCTAATGTGACAGCTCTGAGCTGGGAGAAAAAAAAAAAATAATAATAATAAAAAAATGTTATTTTCTTTGCTTTTGTTCTTCTCTAGTATTTGCCCTGTGCTGTCAGGCAGCACGAGGGGGCCATGCTGGCATCTGTTATCCTGGCCCCTGAAGGAGTCCTTCACAAAAGTGACTCTGCCTGCAAAGCAAACGGGAGGAGTTTGAAGATGGCATGTGAAAAGCTGCCGTAGGTCTTCCAGAAATCAGAAATCTTGGCTGTAAACCTCCTGACAGCTGACCTGGGGCATACAAAACCACAGCGCCTGTGAAACACAAAGAAATCACACTGAACTCTCTTTCAGCCATTTGCATTTTCAACAATTTCTCTTCAGAGAGATGCCCTGTGCCTACGGGAATATTTGCCTCTATTCACAGCTGACTTTTAATCTAAGTTAGAATCTGTTGGCTCTTCTTTTATAGTTGACAGTGAAGTTGTGGCTCTGTTAGATAAGTGTTCTTTTCTGCTGCTTCTTGTATAAAATTCCTGGAAGATGCGGCCTCGAACACCAAGATATGGTCCCAGAACACCAGGGCAGAAATAAAATAGTGTCACTATCATTGAAAGTTCTCAGCAAATCCTACTCTGACAGCAGTTGTTGAATAAAGATACTCAGTCTGGCCAGAAAAAAAAAGTACCAAATAACCTGCAAATGTTGAATTATAAAGCTTGAAATTCAGAAATACATATTAATCCTTCAGATTTGTTACCCTGATGTCTAGTATTAGTTCTTTGGGTATTGTTTTGGTTTGTGGTTTTTTTGTCACATGGGGACTTTACTAAAGTGATCAATTTTAAATGTAAAAAATAGTTTAGGACACGTGTAGAAGTATAACAAAAGGAACATTTTCTAGAAGGCAAAGGCAACGCTTTATGGTCTTGATATTGTTTTTTCCATTGGGAGGGTTCATGGGATTTGTACTTGAGCTCCTTCTGGGTATTTAAGCTCATAAATACTACTGAATATATTAACAACCTCAAAGTTTCTGGCCCCCAGAACTGATGTAATGAACCACTTGAAGTCTTTGCTGTTACAAATGAAATCAGGTTGTGTCAAACAGAGTTCACAGGAGGAGGCAAGCCTCAAAAAAGCTGATCTGCCCTCTCTAACTGAGGTGTAACTGAGCGCTTGTTCCCATGTAAGGATGTCATTAATAGATGTACAGCCTTCTGCTTTACTGAGAGAAACACTTTTAAAAGTAAAAATGGGGCAGTCGAAAATGCATTTGCTTCCTTAATGACCCTTAGCCATCACACCCAGCAAGGCTCTGTGAAGGTGAAAAACCACTTGGAACCTCACCTAAAAGCCTCCTATCTTAACACCACCCCAGTCACTACAGCAAAGTACTTTTCAAACATCTCAGCAGATGAAAGTTAAATACAGATGAAGGGATTACACAATACTGGAAGAAGGTCACTAATAAAGTTGTTTCTCATAATAAGGCAGTTTTCATCAAAATGAGAATTAAGGAGGAAATAGCTACTCTAGAAAGTATTGGCATTTCTACGAGTTTGTGTCCCAACATCACCTGTTCTCAGAGAAGCAGCTCATTTTGGTGCCTGCTAAAAACCCACAGTGTGAAGCACGAGTGTAACCCTTTCAGTTCCTCTTCACGCTTGTGTGCTGCAGGGTCAGCAGATCTGAAGCGCGTGCAAACACCACTTAAACCCAGAGTCCCTGAGGTAGCATCTGCTGCCAGCACGGTGAGCTAACAGGGCTCTCTGCTAAGTGACCTCACCAGGAGAAAACATCCCGTATTTGAGGGAAGACCTTAGAGAGCAGAAGAGAAGTTCAAAGTCCAAAGAAACAAAAGGAGAATTGGGGCAGCCTACAAAGTAATAGTAACCCAGCTAAAGGGAATCATACCAAGTCACAGTAACAAAACAAACGTAAATTCTGCTTTCAAGAAGAGGAAAATCTTGCTACTTCATGGACTGGGCTGTCCCACCACAAACAGTGAGGATGAGTGAAAGCAGTCTGGACTCCTCCACTTGACTCTGCCATTCCTGCAGATGGGAGCTTGAGAAAATTCAACATCTACATCTAATGGATACGTTGAATTATTCAAAAAGTAAAGTGCTAGATTTAGGTCAAGAAAACGGGACCAGAGGCCAGGTGTCAGTGCTGTGGTCAGCAGAGCACAGAATGGTGACAGCCACAGCAGAGCCTGCACTGTAGGCATCCAGCAAGGCTTCAGAAATCAAAGCGTGTTTGCAGAGAAACAAATGGGGTTAGGAGCTTAATTCCCCTTAAGTGAATTGCATTTCTAAATGCAGCAATGGCTTTTTTGCTCACCCCAAATATTACGAGTTGCCCACAAACCCCCACCCTGTGCCAAAGCAGTTATCTACCACATTTCTTTCTCCAGAAATACAGAAATACATCAAAATGTGTGTATAAGAAAAAAAGAAACGGTTGATGCAGTTTGTTCAATTAGCTGGACAGTTTCTTACTAATGTACTATTTTAAGCTTTGTGCAAGAGGAGTTCTTCAAACTACAGCACTTCGAGTGTGCAGGTATTAGCAGGAGTGTGTCTTCTGTTAGTCTCCCAGTCAAAAAAGTCTGCTCGAGACAAATGATGACAGTGTCATGAAAATCAGACTTCTTTTTTGCCATTTTACAGCCACTCGTCTCGAGCTGACACTGTACAGGCTCTTCACTGCTGGCGTCAGAGGGTGTACCAGCATCCAGAGCAGCCTCAGCAGCTGCTGGATGAAGAGTTTCTATGATTAACTTTAAAAACGTCGATCATTCACCACGTTCAGTATTCAGGTTTGTTCATCAGTTAGTAAAAACATCCCTAGCTGAGCTGAAAACATGTTCTGAGTGAGGGCTGGGGAAAGGAAAGCTTAAAGAGTTGACAGCAGTTAGAGATGAAGCAGACTATGCTGTTCTGAAATGAGGATGCAGTGATTCCAGCAGGCTTCTGAAACAGAAGCAGCCACAAGATTATGGAAACAGACCTTTTCTTCTAGTTTTTCTGACAGCTACAATTCTATATTCCTCAGCTCTGTCCTGCAATTAAAAGGGGAAGATACCAGAAATAGCTGAAGAAGCAAGAAAACAAGAAAAGAAAAATAAGCTGATTCCAGCTACTCCTCTCTTCTCCATGTGTGCTATACACATTTCATTATTAGATTAGAAGCATCTTCCAGCACCATCTCCACAGGCTTTGAAATTGCCACCATAAAAGTACATCACAGAAGTTATTTTTAAACTGTGGATTTTGTTACAGAGAGAATCTCATTTTTAAAAATTTAATGGAGGAAAAGCATTTATCAGAAGACTATGACAGCTTAAGGGAAAAAAATATTCATCATATTCAGAGAATACAGAAGAGAAAACCATCTTGGAATGTGTTCTTGCTCTCAGCCTGAATACCTCTCTCCTCCCTGACTGGTGTCAAATATGATCAATCAAACTAATTCTGCATATACTAAAAAAGAGCTTCTCCAACTCATTTGGCTCTGAAGTCACAGCCTCCTGTCATCCACACTGAAGCTAAGACTGCCACCTAAATGAAAAGGTGCTGGTTCCACATGCTGGAATGCAGGTGGATCCCCAAGAAGTCACTCCATGTGATGTTCAGGGGTGTACCAGTGCCTTGGTCACTAGGCCAAAAACAAAGTAACAGATCTATTGCGAAGGCAGTGCCTGCAGCCACAGCCCTTTCCCACTTTCACTGGTTAGCTGCTCTCCAATCACCCCCATTCCCTTGTGGGGGAATATCTGCTCCCCTTGTGCTGCTCAACACCGCCACATCGGTTCAGTGCCCTCAAAAACCGGTTAAGATGAAAAAAATGTGTATCAAGCCGAACTCACACTGAGCTTGGAAAGTCCCCTTGACTGGCAAAAGCAAGTGAACGCATGTCCTCCTCAGGTGAACAAAAAAGACAGAGAGGAAAAACAGCCACATGCAACAGAAAGGATAAGACCAATGTTGAATGGGAAGCAAAGATCTCTCCCACACACAGGCAAATAAACTTTCATGCATTATTCACGGGCTGTGCAGTCAGGGATGGGTACACCTCTTCTGGAAAGGAAAAAACATTCAGTGTTCTCTTAGCTTCAAAACTGCAGCACTGCCCCAGGGTAAAGATCCAGGGAAGCAGCTGAGGGGCGAGGCCAGTTTACAAGTCAAACAGCACAAGAGGGGTTTGAGGTTTTATTTTTTTTTAGAGGCCAGATACTTGTCCAAAAAAATTGTTACACTGACCTGGGTCTAGGTTCAAAAACTGTGCTCAGTATCTAGGAGACATAGAAAAGAGGAGGGGGAGGGAGGAATTCTTAGCATAGCAAGTTACCACAGCCACATTTAAAAGAAAGCAATGCACAATTCAAGAATTATTCCATTTCTCAATATTGTCCCACTAAACTAAACCTTTGCTGGACTCTCTCTTACTACAATTTATTAATCCCACCCCCTCTCAAAGAGCACTCTGCAGTTTCTTCATGCACAGCCCAAGCAACACTAGCAAGAACCTGTAAAGGGTCAGGAGAAAGCCCTAAGCCAGAGCTCTGGCAGAAATCCAAGCTGGAAAAGACACTGACTATGCACAACAGCAAGTGAAGACAGACAGTTTTTCCCCAAAGTGATATTTTAATTCAGAAAAGAACCTTCACTAATCTCTGGGTTTATTATTATCTGTGTAGCAAATGGGACTGCAGTTGGTCTACATAAAGCATTAGTTTCCTAAGGGGCATTTTAGACTGTAAATGATGAAGGACCAGACCTAAACCAGGAGTCTGCTGGAACTCTGCTCTTACCTTTAATTTGATTTAAGCGTGCCAGAAGGCAGGGAATGAAAGCGCAGCACTAACAAAAAGACCACGGTGGAACACAGGGCACGGGAGGGATCCCCTCAGGCTGGGATCTACACCAGGACCTGCATCTGCAGCAGACCTCCCTCCTTCCCTCCCTGGGACTGATCCCTGAGCAGCGACTGGGACTCTGGGAGATGCAGCACTTGCACCTTCACCAAGCTGAAAACACGGTACATTGTCAGTGGAGCTGTCAGGCTGCAGGACAGCGGTGCATCCAACACATCTCACAGGAAATCAGTGACTCACTCAAGAAAGGGGCTCTGCTCTCTGGCCGTGATGTTTTTCTGCATGTTCCCACAGTTACCAGCACGAGTGAATTCCCAGTGGAAGGGGTTTGGCTTTGCCAATAACCAGCTTTGGGCAAGGCCTCTTCTCCACAACTCCTCCCACGTACATTGTAAAGGGAGCGAGCATCTCTCAGTGTGCACCGGGACAAGAATTGGCACAAGGAAGCAAAAACCTTGGTCACAGATGCAAGTACGACCGAAAGAGCAATAACTGCATTGGGAAAAGTGTTCCACCATACAGTCATAAATAAGTATAATCAGCAATTATACAGAATTTCCAACCTCTCGCGGGCCAAGACATTAAATACAAGGATGACATCCACACGCCCCAAGCTGTGAAACCCAGTAACTCACAGGGTTAAAGAGGACTGCAAGACTGGTACAAACCCAGCGCTGATCTTCCACTATGGCACACATCCCACACCACTTCCCTCCCAGCCCTCTGCTCAAAGATCTGCATTACAAAAGAGATTTCCTCCAAAGCTCTTCCTGTGATGAGCTTTACTGAAGAAAACAGGAGAATCTAAAAGAAAGATAAAAGCACAGGGATGGGGGTTAGAAGAGGTCAAAACCAGACACCACATACTGTCACTGGGTTCATAGGAATGCTTCATTATTAGGTATTTTTCTTCTCTTCCCCATCTGCACTACAGAGAAAGTCTTTTTCCAGAATGCTCAAAGGTACCAATAATCAATTTAAAACATATGAAATACAGTTAAAATGCATTTTTTGAGCTGTGTGCATTTTGGAACTGAAAGCAGAGTGCCACAGAGTAGCCGTCATTAGGAGAATGGTCTGCTTAAAGACATTCTCTCACATGTGAAGAGGACTGTGAAGTCTTAAAGAGTCTAAAAATATTTTTATAGAACTTGCCAGGTAGGAACAGCTAGGTGGGAATTTTACAAAACTTGCTCTTTCAACCTGAAATGTGTGAGCTGCACCTACAGGCTCTTCAGTTACCTCATGTTCTCATCAACTGAACTCCAATTAAATCCATACACTGATACCTAGTGGCTGAAGTGGAGGTGAACTGCAAAAACTGTTCCCCTCTGGGCTGATGATGGCTAACACAAAAGCTGATTACCCTTCCTGAAGATTACCACTCTGCCTTCAGGGTCTGCAGTTCTCCTGCTTTTAGGACAGTGCAGTTGTTCTGTTTGGGATTCCAGCGCATGAGCAGATTCGCTCTATTTCTGACTACTGTTTTTAATGATGGGACAGAACTGCAGCAAACTCCCTGAGCCTTCAACACTCTTCCCCAGTGAAGACGTGGGAAACTTGCCAGGATTCAGCCCTCTTGCTCTGGAGGAGATCCAGCCAGGTGTCTCATCCTCACCAAATCTGCTCAGCTCTACTGACTCAGAGGAATAAGCTCACTTCAAATTTTGCAGAGGAACACACCCAGGGAAATCGGTGGGATTTTAGAGTTTTGCAGAACCACTGTGAATTTGGAAATAGATTTAAGCAGCAGCTTGGAGCCAAGTTTTCAGCTTGTGACACGTGCGTCATGACTGGAGCTGCCTTCCAGTTAATCCCAGGCGCGCATCCCTAAACCAGCCTGGGAGTGCCCTGCACAGAAACACCCTCCAACACCAGAGATGGCAAATTCCCCATCGGCAGCGGGTTGTGCCACGCCTGTTCATCTGGATGCCACGGAGCACTGCAAGCACGTCACCATCCAGTCTTCACTTGTCACTCTGCAGACCTGCATTAACCACAGTCAAGTCCAAATTACTGACAAAACATAAGAATAAAAGTTTACAATATGACTGCGTTTTTTGATAAATGAGCTACTGCACAAATTCTGCCCATCTGGTATATCCAGACACTTCACCAAGAAGTCAAACACTAATCCATGTTTTTGAGGAGAATTTTACACAGGAAGAAAATATCATAACATATAATTTAAGACAGAGAAATTCTCTGAAAGATCAAAACCTGATGGATAAACAACAGTTAACATTCAAATCACACAAACGATGAGGAGGAGCCCAATGTACTTACTGAAATTAAACGTACCTGCACTCTGGGTATAAATCCAGCACCAGCTATTTGAAGCTCCCTATTTTAAATTTTATCCATGAAGCTAAAACTAAGATCATGCCGATAAAATGCCAGACTGCATCTGTACTCCCCAGCAACAATACCAGTGATAATTCCTGTTGCTCCTTTGCTAAATTCGGAATCCTTGTGTTTTATTGCAGCCGCACCAGACCCTTCACCTAGCCAAGTTAGCTCTGCCAGTTGGCATGATGATCCCTCCGAAAATAAACATACTTGCAGTTCTGCTCTCTTGGCTCAAAAATGTCCATTTCTCTTCAGTTTATGATCAGTGTAGTTGCTAACACACTGCCAGTTGTCCTGAGCCACCCCACAAGGTACAGACGGGCCCTGAATAATTGCAAGGATGGGATGTCTCCCCCTCTCCTTTTTTTTAAATGCTCCTTTTGGAAATGTTTCTTCATGGCACTGGTTTAAGCAGAAGGTGGATGATTAGAACACCATGTTCTATCTCAAGCAGAAATTATAAATCCAACAGCAGAATTGCCCGGTGAGTTTTTCTGGTCTGTATTGTGGAAAATATACAGGTGCTTGGATTTAAAAGACACATCCAACCTCCCACCTGAGATTTAAGTTTCTGGAGACCCTCTCCTGCCTGGAGGATGTGCAATATTGTGCCTTTGGACTACTACAGCTCAAATTCTTACCAGTGCTTAGGATCACACATTTTTTTTGAAGTGCTACTACCACAAACACTACATAGGAGTCATCTAAGCCATGTTTCATGTCAAAACATCTCCTAACCACTCAGGCAACTTTGGGTGGCACACAGTGCTCATTTTCATGTACTGCTCATTAAACAGATAGGGTCAGATGAGGGAAAGCACAGTAGAAGGCACTCCAAACACAGCAACACGCTAAATGGAACGTTCATGTTAAATGAAACAAATAACCAAACAAGCAGTGTAGAAGAGAGAAGCCCAGGAAAGCATGAAAGAACCACCATCAAACGTGTAAAGTGGTTAAGATGAGGAGGAAGAACAGCTGGTCCCTGTGTGCACCAATGATTAGACAAGAATGACTCGTTCAATTTATAGCAACAGAGATACAAGTTCACTGATAAAGAGAAGAAGGAATAGTTTGGTCTACTCAACTTGGCATTAAGTACAGACTTGCTCAGGCTTTTGCTAGTCTGACTCTTAGTCTTCAACACATTGCAGGAGAAGGTTTTTTTAACCAAACATTACTTCCCAGAAATGCTGGCCACTCAGCCCCAGTGCAGTGATGATGATGATAAATAACCACTTATTTTGAACCAACTGTAGGTGCAGTTTTACCTCACGCTTCAGCTGAAGATTATGAAATACGTTTCCATACAGGAAAAAAGTATGGCTTGGAGACAAAACAGATAACCTGCTGCACTCTTCTCTCAGACTCCTCCAGACAGGAAATCCATCTAAACCATCCATAATGATGAGGCTTTCAACACTGGCCCTATGCTAGTGGCTTGCTCTCGGCACAGGAAGACCTGCACAGACACCCAGATGATGCTCACTCTGCCAGATGCCTCTTCAGAGAGGCACAGCCTGAGGAGCAAGCACACAGCACAAGAAGGAATTTCTTTTTTCAGGTTTGATGGCACCGAGACAAACTCCAAAATTACTTTCCACCGTGTTTTCTTTCTCCCAATACACCTAATGCCTCTTCCATCCTCTCACGTTCCAAGGCTTCTCTGAGATGAGACATGTATTTATTTCTTCTCCTTTCCACCCCAGTCTCATTGCCCAGACACGGCTGCATGAACATGTTCAAATGTAAAAAGGAACAAGATGCTGATGCTCTGCCTGCATGTAACAAGGATTTTTTTTCAGAAAAACTGCACATGAGATAGTGGGCCAGATGCTTCTCCAGACCTACTGCTGTTTGCCTTCAATCTTACAGGAAAGCTGTTTAAAGAAGGCCTCATTTGAAACAGATAAAGAATCCTCTACGTGGCAAAAAGACCCTTAAGGTGATCGAGTCCAACCATGAACCCAGCACTGCCAAGTTAGTCCATGATTTGTTCATCATAGATTCCAAGGTAAAAATAATTTTGTCTTCATATGATAGGTAACAACTAGTGTTAATAAAATCCAGGGAACCCAAGTGGGCCAAAACACTTGTCCGGGTTGTTGGATTACTTTCTGGGCTTTTAATGACCTGTATTTCCAAACACAGCTTCTTCAAAAGAGATTAGAGAACAACATCATCACTTTCATTTGCAGCAGTAGGTAGGTAATACATGATAATATCATAATACCTCAACTAACATTTGACTTCTCTTATTTAATAAGAAAGAAAAGCAGACTATTAGAGATGCAAATACCATATTCATTTGTGCTTCCTTTCCTTCCTCTGAATCCAGTTCCTCACAGCATCATTGAGCCCTGAAGAGAAGACCCAGCAGCACATTTTGTTGCCACTGTTCTTCTCAGAAACACATAATGTTTTTACATGATTACAGAATTCAGTCTTCGCACAACCGTTAAGTAATAAAGCAGATATTTAAGAGAAATGATTTATTGGTGACTTCAAGGGACTCGCAACCTAGCACTGAATAGAGGTTTTATCACTGAAATGCAGACAGTAAAGGGAATTACTCAGAAAAAACTTCATCTCCACCATCACACGATACTTTAAAAAAAACAAAACAAAACAAAAAAACCCCCACAAACACAAAATGTTTTCTTCTGGGCTCGGGACGGGCACACAAAGGTTTAATGCAGAAGCTTTCAAGCACAGATCTCAAAACAGAGTAACTTTTTCTTTAATTTCTGACTTTATACCACACCTTATGTATACTTCCTGTACCTATTTACCTAATCCACAAATCAACTATTAACCAAGCTACACAAACTATTCAAGTTTTAATGGAATACATTCTTTAATGCAGCAATATCTCAAAGGACAAAAATCTGCCAAAACCTACAGTGTTACAGAGAACGAAAGACCAAAAATAATTTGTATGAGACAAGTGCAGCTCACAACGACAAATCACATTAGGTAGTGGCTTTTCAGCCAAAGAACACCTGAGCCATAGGTATTTTTAGTCTTAATCCTCTTAAATTTTTAAAATAATGTAATAGTTATGCTTGATCTAAGTTAATTAAGTCTTTAATTAAGCAAGAATCCCTGAAAAATCACTGTTATATGTAAAGGAATGACCATGATAACTTGACACTGGCATTTCTCAGAACCATCACTCCCCAAGTCTTTCCTCAAGCAACGCAGCTGCTCAAGAAGCCATGAAATGCTTTGAGGGGGGACAGCATCAGGGCAGCAGGAAAAGTTATTTGGGGTGCAGTCCCACACATCAGCACTGTGGAGTTTCAGTTGGTCCATCACTCACAAGTCAAAAGCTCCTCTGATGCAGCACAGGATAAGAAATGTGGTATCTCCTCATATGGCCCAGCTGACACAGGACACCCCAAAGGCATTTAATTCAACTCTTCAGCCCAAACAGGAGTCACAATCAGAGCAGCAACACAGCTGAGCAGAATTAAAAAGTATTCCCAAACACAGAAGTGCTCACATGCTTGCTCAGGAAAGCTGAAAATAACCATTTGCATTGCTGAGCAGCAGTTTCAATTAATAGCTCCATTTTCCCCATCTATGAGCAGAGGATTTGCTTGCTTAACTCCCATTAATGTTAACAAGGTTGGACCTACAAATTCCTACCTGAGGTGGAATGCTGGCATTCCTACTGCAGCACATTTTCCCCAAAGTTAAAGCAGAGCAATTCACTTTATTTAACCTCTGCCCATTTTGTTCACTCTCAGGAGCTTTAACTGTAAACTTAAAAATGATAAGCATTACTTTGAGAAGAAAATACATTATTTTGCTTTTTTTGCTTTCTAATCAACCAGCACAGCCATCCCAATAGACCAATTATAAACCAATTCAAACAAGAAAACAAATCTTAATACTAAAGTATACAGATAAGTCAAATACAGCTTACAGATCAAATTTTGAGATGAAGCCCTTCACATGCCAAATAGAACAAATATTCCACTAGTTTTCTGTGCTTACTCCCTACCAGCTCCAATGCTAAAAATTAAGCTGATGCTTCTGAAAGGTAAATTAAACAACAAGAGGTATCAGAAAAACCTGGGTAAAAATAGAGAAAAAAATTAAATACTAAAGGATTCTGGTCCCAGTCAAACAAGTCAGTGCAGGCAACTCTCAGATTGCAGTTTCAGTTGTGGTCCAGGTCCCTCTGAAGTTCGCTGTGGGCTGGGTAATTCTCTGGTACAGACCATAGACATCAACAAACATTAACTGTAGAGGCAAAATCCCAAAGACCAGTTTATTATCACCAAAAGCTTCCATTAGAACACATCTAACGAAAGACTGTGGGTTCATATCAAGCAAAAAGCAAAGACGTGTGGACACTGGGACGGGCAAAAATTGGTATCGATGTCATCGCATGGGGAAAAACTTCCCCTGAGCATCAATTCAATGAGCTGTGAACTCGGCTACTGGGCAAATTAGGAGGCCAAGATGGATCAGATCCAGTGCGAATGAAACCCAGGCTGGAGCTCGCCGGGGCTCTGCCTGCAGCAGCCGTGGTGCAGGGGTGCGAGAGGCAGCTGCCTCCCCGCCGGGATCAGGAGAGACGCGCTGCTCGCTGACAGCTTGTCAGAACACCGCCTAGAACATTTGGGACTTCCATTTACAGAAGTCTTTTCTATGCTAATGACTTCCTACAGATGTTTTGAAATGTTTTAACTGTTCTGGTTTGATTCAGCAAGACTGTGATTTGAGGGAACCGCAGGAGGAGCTGCAGCAGTGAACCCACTCAGGACCTTCCTGGACATTCAGCAGCAACGGATATGGAGAAGCAAATTCCCATCTTCCCCAGGAAAACAAGATGGGATGAAAGATGGGACTAGCGGCGGGACAAGAGCACCTGTTTGGGCTGTACCTGCTTGACACAGGAAAGGGAATTTCCATTCTGTACAAAACCTTGCCATTTTGAACCGACTTTTCAAACCAGGCAAGAAGAAAAGGTCAACGTTTCTATATACCAGAATGTTTTTAATGTTGATTCAGAAATATTGACATCTCCCTAACGATATCAAAACAATCTCAAACATAAATATGGCAGTGAATAAATAAATCCAAAAGTCAAAAGGAAGTCAAGCCTAAAAGCAACACACATATATAAACATTCCCCCATCAAAACAAGGGCTGAGCACGACATGTGTCCCCAAAATGCTTGGCTGCCCATGCAGGTGCATTTTCATCAGAGGCTCCCACTTATTTCTTCTCCATTTCCTTCCTCACTCTGCCATTTGTCCGTGGCTCGGCCTTATATTTTGTTCATAACGCCATGATGCTCAGCCTTTAAAACCCAACTGTCCTATTACTGAAATATAATCCTTTCCTCCAAAATAATTCAAACCTCTCCTTCCAGTTTTACTGTTTCCTTACATAATACATCATTAAAACTAAGTGTCATAAAGTTGTTTGGGTTCTGTTATGCAGAGCAAAGGTGGTAAGAGAATATCAGTAAGAAATCCAGGCATCATCCTCCTCCCTGTTCCACATGCACAATCTTCCTTTTAACGTGACTGACATGCAATGGGCTCAATGCAACACAATTTCTTTGTACAGCTCATACGGCTGGGACGAAATGAGCAGGCTTTTGGGTTCTGCATGCCTTCACCAGACATTTAAGCTGAATATCTTCAGGCTCTATGGCTCTTAATAAAGGAAAACAGAGTTATCAATTAAAGGCAATTAAGAAATCAATTTAAAAAACCTGAAAAAAATCATTGCAAGACTGAATGAGGGAGGATTAGTGTGAACAGGAAAAGAAAGGGAGAATATGTGAGATCAATAAGACTGTGAAGGGCAGTGCCATAACACAACAGCTGATGAACAGCAGAAGCCTCTGGGACCAGCGATACCACGGGAGTCACCGCCTTTCACCCGCTATCAGTGACAACCTCGGTGTGATGTCTCGAGGTGACTTGTGGCCCACAAGGTTTGAGAGTTACAAATTAAGAAAGAAGTTTCTGAAAGGCTCAGAACCTTTTCTTTCAGGTGTGCCAAGCGAAGCTGATGAAGTTGCTCTCAAAGTGCAGCAGAACCAAATCAACCAAACACAGTCAAGCCCCACAGAAAATAACACTTTAGACTTCTCACATAAATCAACGTTTTTGTTCCTCGAGAAAACCTTGCAATGGGTCTTATTAAGGATTTGAAATAAGCTAAGGATTTTTTTTTTTCACTTTGCAATGCAACTCCACTGAAGCTGAGGAAGAAACCAATCACAAGCTTGACTGCATGAGTTTCAGCACAGATGATTTTTCACGTTACATTTACACCACTGCTTTCCCTACAAGGACATCGCTGCTGTCTGACTTCCTACCTTCTCTCCGCACCTCCAGTAGTTAATGAATCAGTCACATGGTGAGATTTTCTGGAAAAGTTAAGTAAGAAATCTTCTGGGTAGAAGGAATAAGTTGTTACAATAACAAGTAATTTACTATCTGAATGCTATGCATACTGTATCATCTTATTTGTATTTCACAGTTAATCTCCCAGCTCACAAAAGTTTTATCGGATTGGAGGCATGTGCTGTATTCCCCTTTATAAAATTTTACAGTCCCTTGCTATTCTCAGGGCTTGTTTTATAGGCACAATTTGCTGCTTTAATCTCACCCAATTGTCATATTCTAAATCACGGTGTATAAAAATGTCTTAAAAGGAGAGATGCGCTGAAGGGTAGTACTTAATTACACTTACTGCCTGATTTAAATGTTATCTGTGCTTTGCCAAGTGCCAAGCACAGAGTAACCCAGCAGAGCAAATCTGCATAAACCGATACAAGTCATTATTGGGCTTTTAATAGCAACCCTGTTCTCCCGTGCAGCATTCTGATGAAGGTGTGTTCCTCCTCCTCCTATCATATTAGCTCACAAGAAAATTAAATAAGGAGGTTGAAGAACTGGTAATTGGTAGGGTCTTTCCAGTCACTCTTTGCTAACTTATTTATTTTTATCTCCTTGCAGAAATCTTTGTCAAGACAATTTTGCTGGTCACCTTCATGAGTCTAATGTGTCCTAATGGAACTGAAAAGCAGAGTGCATAAAGCAAACAGAAAATCCATTTGTTCAGTGGTTTCCTACTCCTTTTAAACACTTCCACTCCAGAACAGCTTCTCTTTACACCCTCTCCCCCCAAATCCCAGGAAGCAAACGAACAAACAAAACTAAAAGTACCACCAAAATTTCAGGCAATTCATGTTTTGATTTCTGACTTCCTCCTCCCCCACCCAAGTGAGCACAGCAAGAGACTGATTTGCCTCTGCACTAACTACATTAGACATTGCAGTTAAATTCTCTGGCTCAAGGGAGCAGAAATGCAGCTTACAGTACATCATATCTAAATACTTTCTACTTCATGCTCCAATCCCTGCTCCAACCACACACCAGGGAGCTGAATATAGGACCACTTTAGCAAGATCACTCTGAACTTAAGGGACAGCAGGAGAGTGACCTTTTTTGCTTAGATTCATTGTATTTAATGAACCAGTGGAGGTAGAGAAGCACTACAACTCTCACTGATCTTTCCAGCAGCTTTATTTCTGGCCCGTACCACCAGCATAAATTCAATTTCACTATTTCTTTTTGTTGTTGTCCCCTTGAGCGTGCTGTGCTCGTGGTCCAGCACTGCCAAAATCTAGAAGGGACTAAACCAGAGCTTTGTGCCAAGAGCCCTGCAAGTCAATGCGAAAGGACATCACTGAGTCAATTCCCAAATACTCAGCAGCTTTCTGTTCAAATATTTCCAACCTTGCACACATTTCAAACCATGCCAGAGCAGTCACAGTTATGCACGACTACTCCTTGCCCATCTATGTAGCATGGTTCCAGTCATGAGATGTCAGCATTGTTTCATGCAAGATAAACTCCAGCGCTGTCCCTCAGGAGTCCATGAAATATGTACGTGCCACTGCTACCAGTCACATCTGTGCCATCACTGCCTTTATTTCAGCCTTGGCAAACAAGCAAGTGGCAGGGGGAAGAAAAAGAGGGGGAAGAAACCCAATTCAGAACGGTTAGACATTTTATCATCTGATTTTAAGCATCGTCTAAATCCAAGTGGTGTGAAATACTAAAACCCCTCAGCTTCACAGAGGGATGAAGCCATAGAACATCTGGCATGGCAGAAGCTGAACCCCTCAGCAGAACCTGGCCTGAGAAGAGATGGGCAAGAGGTGGGTACAGAGAAGCTTTCCTAGCCCAAGGTCAGCCCAATCCTAGCAAGAGCCTGGCAGGATGACTGTGCTCTCTAAGCAGTTCCCAAAGTCCAGCCAGTGGATCCCTGGCAATGTGCCTTCCTTTGGGCAGAACAAGAGGAAGGGTATGAGGCAGCAAAAAAGCCATGGCATCGGGAAAATGCTGCTCCCCAGAACCTCATTCAACTCGTTTTCCCTTAAAATGAAAAGCAGTATTTTCCAGACCACTGGTATCTGAAGCCAAGTGAAGAACTTCACATTTGTCTCAGGGGATCCCACTGCACTTCAGCAGTGATTTTAACAAAAACCTTGATGACAAAAGCATGCAGTACTCTGCAAGTAATTTAGAGAGTTAAAGATGAGCCATAACTCCAAAGGGCCTGAGACAGAGTTCTAAAATTATAGGCTTAGAAAAAATGAGTTGCTGATTTCAGTATTTTCATGATTAGAAAACATTCCCCCATGTAAAGCTCATTTGAGTAGCCACAAACTGAAGTTTCTCTGATGATAGATTTACCTTGCCACTTCCAGAAACAGCCACTGCTCCAGAAGGAGAAGCACATTGGTGGAACGGCGCAGCAAAACCACCACATTTCATAGTGGTTATATCACCCTCACAGGAGGACTGGCTCCTCTGGTGGGTCCCTTTCCAACACCCATACTAAGTTTGGCACCTTTGGGGCATCTCATCTCCCCTGAACTCAGCCTTTTTTTTTTTTTTCCTCCTACTTTTTCTAAAGTAATAATATTACAGGATTAATTACTTCGCCAGGTGTCTACAAACGCATCCGCCTTTGAAACTCCTACATAAGCACAAGTGAAATTCCAGAGATAAACAAACACCAACTCCCTTTTAATTAAGCACTGTGCCTCTCTGTGGGGGGTGATGGAGTGAGCAGATGCAGGGGGATTGCCAATTAAGATACAACTTCTTTGATGGGAAGGGTACAGCCATACACAGGAGGAAAAAGGAGAGGAACTTGCCATCCAAGTCATTATTTTAATTGGCTGCTCAGAAAGATTATGCATTCCCCACATTCGATGCTGCCAAAAAAGTATTACTGATCCGAAATACTAAAGAGCCATCAAAACATGTTCTAAGCTGCTTGTGCCACGTTATTACTAAAGCTACCCGTGCACCTCACTCATCCTGCTTGAGAGGGCTGGAACACAGGGAGATAATTCTCAGGGTTAATTAGACAAAGAAACAGACAACTCTTGGATTTAATTTTCTGTTATTGATCATTATTATTCACTAAACACCAGGCATGCTTAGCAAAAACTTCTTGAAGGGAAGGCACAGTATTTCTAGCCTAAATCAGGTTAAAAAGCAACAAAAAAAAAATTAAAACCCGTGGAAATAGCTAAAATAAACTCTTGAAAATTGCATGAGCCAGGATGCAAACAGAAGGTCATAACTTTCATTGATTTGACATCCCAATATTTTTGGTGTGCTGACCTTTATTTTCTGTGATTCTAATGGCAATACTGTTATTCTCTCAGCTTCGCTAAAAAGCTGCATGTTAAATTTCACTCAAGTTTTGATCTGGTTTTAATGGAAATGCAAATCAGCTTTCACATGGCTTGTTCCACACCTTTGTACACTTTGGGGAGGGGAAAAAAAAAGGCAGGAAACTGAGAAATGTCTTGCTCAGTCTGCAGCCTGTTCAGGAATCTAGATTTTGCCTCCTTACACACTAGTGTCTCCACCGCAGAGGACAGAGCTCTGTGCAGGGGGGAATTCAGGCACAGGAACCCAGAGCTGCTTTATCTGAGCCTCCCTCCCCTGAACATGATGGCTCTGTCATCCAGTCCGATGGAAACACAAAAGAAGATTGGGATTTCACTATCTCTACTCAAAATAAATGAGTGTGACAGAAAAAGAACTCTTGTCTTTGCAAACAGAAGAGCAGCTCAGCTGCTATGGGGAATGGGATAACCAGAAAAGTACTCCTGCCTTGGGAAAAGAGCCCAGGCTGCAGAGGTAGGCTGGGGCAGAGGAGCTACTCTCTTCTGGTTCTCTCCAGCTGGCAAGCCAGAAACAACAGCATTACTAAATCTCAGTTACAGCAAAAACAATTCTGGCTTTTGTGGAAGGACAAAAAAAGCCTGTAAAAAAATAAAGAAACCAACCCATATCTTTCTCCATTTCTTTCTTCTCTCTGGGAAGTGCCTCGATGCCACCGGCAAGATAAAAAAGACAAGAAGTAGGAGGAAACTACTGTGATACTTTTCCTCCCTACCTCCAGCTGCTTTCCCTCTGGCAAGTGCTCTGATTTCCTCTCTGGCTCTTCTTGCAACCACTGACTCCACTGCACTGGGGACTTCCCTCCAATGCACAATCAACACCGGATGTCCACTGACTCCCAATCCCTCTCAAACCAAGACACTACAGGGAGTTCTGCAGTGTCCCCACACCAAAAGTTTCCCCCATCTCTCCCACATTTTCTAGGTACACCACGAGTGCAGAGCACTGGCACAATGCTAATAAAAATACACTGAGGCTGGAACAGCTTAATAGTATTACCATACTTGGTTATTAATCAGATTGAAATGCCTGAAAATAAAGGAATTAAGGATATTTAATTTATGAGTGAAAAGGTGAGGAAGGAATCTAATTACAGGTAGCTAATTCCTGCACATGGAAAGTACATCTCCTGCTACTGGGCTCCCTCATCTAGCAGAGTTCCAGTGTCTGAAAATCAAAGCCAGACCTACCAAGGCTCAAAATGGAAACAAAATGCAATTTTTCAATAAAGAGGGAAGTGCATCCATTTTCGGTTTCCTTAGGTATATCTTCCATCACTTGAACCCACTATCCATATCCATTACCACTAACTAGATAATTGTCAAAAAGAAAAAATTTTTTAAAAGAGAAAAGAATCAGGAAACAGCAACAGGCAAGCAGAGCGGAGAGGTAGAGAATCAATTCCATCTAGGCAGTTAATTTAAACATTAAGTCAAGAAACTCAATTCCTCAATAGCCAAGAAGAGAGAATCAGGCTCTAAATTCAGAGTTTTGAATCACCCTGTGGCAGCTCTGGTGACTGTATGTGGCCTTGAGGCTCCCAAATTAGATGACGTGTCTACAGCTATTGGCCTTGCTGCTTTCAGTAAATGCTACACAGATTTGGACACCTAATACTGCTTTTAATTCTTGCTTAACTGTAGTAACAACAGTCTCAAGAGTTTCGTCTCATTTTTCAAGAGGGCAATGCTGTTACAAAAGTACATGATATCCTGAACTCTTCACAAGCATAAATTAAACATCTACTATCTGCAGCACACTATATTCATATACTTGATCTTTCAGCCTCTAAAATTAATACTAAGATACATATGTGCCATAAACACAAACAAAGCAAACTTCCTGCTGACAGGATGCATCCAAGCAAAACCAGAGAACTTGTTTTAAAGAGAACATCAATGCAAATCACACTGTAAAAAACAGCTCTTATATTACTGTACAATTAAAAAGAATGCAAATTTCAAATTCTCACCTCTCCCCAGCCAACAAAACCTCACAGTTCTTGAGAAACAGTATTAAAGTTCTGAACTTGCATATAGCTTTCACTGGACTTTTATCTGGTGCAGTATATTGTCACAAAGCAGAAGATGCAGGTTGGGCTCACATTATCTGTAATGAGACAGACACTCCTTCATTTTAACAAGGTACCACTGCCAATGTCAGCCCTGCTGTGTAAAAAACCTGAGGCAACGATTTTTTATTTATACAAGAGCAATGAAACCCAGCGAGATCAGATGTGATCGAAGGCACCTTCCAGCACCTGGCACACAGTGAATATGCATGCAGCACCTTTAAAAAGCAGCTTACATCCCACACACCTCCTGCCAAGGCAGCTGCCAGGGCACTGCCCAGCCCTGCTAAGAGCTAGGCAGGGCAGCCTGGAACAAGTAAGTGCTCACACCCACATGGCCATCAGCCCTGCACACTTCAAACTGGGAGATCAAGGCATTGCGATGATGAAAATTAGTTCAGTGGTTTCTTTCTCCCCAGTGAAACATTTAAATTTTTCCATCAGACATCACAAGTTTGATGAAGGAAAGCTGGAGGGTTTCTTCACGCAGAGATGCTGATGCTTCTGGGACCTGCCACCCTCCCAAGTCACTGCAGCACCAGCAAGGCTCGAGCACCATGAGCTGTCTGCACAAGTAACCCTGCTAACCCAAAGTGGGCTCTCAGTCTCCACGAACAGAGCAGCAGAAATTTCCTCTCAGCTTCCACGCAGCTCTAGACCTTCTCAGAAGCAGGTGAGCTGCCTTCTCTTGTTTCTCTGAAACGTGCTTCTAACTCGCCTCACTCAAGAACGAGTCACACTTCAGGCCTTGTTTCCACTTGCCCATAGTATTTCCACTCTCTGCACAAAGGGACAATTAAACCAGTGGTCACCTGTATGGGGGATCATAAAGTACAGCATTAGGACAAGAAGTCGGCTCTGAAATTAAATGGAGCAGACCAACACTGGCTGGCTGGAGGCATAAACAGTGCACTGACAATTGCAGGTCCACCTGGATCTCGAGCTCAGCTGAAGTTCTCGTGAATTGCCTCTGTCAACTTTCTTTCCATCTCTCTGTCTTTGGGACTCCTCTTAAAACAATCCCATGACTCCCTCTAAGGTGCTGAGAAAGAACAGGAGTGCAAACACGATTTTGCTCAAGCAACTTGGTGAGAGCAGTGTGGAGGAAAAATGAAACGATCTTTCATTGTCACCAGATTAAAGCATGTGTGATCGGAAAGATGCCCCCCGGAGCAGCCACCTATTTGGAATAAACCTAGACTTGAATTTCAGGTGCTGCAAGACACCAGCAGCAATGCCAGTGGGCTGCTTGAGCTGCACCAACAGTGACCTGGCACAGCAAGGAGTGGCCAGAGCCACCCCCCCAGTTTCGGGGACACAGCACAAGGGCAGAACGCAGACAGTTTGCACTTGGAATTGACTCCTGCCACCAAGAGCAATTGTTGAGCTACCGTCACACTCAGGGCTCTGCCTTCTTGGGACCAAATGACTGGAAGTGTGGAAATTTTATTTCTTTCAGGTGCCACCACCCTAAGACGGCTCAGGACTGAGAGCACAGCTGCTCCATGAATGACAAAAGAAATTTTTCACTTTTAACTGCAAGCCAAGCACAGCAAATCCCAGATAGAATGGAAGGGAGAACAACAAAATTAAGTGGAAGTATCATTTAATTTTATGCCCGGGTCCTCCACTGACAGGCTGTTTCAATTTTATCACAAGATTTCGAGGCTATTACACGAGCCTCAGAATCTGCTCACTCACAAAACAGGTAGCCCAGGTTTCATCATTAAGAGGGCAGCACATTCTTCTACAACGAATGACCCTTTTAAGTGCAAGGTCACAACAGCGGACCAGAGAGAAAATTCTTGATGAGACAAAATCTGGAGACCGTGCTGATCTACACCTGACAGTCCTGTAACCCATGGACAAGACTTTCCCTAACCTTTGGTGAACAAGATGACAATTTAGTGAGTAAATGCTTTCTGCTGCCACAGTGGAAAGGACTGACAGCTCTCTTAGCCCTGGCACATAAGGTCACAGGTACCCACCACAACCTGGTGCTTCAGGAGAGACCCAACAGTGCAAAACAAAAAGGATTCTGGAATGCCAGCCAGCCCTTCCCAAGGTGGGTATTTAAAATGGCTGGAGCTTTCTCCCACTGCTTTTCATTACAAGACTTCATATATATATTTCAGATTCTCTTGCTGAGAATATAGATAAGCTTCTACCATTAAATTTTCTATAAAACAGAGTTGCAGTACAAGGCGAGTGACAAATGCTGGCGTCAGAAGCCTGCAGTAATGGCATTCTGTTAGGGTTTTGTAAAGCAATGAACACAGACGTAGAGAATAAAACAAAAGTATCTTCCCAACTTGTAAATTCATTTCTGGAACCCTTAAAATGTGAAATTAAAGTTCCTTTTGTGGGCACACAGACAGCCCTATGTCTTGATAATTGTATATACAAGAGAGGCTTAAAACTGTAATACAACATTTGGTTTCAGTCAACATTAGTTCTAGTGTTTGATTTATTCCTTGCAATAAATAGATTAAAGCTTATTACCATTGATAAAGTCGATCTTGTAAACCCCAGGGCGCCGCTTTGAAAATTTTCATGGTGAAATTTGGCAGTGTCATGCAGTGTAACATGATAATGCTGTGGTGATGTGTCAGTGATGTCCATGCCTCATTTCCACGATTTCTGATTCTGACCCCACAACTCTGAACAAAGCTGTAGCCTTACAGTTCAGAGTGGGACAAAACCCCCCAAAAAACATAATACCCACAAAATACCACACAAAACATACTCCACTTCTCTCACTGTCTTCCCACAGTTGAACATTTCATTAAAAAGCCGAACGTTCAAAGATACAAACCACAGAGTTTAACTTCAATACAAGAACAGTTGATAGAAAATATAATAAAGAATTGAATGAGTGGGTGCATTATATACCTGGAAAGAGGCAGGTGTTTTGCAGAGATCAGTCGTGCACAACGAATCTGTTAGAATTCCCTGAAGCAGTCAACAAGAACGTGAATGAGGGGACACGGTCTGCAGGGACCTGCAGGTGGCTGATGCAGTACACGGGGCTTTTCCCAAACCTTTCAGCAAAGAGTCTCAAGGAATCTCCAGAAGAGCCTTTAAGAAGGTAGGCTATGGTGGGATAGAAAGCAAAGGCATCTTATGGATCATCAAGTGGGGAAAAAAAAAGGAAAATAAAGGAAATACTAAATCATCTGTCACAACGATGAGAGGCTGTTAACACATCACCTCAGCATCTGTGCTGAGGCCTGTACTGGTCCAAATACACGTTACTGGTCTGAGAAGGGGGCAGAGAGGCAATGAAATGCCAAACTACACTGAGAAAACAGAACAATTAAGAGAAGGCAAAATTACAACTGACGTGAAAGCGGCAGAAGAGTCTCAAGACACTGTGATTGGACAGCAAAATGACAGCATAAATTAAATGTTAATAAATGCAAAATACTGCACTGAAATAAAGGAGTACTACTGTCCACATAGACTGACAGGCTCTGAATTAGCTGTTCTAATGCAGAAAAGAGATGTAGTCACTACAGACAGCTTTCTGGAAACATCAGCTCAGCAGCAACTCAGAAATAATAAGCAAATATTTTTGGACCTTCTAGGGAAAGGTATCAAGGCTGAAATACAAAATACCATGTCAGAAACTCATGATTTATCTGCATTTTAAAAATGCGTCTATTTCTGCTTCTTTCATCTTTAAAAGAAAACACATGAGGACATGCAGCTGTGATGGATCAGAAGGCCAAAATTATTTCTGAACAGTGAAAAGCTTTACTTTGCTAAGAATGCATCAGAAGCAGGAGTACCTTGGGACTCTATAGCTCGAAGAAGAGCCAACCCACCATGGTTTGATCCATACCACACACAGGATGCTGGGCCACATGAGCCTTTTGTCTGACCACCTGCATTGTTCTTGTTTTCTTGGGAAGCAGAACACACAGAAAGGACAATTTCTACTTTCCTGTGAAGTGTTAGCAGGAGAAGCCAGAGCATGTTTAGATAAATTGTATTAATTGGGCTGCGATCTGCAAGAGACAGTGCTCTCATTTCCATCTGCCCTGGAAGCAAAGATATTTAATAAGACGTTGACCATTCAGCTCACAATGTGCTATAAAATTTTACCTTTGGTCTTATTAGGGTAACAAATGGGAAATATCATACAAGGCTTGATATTATGGAGTAGATTAGACTCAAATTGCTTCGTAAGTTAGAGAAGAAAAAACACCCTCCAGAGCCATCTCCTATCCCAAAAAGGACAGGTTCAAGCTAGCTGAACACTGTTTTTTCTATTTCCATCTGAAAAGCTGCACGTTCTGTTTTTTTCCCCTCACAAGCTGAGGGAAAAAGCAACTTTTGTGTATAAAGAGTATACACAGAGAATACTAAGCACAGCACTGAACATCTAAAATACCAGATAATATGCTCAGGTTGGGTTGGAGCACCTTGGGTCCATTAGATAATTTATGCTGTTGTAACCCAAAGATTCAGGTCCAAACTAGATGAAAAGCCAAATTCAAGCAGATCAGAAGCTTCCCCGTAAGTGCAGGAAAACAGAAGGGCCAAAAAAGAAGTACTTTGATCCCTGTAAGAACACTCCTGCTTAGCACAAGAAGCACATAAAGACCAAGTGGGTTTGTGTCATTGATTGTAAAACAGCTTTTTCCCACCTGAAAATCAAATCTTGTTTTCCTGGAACAACAACAGGTAAGGATGGAGCAAGCCACGTGAGGCAGCTGCTCTGTTACATCACCAACACATTCACCTCTTGAGCCTATCCCTAAAAGCATGATTTCCACCCCCACCATGGCTTTTCACACCACGTTCATGAGTAACCACGAAGTGCTCAGGATGTAAAATCTGCAGACATCATTTCTGACCTAGTTCTTGAATCTCCCCATAGCTCTTAATGCCTCTTCTTCTCTATGAAGCAAAAATACAATAGAATGACGAAAATCCTGGCTTGCTGGACATTCTGATGCTGAGGAAATTCCTAAATAGAAACTATTAATTCACAAAACCATGTAAGAAACACTTCTGCTGTTTACAAAGCTTCCATGCTTTGCATTATTTTTCAAAAGATTCAACTATTCCCACAAATACCAGTTCAGCCTCATAGGCACTATCACACTTCAACCTTTCAGTGAAGGCAGTTCATAACAGTGCTGTTGAAAATAAGAACAATGCAGAAGTTTAAGTGCACCATTTTTCAATTTCTGACTCAACTATAATAACTATAATATCCTCCATGTCAGTAATAAGGCGACTGTTAAACATGATACTTAAAATCATTCACCTCTGACTTCACAAAGCTCTTTGAGGAAATACCTGCTTCCAGAAAACTTCATTACTGTAACACTCAGGAATCAGTGTGTAGGTGCTTTCTCCCTAAAGCAGGAAGATACCCATCTTCAAGATTATTTTCAAGCAGTGAAATTAAACGTGCAATGGTGTATAACATGAGCCTGCATCAGGGCCACATCTGTCAGACACCGAGCTGGGCAGAGGAATTTAGAAGTACCTGCTGCTCAGCAGGCAGAGATCCACTGCTGAAGTCAGACAGAAAGAGGAGGAACAAAGAAAACAGAGGGGAAAAAAAGAAAAATATCTAACAGATTTATTTTTCAGACAATTCAACCAACACTTCAAATCTTTTATTCACACCTTCAAAACCCATCATCTGTAGGTAATTAATTACTGCATGCCTGACTTCACTCTCAGTATTTTCACTGACACTAGTGGCAGCAGCATTGGCCCATTCCCTATGAGCTAACTCAAACCAGTAACCGGCTCTTGAATATCTCATTCAGATCTAATATCTCCTTTTAAGTATCCACTCCTGGCAGAGCATAAAATAATCAACCCATCAAAGCACTGCAGTTTCATCGCTACCCCCCAAAATTAATCATGTTTCAGTACATGCAAGGCAAGCCTTTTGCAGCACACTGGTAAGCAGGAATAGATAAAAGTGGATTTCCCAGTGCCCATACTGAAACACTAATACAGCTAATGATTTCCTGCAAACCACTAGTGCAAGCTCTGTGAAAAAACTGCAAAATAATTCAGCTCTTCAGGAACAACGTGTAAGCAGAAAACTGAGCTGTACCCTGTGAGGGCTATGATTCTTCTGTGGTCTCACTGAAAAAAAAGTAGTCAGTTAAGTAAGGTAAATTCTTGCTTTAAAGTTTATTTTGGCTTCACTTCTTTGAGAAGTCACGTATACTAAAAAATAAAATGTTAAAGCTGCAGTATCTGTGAACTTGATACGGTAAAACTGCTAAAATTCAGGGTTACTGTTTTACCTGAGCGTGACAGTAACAACAGGGAATTTTATCCTCCTTCAGACAGATGAGTATAAGGCAGAAAATCCACTTACATCCCATTTAGAGCCATAAAATAAGTTGCAAGAGGAGCGAGGCTGCCCACGCTGACACCCAAAAAAAGTTTATGCTTTCTGCATAAACGATTTTGTATTTCAAACATAAACAGAGACACTGGCAGGGTATTTTGTAAGTCACGGAAAGGCTCTCACACCCCAAGCCATGGCTATGAATTTTGTACATGAACAACTCTCCCTTCAGCTGAAGCTTCACTGCCCAGCTCCGCTATCAGATGTCACAGTTTCGCAAAAGCCTAAAAGGCAGAGTAAAAGCTGGGTGTTGCTGCAGTGCATGGTTTTGAAAGACTTCAAAAAGTTACTGGAGCAAGACAAACTGCACCAGATTCTCCTACAGGAAGCCAGGCCAGCAGCAGCCCAACAGCTCAGAGAGGCTCCCAGTTAATTAGCTGTTTGCTATGCAGAAAAGAGGCTGCAGGAAGTGCCCAGTGCTGCATCCTCATTTGTGCTTCTCTCTGATCCCTACAGCAGCATCTCAGTCCCGAGTGAAGCAGAGCTCATTATCCAGCAGAGACAAACTCTCCTGAGGAGGGAGGTGTTTCCTGGGCTGTTAAACAGCATCAGCTCCACCGGGTCACCCCTCTGCCTGCCCTGAGCAGAGCACGAGAAGCCCCTGCAGGTAGGGCCTGGCCCAGCCTGGCTGGAATCAAGGATGGAGCCTGGTGTCTGACAGGGATGGAACACAGACCCTTCAGAACTGGTTTGGAGGGAAGGTAAGAACGCTGAAAGTAAACCCAGAGCTCGCCTTGGTTTGAATTTGGTTTACAGGTTTGAATTCCAGTGCAGAGGATGGGAAAGCCTTCAACCACTTGTCCTCCCTGGGTGACCAGCACCTCTCAACAACGCTCCCTTTGCTTTCCTAACAGGACATTCCACATTTGCCTGTCATGCACATTTCCCTGTCTAAAAGAGAGTTAAGACCCATGTCATCACCCCCTGTGGACTCGTGGCTCATGCTTTAAGAGAACACATTTATTTAGGAAGTGCCCAGTGCAGTCAGGTCATGCCCTTTGATGACGAAGGGGAAAGTCTGGAGCCTGCTCCACTTCAGCTGCCTCTACCAGGGCCAACAGCTTAATCTGCTCCACCTCCTAAACACCTCAGTAAATGGCACCTCATTGATTTCAGCACTAATTCTCTCTACTTTGAAGAGCACAGCCCCAAAGCCGACCAATCACCCTCAACAGGGAACGAGCCGGGTCTCCACAACGCTGACTTGTTCAATCAAATTGCAGGAACTTCCCATTGGTTTTTTCCCCTCTCATGTTTATTATCCTGCTTTTATCTGGCAGCGTTTTAACAGGTGTTTTCTTATCACATTAAACTGACATCTCTGATAAAAAACAAATGTCTAATTCTCCTGGATTTCCTCAGAGTATGCTACACGGGAGCAAATCTCTACTGAGCAATGCTGTCAATTAGCCTGAGCACAGATTTTGTTCTTCAAACAAATACCCTTCCCATCCCCAACAAAAAAACAACCCAAACAAACAAAAAAAAAACCAACCCAACAAAACCCCACAAGTTTGTGAGATTGTGACAATCTTCTGCTCAAACTCCAGCCCCCACAAAAAAGAGCAGGCCAGCCCTCCAGCCAGTGGCAGCACTGGCACAGTGCCTAGGAAAGTAATGGAGCTGCACTGATTTACAACAGTTAAAAATCTCACCTGGAGATGAGTCATGGGCTTTACTTGCTGCTTGAACTGCAACTAATTCAAAGGGTTTGGTTTTGTTTTGTTTATCTTTGGATGTGTTGTAAAGCTTCAGTCACTAAAGGTCAACTCCAACATTTCTTCATAAATATTTAGGAAAGCTCCTGAATATTTAGGAAACGCTTGGATGTATGAGATTTTTCAAGCATGCTGCTTCTTGGATTTGGACTCATCTTTTCTATCACAGTCACCCACTCTGCCATCTGAAATAGTCCATTAACCTACACATTGAGGCAGCTACTTTTGATCAAGAGGTGAAAAATCACAGCTTCGCTCTGAGCCTCAAAACAAGAAGCAAAAAGGAAAAAAAACAATCAAGCAGGGAGAGAGGCTTTGGGACTCTTCTCCCTGCTGTCTGTCAGAGAAATGTGGCTCTGGCTGTTTCTGGGTGCCTTCAGCATTATGGTCTCTTCTCCCTCTGCTGAGCAATCCAAGCACTACAGAGAGTGACAGAGCTGCCTGCAGCAAGAGGTTCTTCTGTCGTGTCAGGATTACACAGGAACGAACTTTATTTCTCAGGCTAACAGCAGAAAAAAGTAAGAAACAGGCAGAGAGATGTGCTCAGCCTCCTGCTCCCTCCTTGCCCACAGAGATGTGAACTGAGCCTGGCTGGGGCTGCCGACACCACGGCTCAACTCCGGGGGAAAGCATCTGCTGATATGAGGAAACCAGAACCTCAGCTGGTGACCGAGCAGGGAGACCCCTGGAGAAGGCAGGAAGCTTTTTAATTAAACGGTTTCCCCTTGCTGCCACGCTGCCAAAGAAGAAACGAGACTAACTGCTCACACGGTTTCCATGCAAGGAACAGGTGAAGCCACTACAGCTGGGGCAGTCACAGCAAATCCTGGCCCATCCCAGAAGCGGGCAACATATCCCTGGATGTGGTCCCAGCACTGCTCTTCTGCATTCATGGTAATTCTCCTGCACGCAACCTGACAAACCCTGTGGTGCCCTTGGGACCAAGAGGGGAAATAATAGGTCTATTACCGTAACCCAATACTACCAGCTTACTACTTTGCAATGCATTAGATTCAGGGAGCCTTCTGTGCAGCACTACAATCTTAAAAGCATCACTAAATCAAAAAATAAAAATAATGGAGCTCCAATATCCATATCAGATTCTAGGGTTAAATTGAGTGGCAATCCTGAGATTTTACAAAGTTTTCACCTCCATGAGGAACCACTATCCTTCCCTGCTAAGCAGAGGAGCAGATAATTACCCTTGGGCTCCATCTTTAGTGAAAAATAAAATCCCCTATTTCTCAAAGACAGAAAAAGAAAAACAACCCAATACCACGTCCCTTTTCACTAGCCCCTATCCAAATTCAACAGAACAGCAGCTAAAACATGTCAGAAATCAAGGTGTGGGTGAAGAAAAAAAAAAAGAAAAAGCTTAATACCAGAATGGCAAGATTTCCAGCGTGACCCATTGCCTGGTAATGTCAATGGGATCCTTTAACCGTTTCCAAACAAGTCAGATGCAGCTCACCTGACATGACTTGTTTCTGAGAGCAGCTGATGAGGTAGAGAGGGACAAGGCAAAGAATTCACAGGGAAAACACACAGGAGTCATACCAGCCCTTGATCATCAGTGAGGGAAAGCATACTTTTGTTTCTTGTGAACATTTCGCCCCAAAATGAAAAAAAGAGCAGCCTTCCCATAGGATCCATCTTAAACCCAGGCAGGGGGAGAATGGAAAAAGTAGCTAAAACCTAAGATTTTTCAAGGTTATCTAAGCAGACATTGCAAATTGTTCTTTATGGTGTTTAGCAACCTACTGCCCCTCAAAAAGTTAGTATGTTTCCAAACTACTCCAGGCACATTCAGGAGAAATCTGTTATTAAAATCAATGAGAGACAAGCTGTTAGCTGTACGTTGTGCTGGAAAAGCTGCAGATGAAATGCAGAAAGCTCCTGTGCTTTCACTCCACATCCAACAATACAAACATTTTCAGTTACCTCATAAATCAAAGTTTGTCATTAAGCTGCACCTAAAGTGCTATCTTGCCCAAACCTCTGGAAAAGCATCAAGGTAGCTGTTAATTATTTTTTTTTTCACAATCACTCAGGAAATATTTCACAGGTGAAGGAACCGTGGGCTGGTGCAAATCCTCTGTGACTGTTGTGGGGCTGACAGGATGGAGGCATCTGGTGGTGGCCAGAGACAAGTGGACTCAGAGGGTGACAGCGTGTGTGAGCTTTTACTCTGAGATACTTTCCACTCCAAGCACACCTAAGGGACTTGATATAAACTGGTAACAGAGCCTGGGATTTGCACAAATGAAATAAAAGCAGAGGTAGACAATAAAGAAAGTTAATTTTTCACCCAGAGAACTGCAGTGTTAGAAGATTGCCCTGGAGGATTTAATCAATGGAAGTGAATCTTGTATATTTTTCTCCAGTATTCCCAAAAATAAGTCAATAAGATGCCAGCACTCTCTCAGCGTAGAGTGACCATTTTTCAGTAAGCTTAAGTTAAAGTCTTTATCAAAAGAACTAAAGAAATGCATTATGATTTCAGAGAAAAATAGTAAGCAAGGAAACAGAAACAGCAGGATAACCTTACAAGGCACGATAGGTTTTCAGAAAAACTTTTTTTTTACTTCTTTTATTCCTGAGGACGATTAGAAGCAAATGAAAACTACTCTAAACCAGACACTGCTGGGGCACAAAAATACCTGCAGCTACCCTGGCCTTTAAAACAGCAAAACATCTGAAAAATGCACACCACCATCAGGCACTATGTAAAGGCATTCCCAGACCCAGAACCTCCTCTCCCGTGAGGAAAACACACCTACTTGTCCATCTGCTTCATCACAAAACCTCCCCATCCATCCAAACAACTCCTATTGCACCCTCCTAAAAACCCGTCACCCAAGGGAGCTGTGCAGGAGTGCTGGGTCCCTACACGTCACCCAAAATAAACGGCAACAGACCGCATTACATAACACACTTCTATTTCATGATGAACACCTGAATAAATGCCCCTGCCTGTCTCAAGGGCTGCACACCAGCTTTCTCTCTCTTGGCCAAATGACCTGTAGACAGGGAGCTTTCTCAAGTCCTAAGTCAATTTACAACTCCACCTTCAGCTGGAGCCTGGATAATCTGTTTCTCTGAGCATTAAAAAAAAAAAAAACCACCTCCATAATTTCCCCTTTGTAATACTCAGCTTACATGCGCAAACCAAAAGAGCTGTCACTTCTTCAGTTTTAAAAGCTTTAAGCAAAATTAGCTACTCTAAGCTAGCTGCAAAGCAAAGAGGGTGCAACTGAAAAGCATTAAGGGCATACAATCCATGACTCTTCAAAGTGTTGGAAGTTTCCAGAAGGCACAATAAGGATACAGTCAACATCCTCAGTGCATTCCAACACAAGAATGTCGGGGACTTCAAGGGAGAAACACAAAGATAATTTTTCTGTGGCAAGAAGATTGTTGTAACAGTTGTACCTATGCTAATAAAAGGGTTTGGAAGCAAGGCTCCCGCTCTGTATTGCTGAGAGGCGATGCTCTGAAAACAGCTTTTACTACAAGGAATCTTGTCAGCCTTGTTTCAAAATAATGACCCTTATTTTTCCATTTATCAGTATAATTTCTTCCTCAAACTGGCATTCAAAAATATAGCTCTTCCTTGGGGAAGGAACAAAACACAAACATAGCTTGAAATACAGGAGCGGATTCTCAACAGAGATACATCGACACGAGGAGTCAATAAAATTATGTTAATTTATGCCAAATAAAACCTAACCAAGATTTCTCTCCTTCGAGATGAGGCTGGGACGTTTACAGTCATTTACAGCACATGCTAATACTCATCACACAGGGCACAGGAGCTCGTTCCCATGCCTATGGAATGTCACCAAGCAAACACATCTGTTAGCAGGAGGAGGACTCAGTTCAGCACGCTGATGTAGCAACGTCACTGGCTGACCTATTCTGCCCAGCACACAATGGAGAGTTGTTCATTTTTCTTTTCAATGAAACGCTATGCAAGTGTTGATTTAATGGTTCATTTATCAACTCCTCTGAATATTAAGCAATTCATTTTGACTTAATTTGAACAATTCAATTTCACCCATCCTTTCTCCCCTTGAAAAATGTGAATTACTGCCCAGGGAGAAGCTGTTTTAAAAGTTCACTTAACAGGAAGCACTTAGCTCCATGGGCTTTATACCCTTTCATAGTCTGATATATATGTGTAACAGACTTTTTTTTTTTTCTATTAGATATCATACCTGAAATTCACAAATGCTAAAGCAAAGACACTTCAACAAACATTCTTAACACTGCAGACCAAAAGGCATCTTCTACATTAGCTAGTTCCTAAGAGGACCACCAGAAAACAAAGCGCATCGTCAACAACCAACAACCGTGTGAAATTCTGCAACACCCGGGGAAAGGAGCCTCTCATCGAAAACCCCTTACTTTTCTTTGAAAGTTGGCATTACCGGACGCATTTTCTCAACCGGGGCAAAACACCAATCCATGCTGGAAGCTCTGGAGCTTCAGTCTCACCTGTAAGCAGCACCTCGCACCTCCGAGTCCGCATCCCGCAGGGCTCCCGCCGCCCCGCTCCGCAGCCGCGCTCAGCCCCGCGGGTCCGGCGCGGCTGCCGGGACCCGCCCGCGGCACCGACCCCCGGCAGCGGCTCCACGGGACCCGCCTGGGCTGGAGGAAACCCCCCCGGCACCAAAAGCAGCCACTGCACCTGTTGACCCGCGGTCCCCGCCGCATCCCCCGCGGCTCCCACCGCTTTTCCCCGATTCAGCCCGATTTGTGCCCGTTTCCACCTGCTGCTCGCAGGTGCCGAAGCCCCCCTCCGCAGCACCCCCCACACGCCCGCTGTCAACACCCAGCCCGGCAGCTCCGGCCGCCCCGCAGCGGCAGCCCCAGCTCGAGGGTCACTTCCAGAGTCCCTTCCCACGGGAGCCTCGCCCCTCTCAGGCACAGAGCATCCCTCGAAAAGCTCGGCCGAGCCTTCC
>VZTF01000681.1:525768-589811 GCA_013397755.1 Cnemophilus loriae
CGCCGGGAATGCCAATGCGGAGCCACCGCTCTGCGAGGGAGGGATGCGAAGGAGCGATGCGAAGCAGGGATGCGAAGGAGCGATGCGAAGCAGGGATGCTCGGGGAGCACCGCGACCGCCACTCGCCGGGGCGCGGGGAGCACCCGAAGGGCCGCGTCCCTCCCGGCGAAGGGCAGAGCCCGAAACTCCGCCAAGTCCGAGCGCGGGGCCGGGCAGCGCCGGCCCGCGGCGGCANAGGGAGCGCCGCTGCCTCCTCGGATGTCTGGTTTTTTTCCTTCTCCTTCCCCTCCCCTTTTATTCCTTTTTTCTTTCACCCCACTTTTTTCCTTTTTCTCCCTTTTCACCCCACTGTTCTCCCCTTTCCTCATTTTTCCCCTTCTCGTTATTCCCTCCCATTTTCCCATCGCCCTTTTTCTTGTTCTCTTTCCCTTTTTCCTGCTCCCTTTCCGATTTTCAACCACCTCCCCCTCCCATTTCCCCCGCAATTCGTAGAATCACAGAGTGGTTCATGTTGGAGAAGACCTTTAAGATCAAGACCATCAAATCCAACCACTACCCCAGCACTGCCGAGCCCACCGCTAAACCGTGTCCCTAAGTACCACATCTGCACATGACATAAATACCTCCAGGGATGCTGGCCCCACCACTTCTCTGGGCAATCTGTTCCAGTGCTTGACAACCCTTCCCGTGAAGAATTTTTTCCTAATATCCTGTCAAACCTGCCCTGTTGCAAGTTGAGGCTGTTTCCTCTTAGTGCTTGTTCCTTGAGAGATGAGGGCAAAGCCCCACCTGGCTACAGCCTCCTTTCAGGTAGTTGTAGAAATCAGTAACATCTCTTGTGAGCCTCCTTTTCTCCAGGCTTAACACCTCCAGCTCCTCTAGACTTGTGCTCTAGACCCTTCACCAGCTTCACTGCCCTTCTTTGGACACTGCTTTCTCCGTTCCTCCTTTTTTGAATTGTTTTTTTCCTCTTTTTTTTTTTTTTTTTCCATCCCTCTCCCTACCAAAGCCTTTAAGCAAAGCAGACTGTGCCCAGCAGCCAAGTGGCAGCAGGGGCTCAGCCACCCAGGGTGGTACAAAGGCTCCAGCAGCAACACAGCTCCTTTTCCCTTGGAGTTCCGTGTGTTGGAGGGGGGGATCAGTGGAAATGGTTTTTTTCTACTCTAAAAAGTTGGTTGTTTTGCAACCGTATGCAAATGCTTTGATTTTAGCAGATGGCAATGAGCGCTTTCCTTCCACATTTTACTCTGGAGCTCAGGATCGAGGCAGAAAGAGTTTGCAATAAGCTCAGTAGCTACTGACTACTGGTTGCTGGGACAGGTTAAATTTGTGTTCAAGGAGAACTTTCCATCAAATGCCCACTTGCTGCTCTTCCCTTCCCTCTATGAGCCCAGGACCCTCCCTTCCCTTAAAACTGCAATAAAGTGCTGGGTTTGATTCATCAATGATCCATAAAATCTGTTCCCACCTAAAGGACAGGAGGTACACCATATAACCCTACACATGCACTCCTTACACCTGTTGTACATTATATGCAGAATTTCTGTTCATCTTCTCTCCAGATTAAAAAAAAAAATACTGAAGAAATCTAACAGACCAAAAGAAAACAAAAACACATCAACAACACTGGCAAGTATCAAGCACTGTAAATTTTATCAAGTTAGTTTATCAAGCAACGAATTTGACCTATGGGTCTTCATTTTCTTTTCTGTTGTTCTTTTAATTTTAGTATTTCCCTTTTTTAGTACTTCACAACTGTTGTTATCCTTTGCTCGCACTGATTTGCAAGTGGATCCAGTTGGCGAGCAATGGCAGGGAATGCTAATTCCATTTAGTTACCAGAAAAAAGCAATAAAAAAAAATATGTTTCCTTAAGGCCTCAGCCCACAGTGATGAAAAATCCAGACCAACAAACATATTTTGTTAAAATCAGTCTTATGCGTGCTCTCTTTTCCCACAGAAAAATAAAAGTAGGAAAACAAGTGCACTAGGCGAACTGAAATATAAATGATGGACCCTCCCCAGCTCTCGTGGTTTTATCCCAAATATATCCCCAAGCTGGGGAGAGGGTGACAGTCTGTACCCCAGAAGTGGGCAAGCCCTAATCACATTTCAGATATGCCACATACAGCCATAGCTAAGGTTATTTAAAGTTGTGGGGTCAGTGACAGCAGCAGCTGCTGCTCCTGACCTCAAGGGAATCACGGTCCTGGGTTAACACAAACTCTTGTCCCTCCATTTCTCACTGGGGCTTACAGGGCTGTGAGTGGTTCTTGGAGCTGCTGCAAAGGGTTCCCAGTGCTGAGCTGACCACTGGCAGGAGTGGGCTGTAAGGCCAGAGGGAAATGCAGCACAGGCAGAGATAAAATAACCATTCCTGTTAGAGATTACTTTACTTATTTTCCCTGCCTTTAGAAAGGAACAGCTGCTACTCAGGTTTGCCAGCACCCAGAACTCAAAAACTGTGAGTGAGAGACTCAGAAATAGGATGATTGTCTGTAAAACAGTCTGATGTCAAGGGGACAGAAAAAAAAGCCTCTTTTCATTTGGCCTGTGATTGCTAAGTCTGCAGAGATCCTTTTTTTCAAGCTTTTTCCTTGGTCCTTGAGGAGCAGAGATCCACTCTCTTTTTTTTCCCTTTTTTAAATGAATGCTGGGATTCTAACATAATCAACTAATTCCAGGAGCTGAGGCTTCAAGATAAAAAGAAAAGTATACCATGTCACAAAGCTCACAATGCAATCTCATTGCATTGGTTTTGGCAGCAGTTCACTTGGCTCTGGAAATAATAAAGTGGGAGACTGAAATGACAAACAAACCGGAGATCCAAACCCAAGTACCACCAGGGAATGCTAAGCAGATGGCCAGTGAAAGACCAGCCCAAGGAATTGCTACAGTCTTTGCAGGAGGATTACTGACAGCATCCACCGTGGTGGCCTCCTTCCTATGAGCTTGCCTGGCATAGTTTGCATCTTGATGTCCTTGCAAAGAATTAAGAGGAATAAACAAGCTGGAAAGACCTCTCAAATGCAAATCATTTGTGCACCCTCTCATAGCAAACAGGGAGATCCAAGGGCGTTGGAGAACCCATGGAAGGGCCAGGACCAACACGACGTTTCTGTGGCATCTTGGGCCTACATTGCTTTAATTGTTTATTGAGCTATCACGGAGATACCACTGGTGTGTGCTTTCAGGAAGGATGCTTTCAGTATGCTGCTATTGAAATGTCTGCTTTGTTTCAATATGCCATAATATTATTTTGTCAAGAGAATTTATTTAAAAGTTGCAAAATTAAGTCTGTGCTAAACAGGAGCTGGCACAATGGAAATGAGGTTTTGGGATGCCCCATAAGTATGCAAGTGGGAGCATATGAAATCTCATGTAGCAATTCATTTTCAGAAAGAGAAAAAAAAAGCCCTAAATTGTATTGTCTTCTGGCATATCCTGGTTGCTCAGCAGAGAAAACCACATGAATATCAGCTGTGGCCATTTGAACTAAGCAGTGTGGTAAAACACCCTGCAGAGCTCCATCGAGACTGATCCTTTCTGCTTGTCCTCATCGATGCATTGGTTTACTGGAAAAGAAAACAGTTATTGTGGAACAGGATTCAGACTGCCAACCCCAGCAGATTCTCTGTGCTGCCAAGTAGGATTTGTTTGCAGTCTATGTCCATCCCCAGCACTTAGCAGAGCTGACCTGTCCTCTTGTGCTTCTCAGCTGCTTTCTTCAATTTCCACTCTTCTTACCAGTCTAAAAATGCAATGTTTAGCACTGACTAAACCCTACGTGCTCTCCTCACAGGGATCAGGATTTTGAACTTTGGACTAAATAGGAAAAGTTTTTCAACAGGCACCTGGAGCTAAATCCTACCCACCATATTTGTGGGTGTTGGCCCATTACCTGCCAGATTGAAATAAGCAGGATTTAATCATTTGGGGATGACAGAGAATTACAGCCCCTCGTGCAGGAATGCAGCACTCCCATCCCGATCTCCCAGCCCGTCTGCTCACAGGCTGGTGCATCACTGGAGCACAGCCAGGCAGCCATGGAAATGCACTGAGTGAATAAGGTCTTCCTTCCCTATCAGCTAATAAAGATAATTACAAAGGCCAGCCTATAGTCATTTGGGTTCAGTCCTTTTCCCACTCAGATTAATGCTGGTTTTGCCATCGATGCTGATTTTAGAAGAAGCTGGCCCAACATCAGGGAGCTAAAATTAGATTGCTTCTGCCATCTTCCCCATACCAGCCAAGGGAGCTACTGGCCTAGCCAGGAATCAGCACTGACTCAAGGAACACCCTGGAAATGCCTCTGATGGGCTCCAGCACCAACTGCAGGACCTCAGGCAGTGGAGCCCCCACGATGGTCGAAGTGCCACCTCCACTCCACAACGCCGCAGCCAGGCTCCCAGCCATGCTCAGCCCTCTGGAACCCATTTGCCAAAACCAGCACTAAATGAGGGCAGAGAAGGAGACACACAGAGAAAATCCTTGTGCCCTGGGGGCTCAGAGTCAGGGGATGGCAGCTGGCAGCTCTTGGTGAGGATGCCCATGTGTGCTCGCACCCGTTTGTGACACACAGCGCTGTCCTCAGACACTCCCTGTGTGGGGCTGTGGGATTTTTATCCCCTCTCCACAACACCAAAATTCCTCGTTATCAATATTGGCAATGCCACTCGAAAAAGTCAGGGGAAATCCATCACAGCCCGTGAGGTTATTCTGATGTAACGAGCAGCCCTTGTACCTCATTTTTCAGCAGCGCGACTCAGCCCTTACAACTCCATTTCTGTGCTGCACAAAGCCACAGAGGCAGTGGCTCAGTGCAGATCTCGGGGGGCTTTTCTGCAGCCCAGCAGCTCAGGATCTCCATGCATAGGTGCAGATGTGGATATGCACGTATGAATATAATATACATACAATTATCCTCCATAGTTCTCCTCTGTAAAGCAGTATTTTCCTTTTGGGCAGCTGTCTACCCATCAATACGCCTGAGTAGAGAGACACACAGACATTTAGCAGCAAGGCTGAAAAACCTCCTCAGCCACACTCCCATGGAGCGCAGGTAGCGCCCTGATTTGCACACACCTTGGAAATACAAACAGTTCCTCTCTTCTCAAATTCTGCTGCTACAATAACTTCGCAGACAACTTTGCTAACTGGACTCGTTTCATGGTGGGAGTAACTACCAGCAATAGCTCGCCTGCTCCTCGGAGCAGAGTCACATGCTGGGATTGCTCATATGACATTCAGATCCTCTAACAACTGAGAGAGGGAGAAAAAGGGAGGAGGAAAAAGGCAACTATTTCTAACAGAGACACATTCCTCTGTTGCCTCTGCCTCGACTGCAAATGCTGTTGCACTGATTTCTAACTGGTCAATCCCCACCCTGTTTCCATAAACACAGAAGACGACTGTTTATAACTCCAAACTCCCTGCCAAGGCAAGCTTCACATAGGAGGAAAGAAAAAAAAAAAAAAAAAAAGAGAAAAAAAAAAAGGAATGGCAGATTAAACAGATCAGCTCTGATTCTTACCTTCAGAAGCAGACTTCGTTCAAAGCCCACAAATACTTTTACTTTGCTGTAAGTCTGGGCTATTTTTAGGTTCCCTCTGGGATGCCATATAGGGAGAGCAGCCCCCTCCCTATCATTACTAATCTGCCGAACATAACAGCAGGACACCTGCTGCTGGTGAGTCATGTTTTGTGTGGAGCTAATGGTACATATATAGGCAGAACGTAAAGACAATTGCTTGTTTCCCTCCCTACCCCATGTGTTGTTTGTTGCTCTAAGCAAACCAAATCATTGTAATGAAGACAGTGTAAAGAAGACAAATACACAGGAAAATTCATGTTCGGCTTCAGACCAGAAGCTCTAGAAGTGCACAGCAGAATTATGCTTGTTTGTATTTGTGGTGTGTATACCTGTGTGTGTACACGTCTGTGCACTTTTGCACGTGCACAGAGTGATTGTGCTTTTAGAAGCTCCTGCTCTGGTACATGCAAACCAGTGTTTTCACTGAAAAAGGGAATGGGAATTCAATGATTCAAATTCTAAAGCTCCATCCCCAACCTATCTTCCCTACTTACAGCAAGAGAGAATGAGCATGGCAAAGGGGCACATGTAGGGAAAACGTGGGTTTCCGACCTGCCAGCATGGAGAAACCTACCACGTGTTCCCTATATAAGCGTCCATCCAGGAGGCAGAAGTAGCTTTGTGGCTGTAGAGTGGCTGTTAAACATCAGCTGTGTTCCCCTTTGTTTGCTTCACAGCCATTCCTTGCAGTGACAAACAGATCCGTAGGACAGCCCCTGCTCTGTGCTGGGAGCCTGATTTAGCTCTGGCCCTCAAGCCATGCATTTCATTGTTATGGGCTTCACTTCTAAACTTTTGAGAGCTGCAGTAAAATGCTGCTAGGTTTGGCTTTGTGATCTCTGGAAGATCTCTGATTTATTCCTTCCTGCCCTCTCTCTCCTGTATTATTATTATTATTTTCAAAAGGTGAACTTTTTGTTGTTCCTGTCCTTGGGGAAAAGCACTGTCGTAATCTCCTGCCTTGGGCAGTACTTCCATTTGTGGTAGATACTCACCATTCCTAACCTCAACTCACCCTACTGTCCTTAAGTTCTACAGCATAATCTCTCCTATTAAAGGCAGTGCTAAGATGTCCACTGACCAGTGGAAATAGGGTGGACACTTATAGAAGGTGTTGCAATATCTCACAGTAACTTGAATAACTTGAATAAGTCACATACAGAATCAACATGAAGCATTGCAAGCCATACCTTGACTTATATAACCACATAAATTTGTATCTTCCCTCCCAAAGCATCCAATGAAAAACTTCTTGTGGGTTTATAAAACCATCATGATGAACGTGCTGCAGGAGAATGGTTTTAAAATACATCTAAAGAAGATGTCTCTGTTCCCAGAGAACTGTGTAGATTTTCAAACACGTTTCTTTAGAACCTTGCTTCCCCTCGCCCCATCCCCTTCTCCTGTTGAACTGGATGAGGGATGATAGAAACTAAAAAACTCTCCCAGCCTGCCAAGTTACCCTTCTCCAAGAGGGGCTGGACTAGGCAGCAGCAAATGGCCAAATTTTAGTTCTTTGAGCAGTGTAGGAACATATGCTGCATAAAACCCCGCAAAAGATGAATGAAGATACTAAAACATTGCATTTATATATGTTTCAGGCTCTCTGAACAGAGTTCAGAAATATTTTTCAAGCCCAGTAATTTAAAATAACCTCTGGCAGATCAACATCTTACCACTTAAAAACAACAACCATCAATCAAATCCTGAATGTTTGGGGAAAGACAACGTGCTCCAAATATCAACCTTGGGTCTTGTCCACCAAATAATGGTATAAAGAAAGCAAGCCACGGGTCCTCTCCTGTCTGTATTTAGCTGCTTCTCCGGGTTCTGCCGTAGCAGGAGCAGCAGATCTCAGGCAGACAGGCCCTGCAGCATTCCCGTTCTCCTCAGGAGTGTGTCCATGACCCACGGGCTCTGCGATCCTCTATCCTCCCCTAGTGACCAGCTCACGCTGAGGGTATCGAACCAGCTGAGCCTTTGAGCTCAGCAGAGCTGCTGCATCCCGGCACCGCCAGCAGATCTGGCTTTGTGCTTCTGGCTTTGTCCTCTCTGGTGCCAAAAACCAACCAAATCCCCCTTCTCACTCACCTTCATCTCGGGAGGACAGACGTAACCAGCTGCAGTGGGGAGAGTGAGGGACTGAGCGTGAGGGTGAGCTCTCCTCTGACAGCCTGAGCGTGCCATCCACATATCAACTAACACAGCACCTTTATCTGTCTGCTAAACAAAAAACTAGAAGCATAAGGGGGAAAAAAAAAAAATCCCAAACCCCTCGGCATGTCTGCCTTGAATCCCAATTGGAAAAGAATTGTTTGCCTTAATTCTAAATGTATTTAGAATGTGGAGCATATATTTCCAGAGGATGTTTTGTATTTACAGCGTGTCTGTCTGGTTGTACTGCTGCAATGTAATTGTTTTCCTGCTGAGAATTATAGCAGAGAAGTTACTCTGGGTACGATTACAGCTCTTTATAGTTCTGCTTTGGAATTTAGAGGCTTCTGTGCACCACTCCCTCCTCCCTGCTTAGAGGCACTGGCCTTGGAGTGCCTTGTGACACTGCCAGCGACGTGACATGTGGATGCATTTGGGGTTTAGTTGCTAGAAATGGGTACGTCAGTGCAGTAATGGAACAAGGGGAAATCTGTAACAAATCTGAGGCTGGAGCTGGGTCAATCTAAGACAAAACTTTGCTCGGTCTGTGCCTGGGGGAAGAGAAAAGGCAGCAATTCCTGCCTGGCAGGGCTTTGGGACTGAGAGCACTGCAGAATTTGTATCCAAAAGTTTGTTGGTTTGTTTGAGTTTTTTTTGTTTGGTTGGTTTTGGTTTTGGGGTTTTTTTGTTGGTTTTTTTTCCCCAAAAGAGTTATGTTCAGGGTGGGTAACAGCTGAAGAGCAGAGAGACATTCACTCCTGAGCACAGGATCAGCACAAGGTCAGCTTTAATATCAGACACGGAGCCTTACAGTGTGGGTAAGATATGGACACAGCTGGGCCAAGCTGTGGTTAGTTCATCCACTGCTTTCTGATGGGAAATACTTCTTGACACACTTCATAACTGTAGTTGTTCCTTTTTTCTCCAGATCTTTAAGGCTCGATGCTGGAATCAGGTTTGCGCCATAAATCTCTTCCTTCTATCAAACCATTGCCTTTTGCTGCCGATCCTTCTGAGCACAGAGCCGAGTCCCAGCCGTGCTGGAGCCACCCAAGACAGCCTCGATATTAGTTCAACACAAACCATGTGGATGGCAGTGGAGCAATTCCAGCACCTGAGGAATCCTGGCAAGCCTCTGCAGGGCAGGGCAGAGCACTCCGGGGCAGCCCTGTTGCTCTCCTGCCCAGATGGTGCAGCTGCAGGAACAAATGTCCTCCTTTGCGGAGCAGCACCGTGTGTTTCAGAACAAAATGTCAACAAGCTTTCCAGATTAAAACATTAAAAATGTATGAACAACAACTGTCGCACATGAGGAAGCTAATAACGCTGGGAGAGCTTTTCCTTTTGAGATCGGGTGAGGCCGTTTTTAATATCACTGTGGTCATCCTCAGTTATAGTGTCAACAAGTTGAAGACCAGGAAGACTCATTAGATCTTCCTTTGACCTTATAACAGACCAGTGTATTTTACTCAGCTATTTCTAATCGAACAGAGCTGTAAGTCCCAAGAAAGTCAATAGTGGAGAACAGCAGCAAGTCTTACTCTGGAGCCATAAAAAGCAAAGAATTCTTATTTTGTTCTCTAGATTATGTGCTCTAATGACTAAAATCACTTCCCAGTTAAAATAAAACAAACCCCAAAAAACCCTCACCAAGCCCACATTATCATTTAATAATGTCTGTTTCAGCTTTCATATATGGGCTCTTCTTTTATTTTTCTCTCCTTTTAGGACAGAGTTATTTTCTTCCCAGAACAGACTCATGCACAAAAAAAAAAAATCACCTCAGACCATTTTTTGGTTCATGAAACACACTGAACCTTTCAGGCCTCCTATTGTAAAACCTTTCCTCATATCCTCAAATAATTTTAGCCAATCTTTCCTGCCCACTTTCCAACTTTTTCCTATCCTTACAGAGTTTCGACACAGTATTTTGCTACTCGAGACCCAGTTTTAGCGGCGCTGCAATAAAGGTAAAATCACCTCTTTTCCTGTTATTCAGTACTCCCTTGTTTATGTATTTAAAGGCCACATAAATTCCCTTTGTCAGGCCATCGCAGCAGGATCGATGTGCAGAGGCTTCTTGGATCACTGCTCCCTTCATCCCATGAGCGCTCCCCGTGCTCCAGCCTGCAGGGCTGTGCCCTTGCACAGACCAACATGGGCCTGATGGATTCCTCATCCCCTTTACCAAAATATTCACCTTCCCCAGTGCCAGCCTCTTTTCCTCTTCACTGCCTACCATTCTCTAGTTCTTAGTGCTTTGCAAAAATTTTTTATTTTGTGTTTTGCAATAGACCATTGATACAAACAACAGAGAGCTTTGTTGCTTAACCCTAGTATGCCCCAGAAACCACAGATCCATTTAGTCCTGATTCCCTATCGACAGCTACTCCTTGAGCTCTGCCAGCCACTTCGTTATCCATTTAATGCATATTCTAATGTTACTGAATGGTGCTAATGTTTAATCAGCACGCCATTCACTGCCAAGTCAAACACCTCACAAAGTCTAAATGCCCTAAATTTGTACAATCATTTTTGTCAACCAGACTTGTAATATAATCAGAGAGTAAAAATTAGGTCTCTTAGATAAAGTTTGCCACAAAACCATGTTGTTTAGACTACTTACTAATTTACTTTTGCATCAGCTTCTGAATTATTTAACGCAAAATGATTGTGAACTAACCAGCCTTGAGTCTTAGGAAATGCTTCCTCGTAATAACCTTCTCTTTGAAATCAATATAGACACATTTCATACCACCCTGTGAGCATTAACTCAGCCACAAGGAAGCTCTTTACTTCCAGGGAGACTGGACTGAATTTGCTCCCTTTTGGAAGGTTTCACAGGTAAATTGGGCTTTGATGGGACCAGATGCCTGACCCAGGGTCACAGTATCCAGTTCCTCTCAGTACTCCTTCACATCTGCCCTGCTTAAAAAGCCTCACTAGTACTTGTCAGGCAATCAGACAAACAAAACCAGAAGTCTTCAATATAAATTTCTTTGCAAGATCTCAGAAACGGCTGTACCGGAATGGAGCAAATGTGACTTGGGGCATTTGTGCGCTTGGGTCTGGCAGCACACAGCCATAGCTGCACATGAGCTTCTGATTTAGGGCCCCAGATAAATCTGCTCTTTTAACTGCATTGGTACAAAGCTAGAGCTGTAATTTTATGGGCTGAAGGGTGATCATATTTAGGAAGGGAGCCAGCTGCCAAGAGGATTTTTATGCTGGTTTCTGTGTAAGGTCCATTCACAAAGGCAAAAATTTCTTTGTACCAAAATCCACCTTTGTACAAAAATCCAGCCCAGGTTATTTGAAGGAGCCTTAAGGTATCTGAGAGCCTCATTCCCCTTGCCCATTCCATACCTTGCTCCTTTAAACCAGTTCATTTTGTCCTGCTGGAACCACTGTTGCCTACCTCATCAAATAACACGGAAACCTCAAGGAATTCAGTGGAGAGCTGTGAGTTTTGTACATAAAGACATGACGGCTTCTCCGTGCTCCTGCTGTTATTCAGAAATCATGCAAAATGAAGCTGAGGCAGTGAGCAAAGTACAAACCTGAAGCCTTTATACCTCCTGAGCATAGCTCATTTGCTCTGCTGTCAGTAACTCAAAGCCCCAATGAAAAGAGGAGGGGGAAAAAAGGAAGACATAAAAGAAAAGGAGTAATTATATGCAAGTCACTAGACTTATCACTTAGCTTTTGGCAAAATATTGACTCCTGAATGATCTTTGTCAAATCTCATAAAAAACAGCCTCCAGGTGATGAATCTTGCCACAGGCATTAAATGGGGTGCTGCTGGAAAAGGAAGAGGAGGAAAATGGAAAAGAAGGCTTAATTTTAATTATGTAAACTACCTGTGTCTGTATTTGGTCACAGCTCTCACAATTTAGAAAAGCAGGATGCCCGAGGGCTTGATTTTTGCTCTTTTTAAATATTCATGGAATTTAAAATATCGTCTGAGCTGGGCTTGGTGGAGCTGATGGGCTGAACCAGCCCTGGCAACCCCTGCCCTGAGCAGCGTCGGCAGCAGCACAGACAGCACCTCAGGATGTCCGGCCAAAACCATGGATCAGAGCAGAAAACTTACAGTGAAGGCTCTGCTGGGACCCCTGAGAAGGCTCTGCTGAGAGCCTTATTGATTTCAGGAGGGAGATGGATGAATGTGCAGCATGTCTGTATCGGCAATGCAGGCATTTTGGGCTGGTTTTGCTTGCTGACATTTCACTATGACTTGGGTTTTTGCACGGGCTTTAACCCAACTATTGAAGTCAGGAAGGACAGCACTATGAACAAGTGCTAAGCAGTGGGGAGGAAGAAGAAGAAAGTATTTGTTATCTACAGCAATAATTTATCATTTCCAGACAGTACAGCAGGATAAAGAATAGTCTCATGGATAAAGAATTAATTTGATGCTAGGAGAAACGGGTCTGTCCCAGTCTTGGACCTGCCAAATAGAGAGGTAAAATAGGAAAAGTGCTAAAGTGCTCCCTGCCCAGGTGTGGTCAGCAGGGTGGTCCATGCCATAGTCCATGGAATCCTGAAAGAGCCCCATTTAAAATCCCAAGGAATAAATCAACTCTATATATAGTAACCTGGATTTTGCATCGTTAAAATACTGCCATAAGCAATGCTAAGATATTCCACATGCAGTCTGCCATTTCCAGTTTCCCTCTAGTCACTTATCAACATTAATTGAACATTAACTTAGGACCCAGTTTCTTCACCCTGCTCATGCTGGCATCAGGCAATCCACCCATAGTCTCTCCTTCAGACTCCTTTTTTTTGGAAGTGATTTTTAAAAATCACTTAACGTGATTTAAGAATACTCCTAAATGTCAGCTGCAGGCGGGAGAAGACAGTTATTGGTCTGGCTTTAGAGAGAATTTTTGGCTCAGTTTCTTCTTCCTACCCTGCTCATCACTGATGTATTTTTAAATGAATCCTAAAATACACACCAGGAAACTCTATTAAATAAAAATCATGAATGGCATGCAGACTGTGCTATTACTGTGCATAAGAAGATAACAAGACTCAAGAGACTGCCCTTTACATTCTGCTGCTCTTGCTAACTGCAGATCTGGCCCAGCAAATGCACATGTTCCATGAAGAAGAGGGAGTGCCTCAAACCCTGAACAGTGTGCCTGGAAAGAGGCTGGAGGAATAAGAGATTGCAGAGATAATGGGGGTGCCATGAGCTGCATCTCCCTCAATTAACTAAGTGATTGGACATGCACAATCAGAGATCCCGAGCGCGTCGTTTGTAGGTTATCAGTGATATCAGACATCAGATGGAGTGGCCCTGGACTCCCCCTGCCAACAAACTGGAGGAAAGAATTAGAATTCTGAAAGCTTTTTAAAGCCAGACTCTCACCTCAAGACACAATAAAAGAAAAGCTTTTAGATCATTCCTGGCAGAGGAATTGGAAAGCTGCCACGCTCAGACAGAGTAACTATGGTAATCCATATCAGGTTGCAGAAATCATCTTTAGCAATACAGTCTTTTAAGCCCTCCAAGAAGCTTTCTTCCTAATCTACTTAAAAATAAAAAATAAAGGGTGTTTCAAGGTCAGACAGTACCAACAATGGGATCAATGACACTGAAGGGGAAACAGGTCGAGGGTACATGTCCCTGAGCAGCAACCACTGTCTCTGCAAGGAGAACCAAGAGGCAGGAGCTGAGTGGGAGATGGATATTCCTGTCCTGAGCTCTGCACTGCCGTGTGAGCTTGATCATCTATCCTCTGCAGAGAAGACTGCACAATTAAGATGCACTGCTGAAAAGCAAAGCTTAATTGCTTTGATACTTAGGTGATTGAGAGCTGAATGCATTAGTACGTCACAATTACTGAACACAAAGGCCTTGATTCTGTTCTATTCTGTGCCCATATAAGTGATGCCTTGAGTTCTCCTTCGTGGGCACTTGAGGATCACCAGAGCTTTACATGGGCAGGCACAGCCCTCGGTGACACTTCAGCTCTATTCAAATATTTGGGATCGCAGTGTGTGTGGTCTGAAGGAATTTGATTCTATTGTTCACTTAGGCAGAATTAGGAGCATAGAAAATCTAATTCCATTATTTTAAAATTAGTTCGAAATTAAACTACTTAAATCCCCATGTTAGGTTAGCCCCGACTTTAGCTCTGCTTCCCCCTGTTGTGTGTGTGCGGAGCCTACACTATCATCTATCCAATTCCCTGAGTGTTCCTCAAGTATTTGAGGGATCCCTGCACCTCTCAGAACACCCTTGAAATGAAAGGAAAAGAAATATCATTTGGAGCTGGACCCGAACACGATCAAGAAGAGCAAATGTGGCACAGAGGCATTTGAGGGAAAAGACAACATATGATCAGTGGAAAGTATTGCACAGAGAAATCCAGCAAGGAAGACACATCAGACCTCCCCGAGTCTCTGCTGCTTTGCTTTGCTGCCTGCTGAGCCAGACACCAGCTTTCCCTCCTCGCAGAGATGGCAACATCTCTGACGAGTCCAACACAATGTCAAAACTGAAAACTGTTCCACATCAATCTCGCGCTGAAGGGCCAAAATCTCTGAGATCAATCTCAGAGATAAGGCGTCTATCACTGAATGCTTGTTCACACACACTCTTATTTTTTCTTTTTTTTTTTTTGCTATTTCAGCTGACAGGGGCTGTTTTTTCCTTGCCTTACATGCAAAATGATTGCACTTGCATGCACAGAGCAGCTGAATGCTTATCTGGCTGGTTCATATGAATACAATACAGGGCAAACATCTGTGTTTTAGCAGAAAAAATAAATAGATACCCAAAAAAAAAGCAGCATGCAGGCAAAAAACCTCAACAATAATAGATACAGCTTTGGAGATGATTTGAAGATCAGGGCTAATATCTCAGTGTCTCTTGTTTTGCGTTGCAAGGACAAGATGCTGAATTGCTGTGATTTCAGTAGTCCATAACTTAATTTTATTATGTTTGATCAAACAGTGCTAAGAATATTTCTTGGGTATGTGCTAAACATTATCCTCATTATACATTAAGGTGGTTTTAGGTCTATTACTTGTCTGTAATTTGATTTTAGAATTTAGATCATTCTCCTGAACTGTCAGGCGCGGAAGCTGGGGGAATCTCTTAACTGCAATTTAGAAAGGAAAAAAGTAATTATGTGCAATCAGAGTCTCCAAGAAGTGGATCTTTTTATGGGACTGCAGAGCTACAGGCAAAGGACACTCAGTTATGTCCTCCAAACTGTTCTGAAAAGGCTACCAGCAGCACCCAGCGTACAGCAGGGGACAATAATCTGAAGCTCAAGACAATGTTTTCCTGCTATTTTTTATTTCTGCTACAGTCTCAGACCGTTTTTGAGCCCACGATTCCAGCTCCTCATGCTGTGTCCCTGCTCCCTGGGAGGCACTGGAGAACAAGGGGTGTTGGGCAGGAGCCTGGAGCATCTCCCATGGCTGAGCTGCCATGTGGAAGACAGCAATGCCAAGCTCTGCTGGGGATGCTCTGGGAGAGGGTTTCCCTCTCAGCTGCAGTGCCCACTTTGGCCTCTTTTCTTCTGGGTACAAAACAGAAAGTGGAACCAGTTTCACACTGGTATTTGCAAATATTGGGTTTGCACATGCCAAGTGGTGCCAGGCTTTGGGTCCTTTGCCCTTCATATTTTTTTGCCTTCTCCCTGGACACAGCTATTGAGACAGGAAGAAGCAGGATATACAGTAACTCATTCAATAAAAAGACCTAATAAATCTAGTTCATAAATTAAGCCTGCAATGAAGGCAGATCATTGCTCTTCACCATTTGCATAGCTCCCTGCTGGCCTGCCTGGCTGGGTTTTTGTTTAGGAAGAATATTCACAACCAGTCACCCAGTATGCATATGTTGATTTTAAGACACTGAACTATATCTTAAGAGGAGGTGTTGGCATTTATGTATCTTCTGTAAATATTCCTGAGGATTATTTACTAAATTCAAAACACTTTTTTTTTCTTTCCCACAGAGAAACCATCTAGACAGATCACAGTGAACTTCAAGATTTGTGGATGGAAAAAAGAAAACTTATAGCTCTCTTTTGGCAGGTAAACCCAGCAATGATGAATGATATACCCTCTCGTTTGTATGACAAGTGCTGTTTAATCGAAGGCAGCCTAACAAGACTTTTACCTTGCTGTCATTAGTTTTTCAGAGCACCCCGCCCCTGTTTGAATGTGAAATGGCCAGGCAGATGCTACTGAATCACAGAGAGAGTTTTGCACATGCTTCTGTCTACAAAAGCAAGTCTGGAGGCAGAGGTGCCTCTTTCATTTGTTGGTGTCATCCGCTACCTTTTACCTCATCCCCCCTTTACCTTCCACTTCCCCTTCCCATACACCAAGAAGACATCTCAGCAGCAGTGGGAGGAGATGATGCCTGGTCTGAAAGCTGCTGGGAGCTGTGCCAGCAGCAGGCAAGAGACAAAATAGAGATGGTGATTGCAGCTGTGAGGGTGGGACAGCGCTGCCATGTGCTGCAGCCACTGACTCTGCTCGGCACATCCAGAGTCTGCTGACAGCAAGCCACAGTTCCCACGGAAGGAAATGAAGAATAGCACTGTCTATTAGTGAATAGTGCATATTTTAGTCATCTGAACTTTCTTTAGCACCCACATTGGTGGGACATGCTTGTTTGGGCAGCTCTGCTGGTGGCTGATCCCTTCAGGAAGACCTGTGCATGCTGTCCATCTATTCCTTCCTGGGCCTGGGAGCACTTTGGGATGTGGCTGTACAACAGAGCAGTGCCTTGCTGCCCAAAATGTTCCCACAGCCACCTCCAGTCCAGTCTCTGTGTTGGTCTATGAGGAAGAAGGCAACGCAGGCAGGAGTGCAGCCATACAGGATCCCCCTGCAAGCAGGTGAGTACAAACACATCCACTGTTCCCTCAAGCAGGGTCTTGCACACAGCCCCACAAAAAAAAGGCAGGGATGAAAAGCATTAATGAGACATTATGGATTTCTGCTGTTGGGATGTGGCTCCTTCAGCTGTGTTGGAAGGCACTTGTGCTTTGGGAAGAAGATATAGGAGTTGATGCAGACGCTTCTTGTATGCACATTTTCCACCTGGAAATTGTCTGTGAAGACACGGTCTGCTACACCGTGTGTCTGGCACAGGAGGGAGGAACAGATGGAGAGAGCGTCTAAAACCTTTTGTTCTCCATAGCTAATAACCTGGAGCTCCTCTGATATCTAATATGTGTAGGCTGGCTTCACCTCCATGTGCCTGCTCTTCAGAGGAGAACCAGCTACACTCATCGGTTGGCTGATGCGAGAATGTGTGACTGTTTTACGAAGAGAAATGGATAAGCTCCTAAAACCGTCGTGTCCTTTACAAAATGCTGTTTACAGCAGATCTGTCATGAACATCAGCAACTCACCAAGCCGTCGTAGCACAATATGACATTTTAGTGCCAGCAAAACTGGGAATGGAACCAGACACGTTTTGACACAAGTTTAGAAATTAGGAAAACCTTTCTTTTCTTTTCTTTTTTTTTTTTTGTTTTTTTGTTTTCAAAAAAACCCTCGAACACATTGAGCTGTTCTAGTGGAAGGCTGCAGTGCTTTTGAACAATGATTTTTCAGCACATCAACTCATGCTCAAAATATAGCACTGGGCTTATTTGGACTTAAATAAAATTTTAAAACTGTTATTTTCCCCATGAAAGAGATGTCCATTTCAGTCTAGCTAAACAACAATACAATACTGCTGGTGGAAGAAATTTGCTTCTTGACTCCTGCAGAGTTTGCTGTACACTTTGAAATACCTGCTTTTATTATCCTTTTATTATCCTTAATTTACCATGCGAAGCTACAAATAAGAGTGGCCATAAAATTATCCATCCCTTGTTAGAATGCAGCTGGAATACACACCCTGCTTTGATAGTGGATTCCGGAGGGGGACTTCACACTGTGTGAAGAATCACACTCTTACACCCCTCCAAGGAAAGCTGGTAACGCTGACTGACAGGAGGCAAGCAGAGCATCTTCACAGCTCTGGCCCAAATTTACCCTTCAACAACTGGAACAAAAGGCTTTAGCTCCTACGAAGTCGTTGTCTGGTGCTAGAGCCCGTGGCTCGTGGCAGTGAGACTTAGATACCCAAACAAAATTTTTAAAATTTTACCTTTCGCTATTAAGAGTTTCCGTGGGAAGCCAGTGTTGCTCATTCAGCCTGCACCTCGCAATTTCCTGTTCAAAAGTCATCTGCTTCTCTATGACTTAGAGGGAATACAGATTTTTCTTGGGACATCAGGACTCAAGGGAATTACCTGTAGTTAAACATCTGATTAATGGCTCATTAAGAATCAGCAACAGTGTTTATTCAGTCCCTGTCTGAGTGTGGTTTTGCAATTATGTGCTTTTGAGACTGCAGTTGTGTGAAATATTCATAACCCAAATGGAAAGATGATGGAAGTGCAGTTTACACTTACTCAAGGGCTAACTCTTCTGGATTATAAATATGAAACAGAAAAGAGCAGTTATTACTCTGCCCAGGAACTACCCAGAACCTTGCTAGATGCTTCACAAACATATTAAAATTTCTGTCCCAAATGATTTATGCTAAGTGGCAGAGCCTTCTGTCCCCCTCATCCACCTCATCCATGCCACAGCTAGACATGAGGCTTACTTGTAAAAGCAACATTCATCATGGGATTGCTCTTGCAGTAACCACTAACCCCAAAGGGTCTGTGCTTTTTGGGGGACACATCAGGGGAAAACAGAGGAGAAACAGGGACTGGCAGCCCTTGGCTCGGTCTATCTTTTAGTTTGTGGCCACATATATTAAAATTACAGTAGTGGAGCTTTAATTCTGCTTAATGGTGAATCGTTCACGGCGCTCATCCCTTACCTGGCCCCAGGATGTAGGGTTTGGGCACTCACTCCTGAACAGGATGCTCTTCTGCTGTTTGCTCCATCAGCTCCTGAGCAGCCACAATCATTGGCCAGCAGCAACAGGGTACCCGTAATTCTAAAATATTAAATATTTTGAAATACGCAACCATAATGCTCTAGTTTTGAAGATGAAACAAGGACTGGAGAGCAGGAGGAGGGATGAGAGATTGGTACCCGAGCGAATACTGAGACTCAAGAAGAGTTTCCCCATCGACCTCAGGTGGGGAAAAACACCTTCTAAAACAGTTAACTTCTCTTCACTACGGCTGCTGCTCTAAGCATCAAGCCTTCTCCAAAACTGCTTCCCTTTTCTAATTTATTTTATGCTGTTGTTTTTTTAAAAAGGTCGTTTCAGAATTCCTCTGGGTCCCATATATGCCATGCTACCACCTTGCAGAGGCTCTCAGTGGTACCGTACGACTACATATTAGTCACAGGAGAACAGGAACGGATAGCCAGGCAGAAGCAAATCTAAAGGCAGTGAACCATCCAGTGTGAGGATAGCAGGAGGGAGCTGACAGATGAAGGACTGTGCAGAGTCCCTAAATCCACAGTGCATTTCTGAAAGGGCACTTTTTTTTTTTTCAGGAGAAGTATTTCTAATAGTCTCTCTCCACTGCAAAAGGGAAGGACTTATCTACTTGCCGTCTCTGATTGCCCGGTGTAAAGTGCTTTGCATTAGCCTGAAAGAACACAGTCGAGTGCTTCCAGATGGTGGGAGGCAGCGGGCAGGATGGGCACGGCCAGGCAGTGCCCGGTGTGTGCCCCCCACCTGCTGCAGGTCCGGGGCAGGCTGCGGGCACAGCCCGGCCCTGGAGGCTCCCGCTGCCTGCAGGCAGCAGCTGCTCCTTCCCCCGCTCTGCCTTCCCCTCCCCAGGGTGAGCAAACACACAAATGTGCTTCCTTCTTTGGGCTCGTGAGTAGGAGTAGCCTGGCAGAGACACTGTGGATGGGCATCTACAGCGTGAGATGAGTTCCAGAGGGGACAGAGGAACCCCCAGGCAGTGACTGAACCGAGGAACCGACCGCTTCGGGCCGAACGCTGCTATAAGTTTTAGAAAGATGCCCAAACCCATTCAAAAATCTATTTAATGTTGGGAAATCCATCATGGACTGCAGTAAGCTCTGGATTATTAAAACCGTTTGCCTTTTTTCTATTCTGAGTGTTTCTCACTCCAGTTGCTGGGCTCAGATCATGCCGTGACGTTCTCTGTGACATCTAAGGGTCCTCTGCTGCCAGTCTTCCTCAGTGTTAGTGCTTGTAAATCACCTCCCAACTCCTCTCAAAGAAACTAATGAGATGGAGCTACTCTTATCCTATAAGCCAGGACTTCTAGGACACACACCATTCTTGTAATTTTTCTTTTTCAGAACCACTTCTAAATTTGTGACATAGCACCACAAAAACAGTCTGCCTTTATTTCTCTGTGTCGTGGCAATATCTGCATGAGCTCATTCTTCTCCAGTTCACACATTCAAGGTTCCTATTTAATTTTTCAGCCACTGCAGGCAGCTCACATTGAGGTGTTTATCATTTCAAAAACACAGTCACCTCAGCCAGTAAGCATGACCTATTTTCCTGGTTCCTGGACCTCATATATTTTGTCTTTTTCAGAGGACTCTGGTTGTTCATTGGATCCAGATCACTCTGAAGAACTGATTTACTATTTACTAATTTGCCAGTTTTTCTGTCATCTGTGATTTTTGTCTTAGAATTTGGATATTTTCTTCTAGATCATCAATAATGATGCTCTACAACACTGAACCAAAAATAGATTGCTGGGCAACTGAAGAGAAGCAGCCACTGAATGTAGGTTCCCTGCTCCTAATTATTAAAATACCTGTAGAAGTGAAGGCCATCTTGAAGATACATTTAAAAAGCTTTTGGAGATCCTCCAGAATAAAAAAAGAGAGATTTGTACACTGCTGCCAAAAGAAACAAAGCTTAAATCTGTTGTGATTTGTTGTTTGCTTTTTTTTTTTTTTTTTAAACAGCCTCTTTTTCATGAGAAAATACCTTTTAACTATGTCAGGGCGTTTAAGTTCTGAAGGTTAAGGACATAAGAGGAAAGCCATCCCATTATTGTCCTGTTAACTCTTTCCTACTGCTGCCATATATGCAGCATCTCAGGGAGAAAATTTTCCTTTTTAAAATGTCTCTCATCCTTTCAAATTTGAGGAGAGCCACTGTTTACTCTTAGCTGTCATTTCTAGCAAAATAAAGGAGAAAGTCTGGCAAAAAAAACATCCCCTCCCAACCTTCCATCTTATTCTCTGTTTGAAGCTATATGCTTGATAAGTTCTAGCAATATGAAGCTTCAAAAAGCCATTTCCTTTAAGTTTGAACTAGAGTTGTTTCCTATTATAATTTGAATACTGGTCAGGCTTTTCAATCTACTGCAGGAAGTCATTCAAGGATGTGCCAAATGTTAAATGTTAGCATTATTTATTGTAGTATTGTCAGCACTTTTTTTTTTTTTTTTTTCAAAATAGATCCATACAGAATAGTCCCCAACCCACAGAGCTGTGATGAAGCAGCAACCTGAAAGTGGCTCTAGGGCACCAAGTTATTGGCAAAAATATCAAGTAACCTGCAATTCTTAACTCCCCTTGCACTATGAATGCCTTCTGCCACCTGGGATATTCGTGATGTACTTCTAGGAAAGACAAGCTTTGAAACAGCTTCAGCAGAAGACAAGACTGAGAGAAGGATGTGTTCACACATTTGCTGGTTGAGTGTTTTATCTTTGCAGAGCCCAAAAGAAGGCACAGAGAACCAAGCTGAGAAGAGTCTCAGGGAAACCACATAAAACCACATATTTAACTTTAGGTGGGCACTTGTACCCAGATAAATCAGAGTTCCTGGTGGCTTCTCTAACTCTCTTTACCACGGGGACTGGAGTTGCTCAGCCATTTGCAGTTCTGCTTCTTAATACACAAGATCTTTCTAAGGCTGATACAGAGAAGGTCATATGTTTTTCCTGAGCTCTGGGATGAATAGTATCCAAGGCTTTAAAAATATATAGGAAGAGACAATAATTGTCAAGGTTTACGTGTATGTCTAGTGAATTCATTGCTTCCTTTAGGAGACAATTTGCCATACCTCTGATGGAGTAAGACAGTCCTGTAAACAAAAGGAACTCTAATGAATATAACAGGGAAAGAATGAGGCTTTTGTCCCCATTGCCACCTAAAATATCTCCCTCTCACCTTCAGTGCAGGAATACTTATCAATACTATGTTTGAATCCTACCTAATCATAGCAGAAAATAGAATAATTTTGCAGAACTACGACCAGTTTCTAAAAGCAGGAGAGGTTCAGTCCGAGCATCATTAAAATTAGAGCCCAGTTCTCGGTCTCCAGGCTGTGATCCCCCAGGGCAAGGACAACACTGCCCTCACGGTCGTCCCCGAGTTGTTGAAGGCTTGTCCACTCCACAGCCAGGGAAGTCTGTCCCTGGGAAGCCCTTCTCCATTTCTTTCATCTAAAAGCCTTCACCAGGAATCTGAGGTCTCGTCATTGTCAAACACACAGAACAGACCTGCCCTTCATTTCAGGTTTTCAAGCCAAAAAAAACCCGCAACCAGTGTTCTAATTAGCAGCTCTGCCGACTTTTTCTGGACTGCAAAGGATTGAGGAGTCACAGCCAACCTTTGATTTAAAATCAAGAGAGTTACAGCCTGGTCTTCCTTTGAGAAGCAGTGATTTCTGCACTCCGGGACTCATTAGGGAGGAAGCTTCTACCACCATACAGATACTTTATTAAAAGGCTGAACATTTTAATAGATGAGACATTCCACCCAGATGCTCCATTCTACCCCTTCTCTCTCCGTGCCTGCCAGAGATCCGTGGGGATGGGGCAGCTGCACCATTTCCCTGGTTCATCCAAGGGAATTTTATGCAGGAAAAAACCCACGCTGCAGTGAAGGTTACTTTGCTGGTTATGGAAGGGCTTGAGGTGGGGATTTTTTTGGACTCCTCTGTTACCAAGGCTTTTCAAAAATCCACAATAGGCCCAATTTAGCCCAACCCTACACCGAGTGCCTTGCAGCGACTGTGAGAGCAATTAAGCAGCACTATTCCCCAAGCTGTCTTCCCCTCAATTATGTCGGCAAACAAAGAGGCGTGACTGGGTAAGACCCTCTCTATTAAACAAACCAGCCCTACTTATTTTCACTTTGATCAGGGGAATGAAGCCAGCAGGGAACAGGGAAGGCAAAGCAGCACGTTCTCTCTTGGACTTCTGAAGTTTACAAATAAAAAAAAAAAAAGAGAGAGAGAGAGAGAGAGAGAGAGAGAGAGAAAGAAAATAATGATGATATGTAACTGGAAACTTACCCTACCCTTAGTGTGGAGCACCAGGTACATCAAGCAGGACAGTGGGGCCTCAGGTTCCTGGGACTGGGAACTGGGCATCTGTTACAGTTAGCTTAATGAAAATCCAGGAGAAATTTCCATTTGGAATTTATCTTTCAAAATCCCACCTTTTTCAGAGGAGCTTATAACAGAATGATCTATTTTCTGTATCCTTTTCTGTTTCAGAAGTGGCAAGAGATACCCTTAATTGCTGTGCCTCTGCCTCATCTCTTAAAAAAGTAAATAAAAGTCAAGGAATTGTGATAATTTGAACTAATCTATTCTTTTATTGGTATAAATGTATAATTAGTCTGCTGACTATAAAACAAGAATGTGTTCCATGAACTAATAGCGTATTCTCTTATTTCTTTCAGATTTCAGTAACTGCCACATCCTTTGGGTAAGGGGTTTTTTTTTTATTAATTGGGCTTTTTTGGGCGAAGATTTTTGACTGAGCTATTGTGCTGAGACAGAATAAATGTTGCCCCACATCACAGACCCCCCATCACCTCTGCAGCCTCTGCCAGAAAAGCTGACTTTGCATTTCTCAGCTAATGAAACATTCAGCAGTGACTGGGCAGGGAGGGTTACTATCAAACTCTCCCTACTGAGAGAGGTAAAGTGCATCACAGTGTTTCTATTAGCTGTTAGCTGTTTTGACATCACTCTTAAAACACTCCTGGTCTTGCTTGTAGCAGCCTAGAAAAGAGGAGCTGTGCTGGTTCCTCGGGGTCCCTGGGAAGCAGCCTCGGGAGCTGCAGGAGCTCCAGCAAAGCTGCACCACAGCAGAAACCTGCACATCTCCCTGGGCCAGCTCCCCAGCAGCGTCTCCAGGATGTATGAACAGAGGCCTGGTTCGAGGGATTGGTTTTTTGCACATAAATTTAGTGTTTGCAGAAGCAGTGGTTGCAGAAGAATGGAAACAGAAGCCACTTCCTTACCCTCAGACCTGTGTCTTGAAGCATGAGAGGTTCTGATGGCTGGGGAGAGAGCAAGGGGAGAGTAGAGCTCTTCATGTAAAAACTTTCTCAACCATTGCTTCATTTTAATCTCTTATTTATTACTGGTTGCATCTGCTTATAAATTAGGCCAGTAAGTTGTCTGGAGCTCTTAATAGCACATTTCACTGCTGCTTTGAAAGATCATCTGTACAGTCAACAAAATAATATTAATGGGTCATTACTCCAGTAAAGCAAAGCACAGATTGATAACAGCAGCAGCATTAACAGGATGGTGATAATGAACTCTTGGAACTTCTCTAGTGCTGGGTATCAAAACACTTTCTCATGGAGACCAATATTTTTCACCCCATTTCACACCTGGAGAAAATGAGAAAAGGAGCAATGTCTGGACTGTCGGACAGTAACACAAGCAGATGCTTGCAGCTCGGAACCTGAAACTGGTATTTCTCACAGGACATACTCTAGAGTTTTAATTTTAATTCACTGTCACCTTCTCTCTAAGTCCGAGCCTCTGCCAGCTCAGGGGAAAGCTTCTCTGAACCAGGAGGAAAGGCTGTGGTTGCCCGTTGCCACTCTCGTGTCACCCCCCTTTACCAGCTCATGCCTGCAGAGTTTCAGCTCTCTAGAGGACCCTTCTCTAGAAGGACTCCTAGAAGGAGCCCTAGAAGAGGCTCATTTCCTAAAGTCATGCTGTGTATACTACCTTTTTTTTAGGGCTTGCCTGAATTTATGTGGGAAAACTAATCCAAAAATCCTCTGTGAACTTGCTCAGAATCAAAGTAGCCTGAAGTGATTTAAGCTAAGCTAATGAAGGCCTGACTGAGCTTCTCTGCACAAAGCTTTCAGTGCCATTTTAATCATCCACTCTATCATACCCTTAGTTTTGGATCAACAGCATTGCAGACAAACCCTCTCAAAATAAAGGAGAAACGCAAGAAAGGACTATCAATAAGAATTTTCATAGTAACTATGCTACAAAAGCCAAATCTTACAGTCCTGACCGGGGAAGACGAGAGGAGTCTGCATCAGAGACTTGTGAGAAACGAAACCAGGAGTTTGGCAGTTCAGAATCTCCTCTGAGTCTTTAATTCTGAGGAAGAACCAAGCCTGGAGTGATTCAATGCAGACATCTCTGACTCTTATGCCTGGAGAGAAGCATCTGAAAATGTAACTCCCTAAGGACCAAACTCGAGACAAATAAACTCAGATTTCACCCTTTTCTTCTGACCTTTTCTCAGTTCCTCATGAATTTCAGACCAGCCTCAGCTTGGTCAGGACCCAGTTCTCCCTTCCCAGTGCCAGAGGATGGGGTCCAACAGCACATTCCCAGGAGTGAGCCCAGCCTCCTGGGGACCTTCCTCTCCCAGAAGGAGGCAACTGAGCCTGCAGCAACCATACTTCAAATACTTTAAAAAACAGGTTTTTCTGCTAATCTGCTCCACTTGAGTGGTCAGTGCTGGAAGCAGACCAATGCCTTGGAGAAATACTTCAGTTTCTCCCAGCTTTGGAACCTGAGCATCATTTTTGATCTGCCTTGTGTGCTCTCACTAGATCAATGTATCATCACAGCAGTTCCCTCTGCTGAAATAGGGCCATCCTTCTCCTGGCACAGCGGAGTGTCTCATCATCTTATACCACAGATCAACTCTAATTTTCTTCTCTCTAACACACAAAACTGCCATTTTGCCCTGCTTGTGTCCTCTGAGAACAACACTGTAAAGAGAATTTTCTTACCTTCCCTTCAGACTATATCCTTCCCTTCTAACACAGCACTCCTCTCACCTCTCTTCAGTGGCCACATCAAACCTAAGCTTCTTGATCTGTATTTTCAGGGTGCTTCACAACTTTTATCTGCCTTACCCATCGTTTTTCACTGAGTTTCAAGAGATCATCTCTCACCTTCAATCAGCCCCAGTGCCAGATGGAAGCAGCCCCAAATCCTCGCCCCACCCCTCGCAATACAGCTAACTAACATGAAAACAGCAACTCCTCCCTTCTGTGCCAGAGACTGTGGCAGATGGCACCACCCTGTTTATTACAGGATAATCCTTTTTTAAAAGAAGATAAGGAAAAAAGAAATACACAGAAAGTTTAATGAGGACTTTGAAATGGAGTTCCTGCATTTTTATGCAGACTGGAAGTCATTCCTGGGTCACCAAGTGCAGTCCCTTCTACCGTGTGCACTACCTTGTATTAACTCTCCATAAACTCACTGAGCTGTGGCTGGAAACTGGTTGGGTTTCTGTTCATTGTCATTCCTTCCAGAAAGCTGTTCCAGCCTCCCTGTCTTAATGGCTAGAAAACTTATTTTGATTTCCAGAGTGATTTTATTGGTCTCCAGTGCAAATAGTCCTTTTTCCTCCCTAAGGTTTTTACAGGCAGTAATCATAACCCTGCTAAGCCTTTATTTTCCTATGATCAACAAGCCACGCTCCTTTAGCCTTCTCTTGTAAATCAGGCTCTCCATTCTCCTGATCTCTCTGATACCCCCATCTGCGTGTGTCTCTGTTTTAATTCACATTTTTTAAGCATAGATATTCACAAATGGCTGTAACAAACAAGGATGCTAAAAGCTCCTTATCTATGCAGACAATACTTTTGCTGATATGAGCTGTGTCCTTTTCACAACTCGTCACAAAGTAGACATAATTTTGTCCAGAAATTTTGATTCTTTAGAGCTGATGCCAGACTAAAAGGCCTGTACACCCTGGTCTCTCTATTACTCTCCCTTTCTTAAATACAGACACTGTGTTTGCTATTCTTCAGTCACACAGTGCCACCCTCGAGTTGATAGATTTATTAAAAACTCTTACTACCAGATTTGCAATTTCACACATCAATTCTTCCAGAACTTTAGGAGCAAAAGTTTCCACTCCACAACTCTCCACTCCCCCCAACATGTGCTATGGAAGACTTTTATTCCACTTACGGTGAGGCAAACTCTGTTGCCACATGCTCCTTCCCATTAGTCACTGCACTTTTACCCCTGTGCAAACTGGTTGACTTGAATTTCTGCACACACACATTGAGATATGATCCCCAGCATGGTGAGTGATGGTTCCATGCCTGCAGTGAAAGCAGGATATTGGATTTGTGCTGAGATGTTAAGAAACACGTAGGATATATTAAGCATTTCAGAAACTTAACGGGAGTGTTAAGATGAACAAGTATGCTTTTAAAATCTCTTTGTAATGCTTGAGGTGGAATAAGCACCAGGTATCGACTGGGCCATTAAAACAAAATCACTCCCAGGATCTGAGTGCATTTCTGCAGTAAAGTGAAATGAACAATGCTTGTGGCAACCACAGCCTCCGTAATTGCCTGGGAACCTCATGAGAAACTGAAGCCCAAAAGATGAAGGAAAGAGGGAATAATAAAAAAAAAAGGTGAAAACAAATATTGCGAGGCACCTGAACAGTTATTTCACTGCTACAGAAGAAAAAATTGCCATGTGCTTTCTTTAGGAACAGCATCCTAACACTCTTCCTTTTGATGAAATCAATGGAGAGCACCAGAGGAGTCCATTGGCATCACAGTCAGCTGCTGTGCTGTGGATCTGCTCTCTGATATCCATGGGAGCCCTCAAATTCTCCTTGTACAGCCCTCTTTAAGTCTGTCTGACACAGAAATGGGGCCCACAGCTGGAACACTCCAGGCTCCCTCCCGGTGAGGCTTAACTGGAGCTCAGGAGCTGCTGAGCTCGCTGGGCTGCGGGGCCGGGAGGAGCGGAGCGGGACGCTCGCTCCGCTGCTGTGTTGGTGAGAGCCCTGGCAGGCGACTGGCACCGGACACAGGGAAAGGGCTGTGGCCATGAAACATTTAAAATGCAAGAGATGTGAGCACGTGGGGCACCAAGAGGACCTCTGCAGCTTCTCCTTCCTATTTCACCCTGGGTACATCACTCCACAAGCTGACGCGCGGCGAGGTGCGAAACGCAGATGACATCTTTTCCTTGCCTCTCCCTGAAGCGCAAATGCACGAAGCCAAGGGGGCCAAGCAGGTCCAGGAGGCAGGCAGGAGGAGCAGGCTCCTGGCCCTGGACGGGCTGCCATGCTGCTGCTAAGCAACGTGCAGGAACAGCCCACAGCCAGCTCGGAAAACCAATCAAGGCAGCATCGCGCTCCCCTCGCGTTAAATGTCAGTTTACAAATGGAAGTGACAGATCACAAACCATTCCCCTCTGTGGCGATGTGGTCTCATCCTGAACCCATCTCCCCGTGCCCGGCTGGTGCAAAGCGATTCCACCTCTGCTAAATGACTCCCAGAGCCTCCAAAGTACAATTTTGTTTTATAGTCGCTGTCAAACCAAAACGTTTCATGTTAATTTCTTACAACCTACTCCACTGTCTGCTCCGCTCCTATTTGATATTTATTCCCCTGTCAAATGTGCCTTTATTTGCTGACATTTTTATTAAATTAGACTGTAATAAATCTGTCTGCATTTATGTTTATGTCCCTTCATGCGGAGGACCCCAAAGTAACTTCCATACATTAAGTGCACGGCCAAATGCTCATAAGCATTTCACAGAGGGTAAATAAAGTCAAAGTACTGGTAATCAAAAATGATAACGACCCAACCTGGCCAGGCTGGAAGGAGACCAGGGGAAGCAATGTTTTTGTAGCAGTGGGCAATCATCTCTCTCCTGAGCAGAGAGGGAAGTTTCTGGGAACAGCCCCACTTCCAGATTGTGAAAATTCACACTTTTTATTTTCTTTTAGACAGGATAGAGAATTTCTTGAGCCCCACTGTTAGCAAATTTTTAGCAGTAAAAAACAGCTTTTAAATGGTTCCAACTTACAAAATGTTGCTGTAAGATACATTACAAATGACATTCCAGTGTGCAGTTAGTGGTCAAATGCTCCCCAGCTCTTAAAAGAGCTTTTCAAAACCTCCTTAGCTCACCAAATCCTGAGTAAATACAATTCTGCATGGTAAAAGTGAGGCATAAAGGAGTGGAATTTGTCTGATGTCGCCCATCAAGCCATCACCAGTCAGGAATGAAGATCAGAACAGCTAAATGCCATCTGGAAAAACCTGGGGGACCAGATCAGCTGTCTCACATTCATGTCATTTGAAGCTTCCCCCCAAAACTTCTCTGCAAAAGAGTATATTTGTGTGTAGTAACTTTTTTTTTCATAGCTGCAACAGGGAGAAGAACAAGTTAAAAATTCACAACAGCAAGGTCATTCGAGGTTGAGGCTTTTCCTCAGCTCCCTCCCGGTGTCCCCTGTCGTATCAGTCGTGCCTGATATCATGCAGCACACGTGCCCTGCAATCCCTGGGCGTCACCGCGGCATCTTAACGAGCGGCCTCGCGCCTTCCCGCTCCCTCCAGATCCACTCACACCCAGCTTGATGAGAGGAATGCGGAGGAATTCAGAGCAGCTCCTTCCAACTTCAGAGGGCTCCGAACACAGGAAATTTTTTTTTTGCTAAATTACAATGTCTTGAAATTGGCAACAGCACGCTGATTATGTCTCATTGTGGCTGTGATGTCCTTGGCGGCGGAGCTGGGAGACCGCAAAGTGAATATAATGCTCCTCTATGTGACTCTAATGACTGATGATGCTCTGCTGTGGGTAGCAATTTTGAAATAACTGAGAATGACGACAGAGAATATTGCCTTTGTCTTCTTGCTTCAGAAGAACTTTACGTGTAACTAAGGAGTACGATGCAGCGCTGCCAGCCACACACGCTGCTAATAGGGAAATTTGCAGCCCCATCAAGCAGTTTGTGCTGATCTGCCCCATATAGAGCCCTGCAGGGCAGCCTGAGCTCGTGAAACAGAGAAAGGTGGGTGCTCACTCCTAGGCAGGGTCTTCCCACACGCAGGAAGAAATCTCAAGACACAGGGACAGACAACAAATGCTGCAGACCACGAGACCAAATTAATAAATTAAATTAAGTGTGGCGTTTTTTAAATTGGGCACCAGATGCTTTCCTCACTCTGGTTGCTTCCTGTCATTCTGATAGCTCAGAGGAACCGTCTCACTGAATAAAACAAGTGTTGATCCCGCAGAGGGATGAATTGAATGCTTTGGTGACATGCAGAGAATGCAGTTATGTTGTCTTCAAGACCTGACCTAGTATTGCTGCTTGCCAACCCTCTGTGCCACGGAGAAGTGCCAGCATGCTCAGGAGTGTCTCCTGTGCTCTGTGACCTTCTCACAGTCAACATAAGCACAGGGGACACACAAAGAGTGTCCCACATCAGACAGGGATGATGGAGGCTCTCTCCTGCCTTAACCGCCCTCTGGCAGAGCATGAAGGACTTCAGTGCAGGCGAATGGCACTGTCAAATGGAAAACACCGTGTGTCAGCAATCATCCTGTGAGTGGGGAGGTGAGGAGGGAAACACAGGGGGAGGCTGAATGCAGATCCCACCCCTGATGTGTCCTGCAGGAAGCTCCAGATCTCATCCAAGCCTCACCCAGGATCTTATGCCCATCCCAGCCCTTCACGAGGAGATCCAGAGACCTGAGCCCTCCCCAGGCAGAGCAGTCTCAGCTCCAGCCTGGCTGAGGGACCACCGAGCACAGCGACCATCACACACGAGCTGACTGCTTTAGTTTTTACACACTGTCTGAACGAGCTAATTTAAACTTGTGCAGGTCAGTCTCCAGAGATTGAAGACTGACATAAGAGGGGCACAGAAATCTATTTCTGATCTGCCAGAACAGCAGGTCCTGAGAAGTCCAAGTGCTGTGCTGGCAGCGTGGTACTGTTTGCCTTTGAGGGATGGGAAATCAGAAAAGAGGAGGTCAGCTAACTCCAAGATAACACAGCTGATTTGGAGAAGTGTCACCATGAAGTCTTTGCTTTGATGGTCATTAGGGCTCCTGAAGATAACTGGACTGAGCAAATTTTGTTATAATCCACCCTGAAGGGTTTTAAACTCAAGATATTGTTGAGAAAATGAACTCCTTGCTCAAACCCCAGTGCAGACTCAATTGCCATGGTGGCCTTTCTGTTCCACAGCCACAGTTTATTTACCTTCCCCCCTCCCAATGCTGCAGGAGCCAATGGAGAACAGAAATGTACCGACAGGTCTGAGTAGATCTGTGTGAAAATCTTTCCCTATGAAGAGGACACGTCAGTGCCCACAGTACTTGATCTCACCCTGCTGCTGAGCTCACAGAGGAAATGATGCAGAGAAGGCAATGTTTTCTCACACCTCAAGAACAGTTTAGGTGGGGCAAATAAATCTGTGCCCTGTTCCACCCAACAATAAGCCAGAGGGTCTTTTTGAACCACAAGAGACTGATCACACCTAAAGGCTGCTCCAATAAGCTACAGCTGCAGCATACAGGTGGTTTCCTGTGCACCAGAAGCCTGTCTCTGCTCCTGCCTTGTATTGTTCCTTCTAAATGGAAACCATTCTGAGGCACTGCTTGTGTGCCCTTAACGCATTGCATAGTATTGCAGCTTTCTGGGCAAAATCCATTCCTTGCACGGGGTGAAGACCATGCCCAAGACCCGTTTCCACCTTAGGCTGGTGGGCTTTCCACAGCTCTAAACGGGGATGACAGCTCTGGCGGTCGAGCTCTGAGGGATCTAGCACAGGCAATTTAAAAAGTCAGTGCTCCCAGCAGTCCACTCTCCCCCAAACAATTAGAGGCAAACATGTGCCTGCATTTCAATGCCTTCAGCGTGGAAGTTGGCATATCAATGTGAGCCCACCTTCAGACAAAGCACTGAACTCCCCCGAAGGGGTGGTGTGGCTCTGGCTCCTGGCCGTAGCCAGGGACAGATCTCTGCCAGCCCCATCCCTTGAGCCCATCTCTTCACACTCTCAGCCTCCTGCCACCCACGGTGTTTGCTTCTTCTGTAGGATTTCTTGGCCAGGCTGTTTGGAGAGAGATTAGATGCTGGTGCACATAGTGGGCAGTTGTGGTTCCAGGTGCCTCCCTGCAGTGGGAGTCTGTGTGTGTGTGCCTGCAAACCACCACGCGGGGAAGCCCAGCCATGGGGATGATGTTCTGCACAGAAATTTGCATCTACCAAAGTGAGCGGGGCTTGCCCAGCTTCTCCTTCCTCAGACCCGCTTTGGCGTTCCAAATGAGTGGGTTTTGCCTCTTTTCCTGCAAGTGAACATTGCTTTTCCTCAGAAACACTGGGGAACAATTAGAGCAATGAGAAAATGGTAAAAATAACACCAACCCATCACATTCCTCACAGCACTGACAGCCAGAGTGCTGTGTGGTGTGGCAGAGAGCAGAAACATAACATGTTTAAAAACCAAACGGGTGAGCACGATCTGTACTTTAAATCACTCATAACCACTCTCGCTTTGCTAGAAATATTCCAGGAAGCCAGAACACCTCCATGGCCCTGTGAGCACATTTAACAGTGCTTGGTAATTTGTCACTTGGGATGGCAATCACCGTTGTGCTGGTTCCGTCTGGAGCAGAGCTAATTTACTTCACAGTAGCTACTACAGGGCTGTGTTCTGGATCTGTGCTGGAAGCAGTGTTGGTAATTCAGGGATGTTTTGGTTGTTACTGAGCAGGGCTTACACAGAGCCAAAGCCTTTTCTTCTTCTCACCCCGTGGTTCAGGAGGCTGGGGGTGCATGGGAAGATGGGAGGGGACCCAGCCAGGACAGCTGACCCCAGCTGACCCAAGGGATATCCCAGGCCATGTGGTGTCATGCTCGGCATGAGGGGACAAGAAGGAACGGGGGGACTTTCAGAGTGATGCCATTTGTCTTCCCAAGTCCCCGTTATGTCTGATAGAGCCTGGCTTTCCTGGAGATGTCTGAGCCTGCCTGCCCGCGGGAAGTGGAGAAGGGATTCCCTGTTTCGCTTTGCATGTGTGCACAGCTTTGGCTTTGCCTATTAAACTGTCTTTGCCTCATTTCCTCCCTTCCACACTTCTGATTCTCTCTCCCACCCCGCTGTGTGGGGCTGAGCTGCCAGCTGGGGTTAAACCACAACTGTATTTTTTGTAGTGTTTCATTTGTGGCAGCACTGCGGTACAAAAACATTCAAACATTGCTAGGTTAAAATACGTGTTTTCCCAGTGGTAATTAGTACAAGAAAAATCAGGCTAAACGTATTAATTTGAGTTGGCTTTTTCATTCTCTTCCTGTAGTTTTACACTTCACAGTCGCAATAATTGTAGCCCTTATGAACAATTATGTAAAATTATGTAAAATGCAATATGATCAAGGTATTAGCCTATTATTATCCCAGCTGTAAATGCGTGAATCATTACTACAGAGTACCTAAAACCTCCAGAATTTTCTGTCAGTCTCAGTTTAGGGGCCTTTTTTGGTCTTTTGGATGTTGATGACAATTAAATCATACCTTGATAAATAGAAAAGGAAAAAATCCGACATAGTTATTATGAGTCCTCATTAGGAAGCAAAAGAGCGGTTTTCATGTTTTGCCATTTAGTTAATTGTCTGGCTTGTGACTTAGCTGGAGAGTCTTTTCTGAAGCAGGAATCCAGGCAGAGCTGGGATGGATGTGAGGGGAGCCTTTGGGGATCAGCCCGGTGGGGAGAAAAGATTTGGCAGATTGGAAGAGGGCTTGACTTGATGTTTATTGAGTGACCTGTTGAATGCATGACAGTCACAGAGTGCTCACAAACAACAGAAGGATCTTGAAGGACTCAAGACATGAATGGAGACAGAAATTTCCCTCTTTTGACCCTGTTGCTTTGCATCCCCGGGTGCACTGATGCTTGTTTTCTCTTGGGCATAAAAAATAAACATTCTTTTAAAAATATATTTGTATTATGCATGTGTCTATATAAACCTCCATCATTTAAAACCGGGTTTCTTTTTTCTGGAAAGGTCAACAAGCTTTATATTAGTGCAAAGCAACGTCCTACTCCTTCAACCTGACCTTAAAGTCAACGGGACTGTAGACAGATGAGGAGCCTCAACATCACAGTCAGATGCCAAGATGTGTATTAATTTCCCTCTGTGCTGAAGGAGAGCTATTCCCACTCATTTTGGAGGAGTTAAATTAGTATGCTGGGGGAAGGAACACCATGACCTGTCTCTTTCTGTTTCCCATGGATGTGTGTGGTGATTTGAATGTGAGACAAAACTGGAGATTGCTCAGGAAGTTCTCATATAATTCACTCTCTCCTAAAGATTGCAAGAACCATGAAGAGCATATTACAGTGTTATAGAAAATAACAGAGCCTTGAAATTAGGTGGAAAAGTCATAGAGAGAAATGTGGCTGAGCTAGGTTCTATGGAAATTATTTACTGTTGTCTCTTTTATGCTGAAAACAGAAGAGAAATAAAGCCCTAGCAAATATGGGAAGAAGTGTCTAGTGTATTGAAAGTTGAATATGCACTACGAGTTGGTCAAAATAATGAAACAATTATTTATATACAAACCTGGAATAGAGGAATTCTTGCCTTGGATGGTAAAGCTAATGGGCTGGATTTATCTTTCTCATTGCTCCTATAGCCTATCCCTCTTCTTCTCCCTGATCAGACCTGCAGTAACACACATGGATTTGCTGACACTGCTGATCAATCCCACACCTGTGGCACCAAAACTGAACAACTGCTTCGTTTAAGAAGGGGACTCTGGACCCAAAATAACAAGAAGTGTTTATCTTTCCTGTGAGAAAGGTTGCCCAGAGCAGCTGTGGCTGCCCCATCCCTGGAAGTGTCCAAGGCGAGGTTGGACAGGGCTTGGAGCAACCTGGGATAGTGGAAGGTGTCCCTGCCCATGGCAGGGGGTTGGAATGAGATGATTTTTAAGATCCCTTCCAATCCAAAGCATTCTGTGATTCTATGAAGTGGCAAAGAGGTAAAATGATTCATCAAGGAAAGGACACCACAAATGTTCCCCTTCTCTAGCTCGAAATACAACAGTCACTCCCTAACAGGTGGTTATGGAGAGCTGGGGCTTTTAAGGAAATTACAGGGAAAAGCTAATGCCTCTTTTTCCCATTCATGGAAACAAGCCCTGGTTTCAATGACAGGTACTGAGAGGAGGACTCAAATAATTCCTTAATCTAAAGGGAGAGTGCTCAGTATCTTCATTTGGAGCAGAAAACCATCTCCTGTTTGAGGTTTTTGCCTATAGGGAGCAGTGATAGGGCTGTTTGTATCTGGAGTTGGGCTGCAGATGCCCAAGTTTGCAGTAATTATGTAACTGGCAAAGCCAAGCCTGTTAAACTTTAGATCAGCATTAAAAAATGCAAGAGAAAGTTATCTACTTAATTGCCTGGAAAAAAACGATGCCCCTCCATTTGCAAGAATGACACAATATTAATTGTGTCTTAATAACACAAGATTGTTGTTCAAGAGCCTCGTTGGACTTTATTTTTTCCTTGAAAAGAAGGAAAAAAAATCCCAAAATAAAGAAACATGTGCAAGGGAAGAAGCTAATATAACTAGAAGTGAAATGCTAATGTTATTTCATTAAATGATTTGTGAAGAATGAGATAAGAGATCGACATTCTCAAAGAATAATTTCTTTAAATACCTTGTGCTCGAGATTCCCCTCTAGGCAACTTTTCATCTTTCTTCATTAAAAAAATAGCATTAAATTTTATTAAAGAGTCCCAATTAAGCTGGTGACTTGCTTCAAAGAGCATCCAGGCTTAGGGGGATATGTTAAACGTTAACAGTGATGGCAAGATTCACCCGTGGAGCTGATTTTAAAAACAGCATCTTTCTGACTGGTACAATTTGGCTTGCACACCCTTGAGGCATTCTCCCAGACCTACTGATACTTATTTTGGGAAGCAGCACATATATTCTTGGCTTTAAGGTCAAGTAGATGGCGAAGTTGGCTGTAACAAAGGCAAACTTTTCCTAATAGCTTTGGAAGATGTCAAAAACCAATTTCTAAAATGAGTGTTTTTCTTAGATCCCGAATTGGTCTGATTTAGGATGGCACCACACACATCTGAGGCAAACCCTGTGAATTTAGCCTGCCTTGTTGTTTAAGTGGAGTTGGCAATAAACACAACACCCCAAAAATAATACACAGAGTCTTGGCTGGAGACAGCTCACAGGAAGAAAGATGTTGGTCCCATCTTAATTCTCATGGTCAAAACGAATAGAACAGCAAACATATTATATTGTTTTCAAAGGGGTACTCAGGGTATGAGGCTTGAAAACAAAAGGCAGAAGTTGCCAAGGACCCTCGTAGCCTGGTGCTTGGGAAAGGGGCCGGATGGGTGCAGGGTGCTCCTGAGCACACCAGCAGCCCCTGGGAGAGGTGGGAAGCTGCCTGGTGACAGGGGCAGAGCTGCAGAACATCTGATGCTGACGAGGGTGGAAAACTTCCTTCAGATCCTATGTGGCATGAAGTGGGTGCAGGGCCTGGCCAAATTAGCACAGTTCTTTTGCTAATGCCTAACTGTGGGAAAGGGATGACCAACGCTCCACCTTCATCACTTTATTTTCTGGGGAGGAAGAGCAAGATATAAATAAAAATGTCAGGAACCTCTTCAGAAGATTTAGTAAGCCACAGTCCAGACTCTATGGAAAAACCCAAGGGGAAAAATGGAATGGGAAAAATTCAGAGAAAAGCACTTGCTGTGAATCTTGTACAGTGACAATAGATAAACAGGACAGGAAGAAAAAACTGCAGTACTCCCAGGTCCCTGCTGATCCCAGGGGAAACAGAGAACAGGAAGAGGAGTGAAGGACAGGTCTTCCACTTGACAAAACCATCTAAAATCCAGACTTCTCCTACCCTCTCTTGTTCCTGTGGCAGATCTCCTCTCTGAACGATGCTGCACAAGGAGATTATTTATGCAGCCATCCAAATGTCACATTCATATTTAGACAGCGATATAGTCCTTTGCTTTACATTCACATCCTGCATTTCCTTCAGTTCTAATCGAGTGCTAATTTCACATTCATTCTTCATAGCCACGTTTAGACAAGACACCCAGCGGTGCATACTTAGGGGGGGGTCTATTATTATTATTTATTTTTTATCAGAGTGTGCCATTCCCAGGTAAAGGATGTGCTGCCTGCAATGTAATTTTATATGTTGGATAACACTTGCATTGACTGGGAGGCACACAAGTCAATTGCATATTGTATTGCAGATTATTTTATATTTATTATTTGCTGTCAAAGTGATTTTGAAAACCAATGCTTATGTGCTGTGTGCACTTTACTATAAATAGGGGGGCTCCCAGAGAAGGTAAAGGGAACAGGATAAATTTAATTTGACAATTCTGTCAGAGGTAACCTCCACTTCTTTCCAATCTGCCACTTGCAACAAACAAGCCGAACTGGTGTTGAATGCAGAGAAAAAGAGCTGGAGAGACTCAGTAGTAAATATTACAGTGGGCAGATACAGGAAGGTTTGCTTCACCAGTTTAGGAAGGTGCATAGCAGGACTACATTTTCCTAAGAAAATGATTAATGGCACCCCTGAGATAATGCTTCCTCTTTTTCAGCTCTTTTTTCCCCCCTTGTTTAATTCCTCTTACAGGAGTAAGGTTTAAAATCGTACTTTTCTCCCTCTTTCAATGAGACAGCACATCTCACAGGGGAAAAATCAATTCTAAGTGGGATTTGTGTATATTGCAACATTTATATACAATAATTCTCCCCTCCTCTCGCTTGTACACATCTCCATCAGGGACAAATAGTGGAGCCAATTTGCTGGGAGCACAACGTGGCAGCAGCTTTGCCTGTTCTGCCCCAAGGCTGGCTGAGCAATTTTACCTCTTCTCAGGCAACAGGAGGCTGCTGAGAAGTTCTTATCAGCCCAGGATGTACAGGGGCGGATAAGTGGAACAGAACGACGTTCCCTGGAAGTGGTCTAAAATGTTGTACTGGTGCAATCATGAGTGATGTTAAGGCTTGTCACACTATGCTGCTTCGTTTCCTGGGGCCTCCTCTCCCCCTTCCCTGAGAGCTGGCAGTGCCATCCAAGTGGCTGTGGGCTGTGAGCTCAGCCAGGTGGATCCAACCTGAATGGAAACCAGGGAGGACTTGCTTCTCCAGCTTCACTTCCTCTCCCTTCCATGCATACACATGCACATTTTTTAAATTTAAAAAAAAAAAAGCAAACAATTAAACTGGTGTTTACGAGTGAGGTGCCATGACCACACGTGCTCTGGATGGAGAAGCTGGGAGATTGTGTTTGATAGGGACCAAAAATCCCACGAATACCCTTTTATCCTCCCCTTCTGCAAAACTGTTGCTGCTGCAGATCATCTACCCTGGTTCAGAGACTGGCAGGGACTTGGACATACCCTGTGTGACAGCACAGCTTCTGGAGGGGGTGGCTGGAGGAAAAAGCAATTACATTTGATGTTCTATCTTCCCCTCTGCTTTCTTTTCATTATCCTATAAACCTCAACAGGGAATAATCAAGAGAGGCTCCCTGGCTGTACTGCAAGTTTACCGAGGTCAAAGCTGCTTGAACTTGCAACTTTACCTTAACTATCCTGTCAAGACAACACATGGGCCTGCTCTCCAAATTGATTACATAAATCTTCAACACAACTGTTAATCACACTCCTTATTCCAGCTTATCTTTCACCAAAGATAAAGCACAGTTACTCGGCTGTTTATCATAGTGTTGGCATGATATTATCTGCCTTGAAACTTCAGGCTCCCCCTGCCCAGAGGTGTGACAATTAATAGGAATCAGAATCACATTTTTATAGATAAAGTAAGATTTTGCTGAAGAGTCTTTGTAACAGAGAAAAAAAAATAGAAAAAGGCCATTATTATGCTTATTTTGCAAAGATCTCTTGTCAGCAGTTGCTTGGTATATACCCTAGTTTAGGTAATGTTTTTATTGAATGATCAGGACTCCGTGTCTCAAGTCATGAACAATTACAAATTAACTCCATTTCTTATTTCTAGGGTTACCCCTACACTCAGCCCAAGCTGAAAACCCAAAATCCTTCCAAGCCGTTCTCTGTAAAAGAGAGGAAAAGGGAATTTAAGAATTAAAAACCAGGCACTCTTTCTAGCCACAATAATAGATATCCTCTTAATGCTCCTGGGAGGCTTAACGACAAGAAAAGAATCGCTTTTCTGAAGGACATGGTGACAGAAGAAACTGAAAATTATGTGGACCTTCAGTGCCTAGGGAATGAAACATAATATTAAAAAAGTAGGCATCTACCTCACATGGTGGGATGTGCTTTATATTTATCAGCTTCTGGATTGTTGTTGGCCTCAAAGGATGAACCCACCATTAACCTCAAGCAGTGTCTTTTAATTCGCCTGAGGTCCTGACGTGGCTCCTGGATGCTTTCATGATGATCCTTAGCAAGAGGTGTTCTAGAAGAAAAGCCATAAAAAGATGTGTTGTTTCTGCCTGAAGGGCTCTTGGGAGCTGGAGAGGAAGGCAAAGCAGGTGGTGGTGTCAGCAATGCTCCAAAGCCTGAAGAAAACCTTGCAGCAGAAACATCACCTTTCGTGCTCCCTTCCCTTCACAGCACCTCTGGTTTTCTAATGTGCCTTTGCCTCATTGTATTTTTATTTTGCTTTCTGCATAATGATGGAAACACAGGGCTGGGTTTGCATTATCTGGTTTTTTTACGTGATATCTATAATTGACTTCTGGAGCACAACGGCGTTCACTGAGTGAATTGATTTAAAATTGCTGTAATAATATTGCAAAATTCCTTTATTAGTGCTGGAGTACATCGAGAAGAATCAGTGAGATTGCCATCTAGGATAATAAACACTTACAGGCAAGTGCAAGCAGCCCACAAAAAGTAGCAATTTTGCAACTGCTTTTCTCTTTCATTCTGTTTCTCCAGCAGCCACTGGCCCATCATCACCACAAATTAGATGGCACCTACAGGAGCCATCTGGAAGGATCTGTTTTTCATATATGACATAAGTGTTTGAAGAATATGAGGGAGAGAAGAGATGGGAGGGAACAGAACCACCAGCACAGTGAACTGAGCTGGTCGCTCCTCATTATGTGCCAGTGTTGGGAAGAAGGGGTTGATTCTCACTCTCTTTCTATCAACATAAATTAAGAACCACTCCAATGACTCAGAAAGCAAGTCAGGATGCTGAGCTGAATGGTCAAGCCTTAAATCCCATTTCCAGGACACAATCCAAGAGATCCTTTCAAAGAATTCCAGGCCATCATTGCATTGACTTCAAAAGGGTTTGGACTGGACCCATTTTCTCACGAAGCAGGAGGAACAAGGCTCAGACACCTCCCCTGGTGTGGATGCAGGAAGCCTTGCCTGGCTGATCTGCTGAGATCAGCCCACAGACTATTGAAAAACAAAGGATCCATTCCCTGGAGGCTCTGTGCCATGATCACTGTTTGAGCCACTACACAGAGCTGGCACCAGGAAACAGTTATTATTATAAGCCCTATTATGTAAGTGTTCCTTATGCTTTAATTTTTGACTTCTAGATGAACTATCTCAAGGATATTTTACTGGATATTTTCCATGAGAATTAAGGCTGTGCATAGCTGTGCTGTTTTAACTGCCCTGCTTGGTCCAGGCTGTTTGCAGAGCTATCAGAGGCTCTCCAAGCTACTGTGTTTCACTGAGCTTCCAAATTAAATTACAACACATCACACACACCTAAATTACACATCCCATACTCAGATCATACACAACTGAAAAAAAAATCACTTGTTAGCATAATTAATGCAATTATAGTCAGCAAATTTCAGATTCACTGGTGACTCAAACCTCAAACAAAGGAGTATTTTTAGAAGTACATAAATCCCATGGGATCCATTTACTCCTAGAAATCAGGATTTATTGATACCTATCACATCCCTGGTAACTAAACCGTGTCAGGTACCTCCACTGCAGTGATAACTGGTGGGAGTCTGTCTGAGGGGGGCTGCCCTACCTCCTTCACTTAGGGAGGCTTATTGCTATAGCAACAACTGCATCCTGTGATTTGCTTGCTACAAACACCCGCAAAAAAAATATTCTGAAATGATCCATGCAAAAAACAACTGTTCCTTTGACCTGACACAATTAACGTGTTCAAATCTGAATTATTTCTGCCACAGGTTAAGCATTCCGAATTCAAATGACTCATATGCAAAAAGGAGAAGTCCCACTGTGCTTTGGATGAAGGAGGGAAACCCTTATTTTGAGCTCTTGCTGTTCTCTGTGCCATGTCTGAAGTTTGCCAGAGTCAGAAATAGGAAACGCCTTGGTCTGGGTGGTGGGAGAGACCACTCAGACAGAGAAAGGAGCAGGGCTTTTCCACTCAGGCCCCAGTCACAGAGCACAGCCATCCCTTCCTGATGTTATTCCTGCCTTAGCATTTCCTTGCCCAGGGATTAGAAGTCACAGGGACAAGATGTGACCCTTGCGTTTGGAAGGGAGGGGGTAATTCCACAGACACACTTGCTGCCCTCCTACTCAAAATTTAAAAAAAAAGAGAAAAGTTGGCACTGTCCAAATGACCAGCAGCCCAGTCCCACCACGTGAGTGACCTTGGGTGGGGCTGCTCAGTTTAACCTCTGCCTTCCCAGTGTTGCTGTCTGGAGGCATCCAAATGGGAAAGCAGCCTTAAGCCAGATATTAGCTGCACTACCAAAGTGTTTGTCAAAGGATCTTGAGGAGAAAAATGAAAAGATATAATTCCTCCTTCCCTCTCTTCTGTACAGTATCCAAGTGCAAGTAAAATTTGGAAGAGGACACGGGGCAGAACCGGGCATTCCATATTCCCCTCCTCCCCTCCCAGAAGGAGGAGAACAGACCCCTCACAATGCAGAGTAACAAAATTTCACTTTGTTTTTAAGGTTACCTGTGAGGTAAGAAAGGAAGGAAGGTAGGGCAGGTTGGTGGGGAGCAAAGCTGAGAAGATCTGTGCTACAGAAGGTATTTTATCTTTTTATCATTTTCTCTTGATACTGCAGATCTCTCTTGTTAAGTACTTCCTTTCATGTCTTCTAATATCTACTGACAACTGAGGTGAATGAACCAACAACCATTTATTCTACTCCTAAAGGAGTGACAGTAATGAAATTCAAGGAGCCAAAGATACCAGCATTGCCAGTTCTGGCCTCAGCAGAACCAGCATCTTCCAGTGACCAGGAAAGGTCTTTTAAAAGCAGCATGTAATGGGGAATGTGACTGTAGCCTGGTGATCTCATGGAAATTTCCTCTTTCCCATGTAAATATTACTTCTTAGTCCACATTTCCAGCATCAAAACACCTAAGTAATAATGTCTCTGTCTCAGCTGAGAAGCTCAGTGTGTGTTTCCCTACTGGAGTTTGTGTAATTCTGAGAATTTACATTTGAGGCAACTACCAGGAGTGAGGCTAAATGCAAGTACAGTGTCTCTGTGGAGGGAGTCACAACCAAACCCTACGAACTGTTGCTGAATAAAGAACTGTCTTTATCCTCCCACCAAAAGGCTTCTTACTAACTGAGCATCTTTCAAATGGTTTAAAAATGGAATTGTAAATTCAGCACGGAAACTAAAAATGTCTTACAGCCTTGCTTTCCTTCCGTGCAAATAAACATTTAACAAGAGATGCAACTTCATGTGTTAAAGTTTGAAAGTTGTCAACTGCTGCAAGAAATCCCCTCTTTCACCACTTCCGTTCAAAGCAAGATGGCATCAATTTGGGATATGAATGATCTATTGCAGAGAATCTGATTCAGAGCCTCATAAAGGCAAATGCATCACTCTGACCCATCTGTTCTATGGATATAATCTTAATTGCAAACATAGGGTCACATCCCAATCAATCAGCCATGCTGCAGTGAAGGTGCCTACATTTATGCCAGCTGAACATTTACCCAGGACTGCCTACAGTCATTTCTCAGTAGAATTTAGGGACAAAAAGAACAAGGAGATTGCTGTCGACCCCATTTTTCCTTGCAGTGACTCATCTTTATTTAACCTAACGCTCTGCAGGGGTGAAATCCAAGTCTTACTCCCATAAACTCAAAACTTCCATGGACCACAACTTCGCCCCATACATTTGGCATAAGACAACAAAGATGTTTGGGATGGATGGCAAGCCATGGAAACACTAAGGAGAAATATATATCAAGTCACAGAAGAGATGCCATAGGATCTGTTCCAGGCTTGCAGAGCCGAGCGTGCAGAATCTGAGCATCGTTAGTCTCAAAATAAAGGTAAATTATTAGAAAGGATAGAAAGGAGAAAGCATCTCCATGATTCCCACTTCCCCAAATGGCACAGGCACAGATGATCTCATTAGCTCATTTGTGTAATTTACACTTCTAATATGGCTGAGGAATAAAACAAATATGCAGAAATAAGCAACAGGATGGGGACAGAAGAGGGGGAAACCTCACAGCCCTCTCTCATCTAAGCTCCTTCTTTCCTTGCCAAATGTTATACTCCCTTCCTGGGAACCCCTCCAAGTTTGTGTCTCCAGATGCCACATTGCAGCAGGCTGCCTGGAATCCCTCCTACCCACCTCCACATCACTCATGCTGAACAGGCAGGGCAAACACAGGGTGAAGGAAGCGTTTTATCTTTATTTATTTACAGATGGAAAATCGAGCTGTGCAAAGAGCCAACAAAGAAAAAAAACCCAACAAAACAAGCAACTAAAACAAAACACCTAGAGCAAAAACCACCCTTAACCATCTTGATAACAGACTCTTCTTTGGGAAAAAAATTGGAGTACAATTCATGGGTTGAAGTTTAGAAGTATCCACATCTCAGGTGTGTTTTCTTCTGTTAACTTGGGGTTCTGGCAGGTAACTTACAGAAGGGGCATGAGGGAACCCCTCATTACAAGCAAATATGAAAATAATGATCAAAACAATGTGCAACTGAAGCCAAATGGGATTCACTCTTCACTGACTATTTGGGCATCCTGGCTGACTGAGCATTCATTCAAGCCAGAACCATGGAACGGTAGGCTCCTATCAGGGCACCAGTCTTAAACACATGACTATTTAATACCAATCTAAAATACACAAATACCTGACAGTCTATGGAGGAAGTTTAGGCAGAGATCTAAAAGCTGGTGCCCAACATGTGAGTGGGTGAAGTTAAATGAGGTGAACTCCTCTCTTCCCCAGGGGTGACCTGAACCATCAGTTCATCATTCTCCTCCTCTCTTTGGAGGAAATTTAGAGTGACTCTGCTCATTTTGGGGCCTGAACTTAGGTGGGCTGGAGCTGGGCCAAGGAACTGGTGGCTTCTTGGAAGCAAAGTAATGGGATCCACAGTTAGCAAAGAAATGTGTTGATCTTTAGTATGTTTGACACTTAAAAATGCACCTGACTTAAATACAGATAAATCTGGTTGAAGAAGTAAATGCAATCAGACCTAATTAGAGAAGTGAACTGGTGTAATACAACCTCCTTTCATCCTCTCCCTACATATCTCCCAAGACCACTGCTATCCCATCTATGTCTCTCTGCCTAGTTTTAATTTTCAAATGTGCTCTAATGACTGCAAGTAGGTCTGTAGTCCAGAAATAGAAGTCTCAGAGCGCAGAGGGCATTATGTTCCCATCCACCTTACAGGGCAGGTTGGAGTGGAGTCCAGACCCAAATTACCTGAGTATTAGATGAGACCCCTATGCCATATTTCACTTTAGTCCCCTTTTAGGTGCTATTTTACAGCACCCAGCTGGCCTTCAGTCCCAGCAAGAAACACTCTCATATCTGATTCTCTCCATCCCTCTCTAGTTTTCTCTCCCCTCTGCTTCCTTTGCACAAGGAACGGTTGGTAAAAATTTATTGTGGGTGGGATTTTGAGGCCTGCATCCCATTAAATTTAATGGGAACTGAGCATCTAAATCCCTTAGGCAGCTTGAAAATTTCAGCCTCTATTACTAATGCTCTTCTCATTATAACAAGATTTGTACATGACAGCTCGAGAGCTCTGACTCTGCTTTCAGTGATGTGGCTGACGGCGCCCAGTGTAGGCTGCCCTGCTCACAGCTCATCTTGTCACAAGCTCTGCTAACACGAGACCAGAAAGCAGCCTGTAATTCCATTACGACTGCTGAACTTTCTCGTAGGGGCCTTTCCACGAGGCAAAGGTAATGCCGAGTAAATCTGCCTTTGTTATGGTTGTTTGAGAACCATTTAATTTTAATTGCGATCATCGGCTGCTGGTGGCAGCCTGCAGTAGGATGGACGTGGCTGTGCTGCTCAGCTGCATCATCCTATCAAGAGTTTTTTGAGGGACGTTATAGACTTTGCTGGGCTGTCAAAATGGCCAGATTCCACCACATTACGTTTTTCATCAGCATTCTGCTTAATTTACTGAAATTATAATTTACCAAGAGGGCGTGACTGGAAAGAGAATGGCTTTTTAAAATGTCCTGCACATCCTGCAGGTCTTCATTGGTGAGGTATTCTACCATGTTGGTGTTAATCACACCTGACAGGGCAACTATTCTCATTTTCATCAGAGATTTTCCTGTCCCTTTTCATGTCACTCTGTTCCAGTCGTGCTGTGGAATAAAAGGGGCTTGAAAACCTCTAGAAGAACTGGAGAAAAGCAAAGAGCAGTTGGAATGTCAAGATGAATCCTTACCATCTTGTACATGCACTGAGGAGAATGGGACTCTTGGAAAGGCACAGTTTCTCCATATTAAACTAGGGTTGATCAGCACCTTGGTTTTTACTTCCATTGTTCTACTAAGCTGTCACATGTACCTGTCTCCTGCTCACAGGATGTGTGTGTGAGACTGGCTCTGAACTCCAGCCATCAGGTCGGTAAAGTTATGCTGGTGCCTCCTCTTGAAAGTCTCAATTCTCAGAGAAGTCAACTGAAATTGTCCTTGGGTTATCTGAGACTGTATTCACAGGATGAGAGACAGATTTATTACTGACTTTTCTCTCTTTCTTTCTTTCTTTCTTTCTTTCTTTCTTTCTTTCTTTCTTTCTTTCTTTCTTTTTCTTTCTTTCTTTCTTTCTTTCTTTCTTTCTTTCTTTCTTTCTTTCTTTCTTTCTTTCTTTCTTTCTTTCTTTCTTTCTTTCTTTCTTTCTTTCTTTCCCCATTACTGCTACAGCTGATATTGGAGCCAAGGACTTCAGGATCTCTTTGTGCAGCTATGAAATTATTGGAATAAGTTGTATCAGGACCTTTGGCCAGGTACCCGTGGCAGTGTTCACAACAAAGGGCTGGGTGTGCATTTTGCTGGATTCTTTGTCCTGCTTTGATAACAGATTACCTGCCCTTGCCTGGATACTCCCTACCTTTGCCTCCTCATCTTACCAAGATTCTGGGGGGAGATGAAGAGGGGGAAAATGATGTCTCTGTCTCCTCCCTGCCTCAGCTACAGATTTAGGCAGTGAGTTTACTGGGCTCTCTGCACACAGAGCCAGAATGCACACGCTTCAGCACTCCTCAGATAAACCTCAGTCTTCCGCCCTTGAACTAGGACATACCTTTCTTTGGATTTATTTTTCAGTTTTCAAGGAAGTCTCCTGGGGAAAAAAGAGCTCTATAACTCCACTGTTCCCACAGAAAAAAAAATGAGCTGTCCTTTAAGGGAAGTCAATCCTTTTTCCAAGGGTCTTCTGGAGATTCTACTGCAAGAGGCTTCAGAAAGAAGTAGGAAGGTTTGCTCCAGTGCTGCAGCACCTCTGAGCTGTAAGATAAGGCACTAGGGAGTCTGGGAGAGGGCTGACACAAAAATTAGCCAGACTCTTTGAAATCACACTGGCTAACCCCAGTGATGAAAAGAGACCAACGCTTCATCCTTAAAACCCATGCAGGAGAGGGGACCAACTGTAGCTGGTATTTTTCCATGCTCTATACAAAGCTGGGTAGACCAACTAGCTGGGGATCCCTGTGAGGGAGCTGTGATGCTCCAGCTCCTTGCCAAGGTAATGATCCTGCACCTCATCTGTGCTGCTGGCTGCCCCCCAGCAGCGCTTCTCCGTGGGCAATGCTCAAGGGAGAGCCAAGCAAACTGCTGGGATCCACAGCCCCCAGAGCCAAATGCAACCATCCTGCGTGAGAACTGAACACATTTAGGTACTTTGCATTGCAGCTCATCCTTGCCCCCTTGCTGGCCAAATTATTCCTTCTGTTGATGATAAGGGGGACCCACAGCAATCTCTGCAGGTCTCAGCTCTGCTGGCTGGGAGCTGTGAATCCCACTGTGTGGTCAGGGTTGTGCTGAGCTCTCTGCTGCCATTCACTGGGCTTCTGCACAGAAGTACCAGACAAGGGTCATAAAGAACATCCAGGTGTTGTTGCCATGCAAGAAAACTCATAACCCTTAACTTTGAACAAACCCGGTTGTTTAACGTGAGTTAAACTTTGCTTTCCTAGCAAGAGCGAGCTCAAAACCCCACAAAATCCCTGCTTACATCTTTCACTTTAACTAGACAGATGATTATTTTTATCTGCAGCTACCATACACCATTTATTTAGGCAAAACAATTCTTGGACTTCGAATGGAGTTTTGTCTCCAATAAACAACAAAATGGCTCTCTAGCTACATTAATATTAGGCTGTCACTAGTTAGATAAGGCTGATGCATTGGTGCTTCTATGCCAGCAAGGGACAGTCTCTGGCCAGCATTGTTTGCTTTAAAATGCAGAAACTTCAGTCCCTCAGTCCCCAGGTTTTCATCAGGAAATATATGAGCAGTGGGTTGGGGGAATGGAGCCCAGAGAAAGTGCTAAGGTTAAAGGTAAGGAAGGCAAGTAAAAGTGTTGAAGCACACTCAGGTTAAGGCAGAACAAGATGTTCTGAGCATGCAAAAGTCTGGGATTCTCTGCTAGCATACTGCAGAGAGCTGGGGGGCATTTCAGGGGAGTGAAACAAGGAAAAATGGATCTGCAGCTGGATGTTTCTCTGGGTCCAGAGATCCGCACAGTGTTTTAGGACATCTCTCCCTGGGGTTGTACCGGGGAATGCGGCAGCAGGTCATCTGAAGCAGCTTTCTGTGCTAACCCCCTGTTTGTTCTAGCAGCTTGAGGGAAACTCAGAATCTTCTCCATGATGTGTACATGGCTTCACGGGCTGCATGACAAAATTCCAAGTAATTAAAGAGCTGATAAAAATGCCGTTAAAAGAGCCAATATCTCTTCAGGACACTTCAGATAAGCTGATCATTGCGTCTTCAGAACAATGATGCCTCCTTTGAAGACAGAGATGAAAAACAAGATGAGTCGCTGCTATATCTGATATGAGAGGAACAGAAATCTGTATGATGTTATTAGAGATGTGAATGACACTGCAGTTATGGCTGCAGGAATTGTAGTAGGAAGGCTTTAATGTTCTGGATGGAAATAGAAAAACAAATGCTGCTTCTAACAGTGAGCCTCAGATACTTGATTATGGTTATCAACACATTTCTTTGCTGCATGGACTCTAGGTAAAGAACATGCTTAATATTTGGCTTTAGGGGAGCAATAAATTCAGATAGGGACTCTACTTATAAGAAATTATTTTGTTATAAGTGAATTCACATGAGTCTATTTTCTTCAAGTTAAAAGCAAATTTAAAGAAAAATCTATAAGCAATGTTTCTCCAAAAGGGAAAATTGAAAATTTTCTAGATTAATATTTAGTGGAATTGTCTGAAATGAAAAGCTAAGTGACCAAACTGCAGAAGCACTGAATATCTTTAAGCTATAGATTCAGCCATTACCTGGAAATGAACTCTGAAATAATTCTCCTCTTCTTCTCAGTGCTGGGGGCAGCACTGGCAGATTAACCTGGGCATTTGGTGAAAGTTTAGAGGCCAGTGAGAAAAAGACCAATGGAGAACTACAAGAATAACAGGAGTTCTCAAAAAGCATGAGAAAAGCATGAAAATAAGTCTCAAGGGGCTTACATAAAAGCAAAGGAGATTTTAGTTAGAGACTCAGGAAAATTCTTTGGTGTGAAACTAATGAAACGCTGGGCTAAACTCTTGGGTGATGGAAAGCCCCATGCAGTAAGTTTTGAAGAACAGATCAGGCAGACAGACCTTAGGAGCAGTTAATTACATGTTCACCTCCTTTGAGGCAGAGAGATGGATTAGATGATCTCCCAAGGTCCCTTCCACCCTTGTAATTCCTATTTCCTCTATGTAGCATCTCCTGCTTTTTCACTCCTTTAATGAAGCAGAGGACAGAGGCAGTGCAAGGGGGTATTTCAGGTGCTTATCCAGCAGGATGAAGGACACAGCAAGCAGAACTAACTGAAATCTGAAGTCCAGAGGAAAATTAACTTATGACTGACATCTTGGGCAGAAGAACAGAGAATATATATTGCATCCTGTCCTGACTGCCCTTAACATTTCCCCTGAGCTGGGTAATTCTCAGTAACATCTTTGAGGAGAGGAATCCATAACCTAAAGGCAACTTGGAGCTGGTTTGAACTGCAATACAAATAAAACACCCCTATATTCATGTTTTTTCTATCCTTCTGCTCTTTACATTTCCCCCTGATTCTTAGAGACTGCTATTTTCTCTGCTGTATCCCACAAAAGAAACACTCCTCATGAAAACAGCAATTTAAAATATAGGGCATTTGGTATAATCTACTTTCTTAAAATTAGTAATTATCGAGGGGAGTATGGTGCATTTCCAAGGCAGTGTCTGGTGTTACTAGACTGATTCATTCACACCATGCTATTATTGGGCCTTAAATCTCTGTATCTCAGGCTGTTTGTTAAAAATAAAGTGCTCCAGCATAAAGGGGAGTGAACCAACTGGGATGATTCAGCCCACTCAGGGTGCTATATATTTCTTCTCTGCTCCATCAGTACCTCTGAGCTGTAGTTCCCAAAGCAACCAAGCCTCAGTCTTCAACCCCAGTCTTACATCTGTCAAGGGAAGGGATAAGAAGGGCTTTACACCGATTTGTGTCCTCGATAATCCCTATTCTGCAGCTGCTTGTTTCCACAAGAGGGTGGAGGGTGAAGCCTGTGGTGTGCTAATTCCTGCAGGGTTATATATGGCTGCACAGCAACTGTTTGCCATAAAGCAGCATCGGCCATGTGTTATTCCCCTATATCACCGCAGTGCTCGTTACCTCTGCTGTTGTGATGATATAGAGCACGTTGGATCACTTCTCTGGCCCGTGAGCTGTATATTGCAGCCCCCAGCCACGCACTTGCAACGCTGCTCTCTGTTATTTGGCTCTCCAGACTGTCCAGAATGGAAATACCAAGCAGTAAAATACTTCCTAGAGTTTTGTGCCGCCATCAGTTCCCCTCTCCCTTCTCACAGCTACTGCTGCGTGCAGCAAGATATGAGCTAACAGCTGGATTTCGTTATGAAATGCTTTCTTACTTGTTCCCCTAAAATAAATAAAAATAAAATGTAAGCAATCTTATTTTCAGTAAGAGAAAAGGCTGCTGTCATGCTGGTGTGGTGTATAATGGAATACAGTAGCACTGTATTTCATTATGATTCAGTGTGTTTTCATTTCAGTTGCCAAGGATTCAACGGCTTAACATGAATTCTAAATTAAGATTAGTATTCCAAATAAAATATTTTTGAAATATGTGTATTTCCCATTTCATTCTAATGAGCTTCAGTTAATGCATAGCAGTGCTTGTGGGTGTAATTTGAGCTCGGGAGCGACACAGTGAAATGCAACCCTTTGGGACCATCTGGGCACATAAAAACGAGGGGCACAGACATCTGGGTCAGCAGTTCTGCTCAGCATGGGCTCCACAGCCATCAGAGCCACGACACAGGAGGCCTGGCACAGCTGCAGGTTCCCCCAGACTTTGGATTTTACGGGACTTCCCAGGACAAGAGTTTGCACGTGATGCTGTGTCGCACACAAGGAGTGAGTGGTGTGAAACTGGGCAATGATTCCCCACCACCTGCTCAGGTAGCACAAAGCAGGAAGGAACCACACCTCCGTATTTCACTGTATCCACTCAATTTATAGGTTTTGAGGAAACCAACAGCAACATCTCCTTCCAGACTCTGGAGGTGACCACTCCATCATCCAAACACCAGCAGCAGCGGCAACACTGCTCTCAGTTCATTCCTCTGAATTACTGCAGCAATTAATCAGGCTCACATCATTTGCCTTTTTCTACCTTGAGATTTCTGCCTTATCAGTCCACAGCAGCCACACAAAGGGACAAACTTCTCCTTTACCCCTGCTCCAGGCCCAGCTGCATCACCCTGCCCCCAGCATGGTCAGGGCTTCCCACAAGGCACCAAAACAAGCTCAGAACAAGCAGGATCTCAGGTTTGTAAGAAAGATTCATCCCTCTCATGGCATGGAGGGCAAGCACCTGCAGGTCTCACCTCTCCTCCAGAACTCCACAGTGTCACATCTTTGCTGAAAGTAAGAAAAAAATATTCAAAATTCAGCCCGTATTTCGACCACCCATGGCAAGAAAAATGACTAATGCCCAGAGTTATGAAGTAGCCATGACTTTCTGACAACCTTACTCCCAGAGGAACATTTTTTTATTCCTCTGCTCTTTGCCTTTTCTCTCCTCATTTTTTAAGACTGTATAAAATGCTCACTGAGTGGACTTGAGGCCCAGAGCTAGAGGATGATATATTTCTAGCTAATGGTCTTTTTAAAGAACTACCTAGAAAAGAGGGGATAGCACCAAGCAGCACGTAACCCTGTAATTAGTGGGAATCATGTGGGAACAAGACTGGAGCCAGGAAAACGCTGGAAAGAGAGCAAGAGGGGAAGACAACACGCAAAGGAAAAAGAGAGGTAGCCTGGGGGCTGGTGGGTAAAAAAAGAAGGATCTGGGCAGACCTCAGTGATGTACAATATCCATGATGACGTGGCTGTGGCCAGTGAGGCACAAGAGAAATGGGCAGACCAGTCCTGACTCCTGGAAATAGGGCACATCCATAAACCAACAGGCATCACTGATGCCCTCCCACAACTCAGTTAGTCACTTGATCCCTTACACAAGGGGACAATAAATTGAAGTGCCTTATCACTGAGCTTATGATAGAGCAGAAAATCCTGTGACATTAACTGCTTACACCACTGGAATGAAAAATCCAGGCACTGCTGCTGCTGCTGCTGGGAGGTTCCTGGGATGTCACAAGCTTAGGGGTTAACTCAAGAAAACTAAAGGGAATTAAGAGTGGCTTGTAAAGATGAGAAAATGCAAATTCACAAGTCTGAGTCCTGGTATAAATAAAGAGCAGGATTTTGACCTGCATATTTTGGACTGAGGAAATATCTCCCCAGCTCTCCACATTCCCTGACAGACCTCTGAGACCACGGAGAGAGAACACAAGCGATTCCCTAAGCTCCACAAAAGAATATCTGCCCCAAAAATCACTGCACATTCATAACAGTTTAGGCTAAGACAGCCACCTGGCTGCAGCCAGCAGTTCTCATAGACCGTGGTCCTCTTTGGCTTTTTGGCCGGGCTGTGCAGTGGACAATATTTAATTAGACTCATCCTACTGTAATGAAAAACAAATTACAGACTTGTCTAGATTACTGTAGATAGGCACCCAGACATGAGATAATTAGGCTGCTGTGAGGCATGTTTCAAGTCTGTTCTGCCACTTGTCCCTTGTCACCCAAGGACACCGACTGAGGATCTGCAACCCCTCTAAAATGGTCCCCTACAAGGTGTTGTACAGGCGGCCTAGAAAAAAAGAGGCTGCACCCGAGTTCTGGGTATGGGAAGTTATTAAAATAAATGCTGAGAGAGAAAATTAGTGTGTTTTATGAGGAGACATCATATTTTAACACAGCAATTTATTCCCTGAGCCTCCAGAACAGATCTGGCTGATCCAATGACAGGGTGTCAATACTCTGCTATTTTGTGCTGTAATAATTATGTTTCCTTCTGTGTTAGCCCACCACACACTAATGGAAGCTTACAGATTCTGGGCAAAAGTGAGTTCAGATTACTCTGATTTCTACTTTCTGATAACTTTTAAATGTTTTCTTACATACTTGCTGAAAAACACTGATTTGAATGGCTAAAAATATTTTCTCAAAACAGTCTTTTTTCAGAAACAGAAATGATTCATTGTTATAAATTGGCATCTAATGTCTTCAGGGTGTTTATAACTACAAAGCCTAGACCTAATCTGTCTTTTTAGAGATTGTTTTCAAGTTAAGCATTAAAAAGAATTAACTGGAAACTTGAGAATAGTTATCAGCTTTCACTCTTTTTTTCTGGGTAGCTCTCAGAAAATTATAACATTTTCATTATTATTATTTTTCTCATTAATATTTAAAAAAAATCTTTGAAATAGACTGCAAAACTTTTCTCTTTTTATTTTTGGTGGAAAACAGAACTTTCAGCCACCTCTGGGGAAGCAAACTGTCTTGTTCAATGTGAGGCATGGACAGGGGGAGGAAGACAAGCAGGGGAGCTTTTATCATGTGGTGAATTCCACGTGCCCATTCTTTACTCTCCCACATTATCCACAGATTTCTCGAACTAATTAATCAGTAACATAATTTATCCTTGGCTTAACTTCACTGGCATTATACCAGGGACTGTATTCAGCCCCACTGTGCAATAAAAAAATGCACATTAACTTGCTCAGATTTGGTATGAGAAAGATCTACTCTTACTACACTGCTAGATATACTCTTATTACACTGATAAACTTCTATTACAATGACATAAGCCCTGGCTTCTTTTCTTCCTAGAACAACAATAACATACAGACTCATTCCAAAGCTGTCACCTTTCATTTGGAGATGGGTGCTCCTAAAGTATGGCATTTCTGTAGTTATTAGAACGAAAGGGTAATTTTCCACTTGACCACAGAGAAAAGACAGAAATTCCAACCTGGAAGTGGCCACAATGCCATTCTCTCTCTTCTATCCCAGCATGATTCCTTCACCCAGGGAGAACCCTGGTGTTCTCCCTCTCTTCTGCTGCATTTTATAACCATGTACTACAGCACTGAAGAACTGCAATACTGCACACCAAAACTGGCTGCTGGAAATGCTCTTTTAAATGTTTTTAAGCAATGTGTGTTATTCAAGCAAGAGGCACTTCAGTGTTTTGCTTCACAAGAAAACATCTTGTTTTAGCCAGAACCAGCAAAACTCTCTAGTTTTCATTACTAAGGCTCAACTCTGGAGCACAGTTTCCAGTATATGAGTTGTGGCACCTGTTCTTTTGCAGATGTAGACCAGCACTACACAGATTTTATGATCAGTTTTTCTGAATCAAAACCCAGGGACACGTGAACACCAAAAGCTTCCGAGCCCAGCTTCAGTTTAAATAGGGATCTGAATGTTCAACATTTGAATATTTGCTGATGCTATAGTATCAAAATTTAACCAAAAATTTTTTGATCTATCTATTTGTGCTTTTATTGAACAGTCCTTCTACCAAATCTGTTTTGGCCATTGTGCTCAGACTCGAACCTTGAGAAACAGTGTAAACAGCATCTATGCTGCTCTGCCTTTAACTTTGGTTAAGAACAGGGAGGAAATCCGTAATTCCTGGAGCTGCAGAGGATTCAGTGCTCTGCTCCTTTACACGCACTCCCAGAAGGGTTACAGTGTGTGTCCAAGCCTGGCTTGTTTGGATGCTCAGCCGAGGTCCTGAGAGGTGCTTTCAAAACAAATCTGCTCTCACCTTCTCCTCGGACCTTGCCCGTGGGAGTCTCTTGGACACAGAGGCTGTGTTGGCTTTTCCTCTCGGGTTTCTCCGTGTGTTGGTTTGTGCACCTGCAGCTAAGGCCCCCCTTGTTCTTTAGCCTGGAAAATCCTTGACTTTGAAGGATAAGAAAAACACCCTGCTACGAAGGACACTGAAGAAATCCGCAGTGCTTTTTTGGGGCTTTGGTAGGTATAACTGACCTAGATATCACAAACAGCGGGAGGAGCAAAATGCAAATAACTCTCTCTCCTGCTATATGAAATTATTCCACACAACAGAAAACCAAGGGATCTGAAAGGTGAGGGAAGATTTATAAGGGAAGATGTGGGAATATTCTCTTTCCACTTTCCCAGCTGTGGATTTGTGATGTGCACAGCTGTGTCCTCTTTTTCACTGTTTGAACTGCTGTCTCTATAGCACAAGTCCCCTGCCTTCTTTTTCCTCCGAAAATCCTTGCTTCAGCTGGCTGTTTCTTATTAAGCTTCTCCCAGAGATATATGCATTTTTAAGATATTAAAACAAAGAAAGAAAAACTAAAAGAGGCCATGTGTCTGTGCACAGCCATGTGTGTGTGGCAGTCTGTCTCAAAAATAGTGTTTCCTTTCCCCTTTTGTTTTTTAATGTTTGCATAGAGAAAAAAAAAATCCCTTTGCCATTCCAGAGGCTTATAGCTCTGAACAAATGTTGCAATTATGCTTCTCAAAAGCACATAAATGACAGGTGAAAAAAATTAAACTCACTTAGACAAGGCAAGTTCAGAATATCTGTAATCAGCTGGAACTGCTTCAGTGAGTCCCCCCCTTTGGTTTGAAGGCTCAGAAATCACGATCTCTTGAGATTTTTCAACGCATTGTAATTAAGCTCCAATTCGTGTTGTCTCTCAAGTCACATTTTTAACTTATATGTCTGCTAAAAGGATGCAGCCAGTGCTGCACAGTGAGATTATTCATTCATACCTTTGCATCAGTGGTACCAGTCACCTAGAAACATAAAAAATACCTCAGGAGTATGTGGGATACTCAGGATTGCTCCCAAGGCCAGCACCGGTACATCTAGCATGGGCTCAAACCTTTGCAACACTTTTAAGTGATTCCATTTCATGCACAAAAGATATTTCAGGGGCACTGCTGGGACAATTACAGCAGCTCCAAGCAAATATTTCAATCATCCCCCTCCTCACAAGCTCTGCAGAAGGTATTTTGAGCCTGCACAGACGGCGTGACCAGCCAGGCTCCCCAGCCCGCAGTGCTGGGGATGCAGAGAAGGTTCCTCCACCTCTCCTGTGCCTCCCTTCAAAAGCAGCCCCAGAGGGGCCAAGGGGTCACTCTGCAAACCCTGCCAGACCTTTGAGGGGGGATGCTGTGTGAAGGCAGAGTAGGTATCACTGCCAAAGCATCAGGAGGTAGAGTTTGCTCTGGTAACACGACAAAAGCAGTTGCTGATGAGCCTGTACCAGTTTCCTCTCCTGCTCCTTTTTCTTTTCAAGTCACTGAGAATAAGAATGGTGAAGCAGTTTAAAACAGGCTTTAATTATCTCTCCAGCACTTCCATTATGCAATTTAGCCAAGGAACTGTGATTCAGCCCATTTTGCTTTCCTGTAGTCTATTACCCATGAGTCCTGAGAGCTTCTCTTTCATCCTCTCTGTCTCCTCTCCCCTTTCCCTCTTATTTCCTCAAGAATGAAAATTCCCAGAGGACTGTAACTATGCAAGACCTCTGAAAGCCACATTCCCAGGAGTTCAAGGCAACACTGCATCCCCTCAAGTCCAGCACTGGAGAATTTTAAGCTCTATTAATGGGTCAAGTGAGTGATAAGCTCAATTTGCCATCCCAGCAGATAGGTTTGTGCCCTAAGCTAACATCACAGGCAAAGCCATAATTCAACTCCCAGGCTCTGCTTCCACCTGTGAACTGAGATACTCGATCAGAGCTGTTCCGGCAGGGAAAGTTTGGCAGGCAGTTTTACATCCTCCGTATAGAGTCCTCAGTATTTCAAACAAACCCATATATTTATAAAGTTAATTAGTCCACCATCGAGTTGTAGAAGTTTTAAAGTTAACTACAGTTGATGCATATTTGGTGCAAACCATTGTAACTTGATGATAAAAAGATTAGTTACGGCGCTCTAAAAATGTTATGTCAGGTTTTTACAGCTGACCATTAATATTGAAAAATGTAGCTGTGTTTTTATACTGCCTTGACTGACGAAAACAACCAGAATCTGAAGGAGATCAGAAAGTTTCTTTAGTCTCTATTAATGGGTCTTAAATTGAAGCATTCAGAGAAACAGCTTCTTAAAGGCTGTAAAATTCTCCCGCAGTCCATAATACTCCTTACAAATAGGTTAGTAATCACCAGAGACCTCAAGGTCAAAATGCACTATAACCATTGCGTGGGTAGCTGCTATGGTTCAAAAGAAGATCAGATCTGACATCAGGAACAAAGTAAAAATGCATTTTATAATGTTTTTGTAATAAACTTTGAATGGCATTCAAAAGTCAGAAGTAAAACACACCAATCTCAGTGGGTGGAGGATGGATAGGTACAATATTTACAGACCAGCTGCAGGAAATGTACACAGACAGGACACCACTGGCAATTACGACTTTTTTAAGGTCGTGTGGACGTAGTGACAGGCATCAGGATTTCCAGGCACGGGAGCCCTCAGGAGAGCAAATCCAAATTAAATTTTGAAATCGATCCCTTGAATGTATTAACCAGAATTGTGGCCAGTTGAAGTTCTGGTTAGGAATGGCTGTACTGGAATTTATCTTATTCTCTTTGGAGATGAATTACACCAAATTTATTCAAAGCCACCCATAGTAATGAACTGGGAAACCCACATGGAGCTTCACTGGATTAAATTAATTCAGGGGTGTAACTATTTCTGACAAAAATCTGAGCATCTCCAGGTTGCCCAGGGCTCATCAGGGTGCTTCCCACCCTGCCCACCCTGCCCTCGCTTCCCTTGTGCCACTGCACATCTAACCTGCATTTTACTTTTCCTGGAATATCCACAGGAAACTTATGGAGCCCCCATAAGCCTACGATTTGCATTTTTCTGCATTATTAATAACAATGTGCTGAAGCCATAAAAGACCTATTGATGCCCTGATGGATTGTGAGAAAATGGAAAGTGATTTTTTTTCAAAGCTGCATTTTAAATCAGCTCATTACACATATTGTTTTATTTTATTTTGCACTGCATGACATCAGCATCCTCTATTTGCTATTCACTGGAGGTTAAAACATCCAAATGTGTCCTGCTTCCAGGCCCACAGTCCAAGTTGTGATTTGGTTAAGCAAGATGGGCCAGATTTCCTCCTGGAAAAAATCCATTCAAAATCAGGAAAATTATTCATCCCAACAGATAATTTGGCTTAGAAATGATATTTTCTTTTAAAGTTATTTAGCAGAAGCCTGTGCGAATCCAAGCAAACTCACACTATGAGAGTTTTAATATAAAATCAAAATAAAGTCTGTATTTTTCCCAAGAGGCTCCTCATTTTCATTTGCACCAAACTCCTAAATACATTTGTTACAGATAACCCTGTTGATGGTGACTTTCCCTTTCTTTTGTAGGTTTTTTTTTTCCCCCCCCAAAGAAGTCTAAGACTGGGAAATGAGCAGGGGCAGACCTGCACAAATGACATTTTCCTCATTATTTTATCTTGTTCACCTTAGAAAGGTGAGTCAGAGAAGATGAAATTGGTGAGTGGGGAGCCTGCACTGGGTGTGCCTCTGTGATGGACTGGGGAAGGGATGGGTCTGAGGTGGCACTGACCAGTGAGACCCTTTGGAAGGCAGAACCTGGTGCTGGTGCCCAGCCATGACGTGTCTGCAGAGCTCTCAGGGACAAGGGGAAGTGCAGCATTTAATAACTTGGGAGGTCTTTGTATTAAGAAGGGATAGGTGCAGGGTATTGTGGAATCAAATCCTGAAGCAGTGTCAGGAAGCTGGAGAAAATCCTTCCAGTCTCTTCAGCCAGAAGATCCTCTGTTTTGTTTTATCCCTTGATTTTGAGCTACTTCAAGGTTTCAGATGGAGGAAATTGTGGGGACTGGATTAAGTACCACACTTGACTTTCCCTTTTAAACCATGAGCATTAGATGGTCAGCACACAAATGTTTGCTATTTGCAAGTTCAAAATGCCAGCAGTTGGCGAGCCTAAACTACAAATAAACATTTACTTTTGAAAATAAAACCCAAGAAGCCTTTATCTTGAGGAGTCCAGGAACAGAGTCATGAACACATGGCTGCACAGATTTCACAAGATAACCCCAGAGAGGGATCAGAAGTTATCACACCTGAATTATCACATCTACAGCACTAAGAGATCCTGCTATAATTTCAGCTAGAAAAACCTCAGCAAACCAGTCACCTGTCAGGTGTGGGATACAAATTCAACAGCACAAGAAAAACTGCACCATATACAGCAGAGAATGAATATTGGTGATTCCACAGAACATACCCTGATGGCACTAATAGGATCACTTCATACCTTCTCCTGATGCTACACCAGTCTGGTTACAGCAGTTCTCCAAGGGGCTATCCAGAGCAACACAGCCTAACTAGAAACTTCAATATTTCCATTTCTCATACAGCTGCACTTACAAGACAAGCTCTGATAGTTCAAACTTTATGTCCTTGCTGCCTTTTCTTCTTTCCAGCTTTCATGTTTCTTGAGATAAGTGTTTTCATCACTCTCCTTAAAATGAATTACATGTGGTAAATATAGTCAGTGTGCTCTGATCTTGGCTTGGAGAAAGCTTCTTGGCCTGGTTAAAAAAACCCCACAGCATTTAAAAGCTTACACTTTAAGATTTAAGGTGAGTATAAACAGTGGGCTGGCTCCTAGTCTTGGGCTTTATGGCAGTGCAGACATGGCTGAAATTATCTTTAGGAATGAGATTTTTGTTCCTGAGCTCCTTTAAAAAATGTGACTTCCTTGCCCATGCACAGTATATCTGCTGAAGTGATGGAGACACTTTAAATCTGTGTGAAGGGATGGAGCTCTTTGGGGGACTGAGGCTGGGCTGCTTCACTCCAGAGCTAATCAGGGAAGGAGGAGACTGGGAGCTGTGTGCTCAGGGCATCCCAGAAGTGAAGTCCTAAATAACCACTTTGTGTTTGCAAATGAGATGTTTACAAACAATAATAAAAATTTGGTCTCTTTACCCGCCTCCCTTTGCAGAGCAGCAGCTCAGGTGCTGGGGGGCTGTCACTTCTCATTACCCAGGAAGGGCCGTGGAAGCTTCCGCTCCTCTCACCTGCTCTAACAGCCCCAACCAGGCAGCCTAACACGAGCAAATAAAAGGATGTATCTGCTCCCTTCACTCCTGGCACTGTACAAAAGCAGCAGCACCGGTTTTCCGTACTCCTCCGGTTACACCAGTGGGAAATCTCTTCATAAACCTCTTCAAGATCAGTCTTTGTTAACTGCTGTGCCTTTAATTCAGCATTTCTGCTGCATTTAGTTTCATCTTTTCATAGTTTGCTTTATTGTAATTAGTTTCACTAGGTATAAATCGCCCTCCCTCCACCTTTTTCTTTCTTGTTTTCCAGAACACCAGTCTTCCCTTTCCCTTGCATTTTCATAAAACATAAAATCATCTGCGTGAAAGAACTCCCAGTATTTTGCTGGGGAAAAAAGTTATTTACTATTGTACCCAAGAGTGACAGTTTTTTATTCTCAAAGCACATGCATGAAATGCCCCTGAGTCTGCCTCCGCCATGTCCCAGCAAAACATGTCCCACTCAGAATCAAACTAACTGCCTGTTTATTGAACTAAACTCCCAAACCAATCCGAGGACGAGAGGGAGGAAAATAAATTTTAAAATTAAATAAAAACTTGTCGACAAGTTTACTGTGCCACCTAATAAAACTGCAGTGAGCTGCCCAAGTGCCTGGAAAAAGGGCAGGACTCAGGATTCAGCAGGAAGGATGATCTCTGCCTGCCAAGGATGCCTGCTGCCACTGGCCCTGTGGCTCTCTGAAGATGGAGGTGGCTCCTTTTAGATTTTGCTTCGTGCTGTGACTTCTACCTCTTTGGCTCACAAAGCTGCTTTCAGCAGCTTCCTTTAAAGCTGCTGCTCAATTCTGCTTGCAGCTGAAGGCAGCTGCGTTTCCAGAGGGAACCAGCACTTCAAGGAGCCCTGGGAGGGGCTGTACAGAGCACGTGGGGGAAACTTGCTGACAGTGAGCCAGGTTTCTTGTTCAAATACTACATGCAGTTCCAGAGCCCTCACTGCAGTTATATGTCTGCATTAAAGACATGGGCTTGAGTTCACAGAATGTCTTCTGCAATTTGCGTGGTTTCAACAGCTCCCTGATGCCCTTTCCAGGCTTCGATCACGACCACATCCTGCAGGCGCAGGTAGGAAAGTGGTGGGACTTTACAATGCCCTAAAGTTGTGATTGATCTTCCCCCTCCATGTCCATTCAGCTCCCACACTGATTCGGGCTGGTGAAGGCAGAGGCATTAACAGCTGTAAGTGTTCATTAAAAGCACCGGGCCCCGTGCTGGAGGCAGCAGAAGGGAACAGCGTGTGGCACCACATCAACACCTATTTAGTTTCACAGTCCTATCAGACCTACCCAGCACAACGGTGCAGCTCAGCAGAAGGAGCTGGAATGTCTCATTGAGTTAATGCTTATCCCCGTGCTCTGAGCTCACCTTTCAGGAGCTCAGCATCCAACCCACAGAGCCGGGCTGCTCTGCAGGCAAACACACCCTGCTACTCAACGTGTCACTCTGGAGGGGTGGCACACAGCTTGGTTGCACGGAGGCAGCTGCCAAGGAAACTTTGCTGTTGAAGAGAAGGATTTGAAGTGGCTCAGAATTGGGGATGGAAGGAGAATAAAGTGCCCTGGGCATCGCTTGGACAGCACGGGGAGCTCCTCAGCCTCCAGGCAGCGAGGGGTTGAAGTGATGAGCAGAGACATCCCTGTCCTTTGCAGTCTGTGAGCAGCGAGACTGCAAGGAGTAACAAGGACATGGGAGCTGTTCGTGGGCTGAACTCACACCCTTGGACAGTGAGAAATGGTCGTGATTAGCCAGTCAGGATGATTAACATTTCGCAGGGTGAACTGAGATCCATGGACAGGGAGATGTAATGATTAAGTAGGTCGTGTCCAGCACCTCGTGAGAGGGAGGCTCAGATTCACGGGCAGCAAGACCGTTATTAACGTGGCAACATCAATAGTTATTAACCTGCTGCATCAGTGTTGCTCACAGAATGAACTTCGCTTCGCAGGGGGAGGCAGGGAGAAAACAATTAACAAAAGAACTTAGCCATGCTCTGAGGGTGAATTAAGATGTATGGACAGAAAGAGGATTAATGCAGCTGCCTCAGCGCTGACCGCAGTGTGAGCAGCCTCACAGGCAGAAGACTCAGATTAACGTGGTCTTGTCATGGCAGCTTGCTGGATGGCTCCTCATCAGGAGGGCTTGGGCAGTGGCTGTGCCTCCAGAAGTCAAGGTTAAATGTTGCCCAACTTGGCAACTGGGGAAATCAAGCCAAAAGGGGAAGCAATTATCTAGTCTAGACAGAGCCTCACATCTGTACAAATGTTTTGATGTCAGTTGGCTGGTGCCACATACATCAATTAGTTTGCAGAGAAGCAACATTAGAAACCATGTCCTCTGTCTGGGCTCCAACGGAAGAGGCTTAGGGGCTTTCACAAAGGGTTCATGAAACTCAGGATTCCAGACAAGTTTCAGTACTTTGCAAACTTCCTACGTTAGCATGGAGGCAACAGGCAAGAGTCACACACCAAGAGCATTCACACTTCACGTGGTGCAGTGTGACATAAAACATCCAGCAGCTACAGAGGTGGTGCCAGGCACACAAAATACACAGATAAAACTGATTAAACTGATAACCTTGCAAGCCAAACCTCTCTTTTCACAGGACAGAAACAGCAGCATAGCTGGTTGCCACGGACACTGGTGCAGCTGGGATTTTGGGAGAGGCGTGGGGCAAACAGTCACTCACTCTGTAACTGCAGAATTTCGCTTTCTGAGGGAAGCCTCTGCCCCACTTTCTGAAAAACTGGGGACCAGTCAATACCAATATGTCCTAACTGTCTGGTCTACATTACACTTCTCTGAGCCCCTAGGTGTACTTAAAAAATTTGTAGGTGCATTTGAAACACATTGGTAATGTCAGAAGCAGCAAAGCAGAGAGCAAGAGCTGCTCTGAAATACCCAGAAAGAGATTTTCCTGGACGATTCTTTTGGCCACTGTGATGCTTAGCCAAACCCCTAATTCAGTGTTTCAGCCAATTCTATACCAGACCAATTCCTAAGGCCTGCAAATGACCAACCTACCCTTAGTTAAGAATTGAGGACAATGATCTCAGAGGTGGCAAACTTCTACATGCTCCTATTTCAAGACCAGAAGGAATGCTAAGAAAACAAAATCAGCAGGGGATTGGAGTGTCAGGAAAAGCTGACTCCTAGGGGTTAGGTACAATGCAATTCTGTGTACAAACAGCCAGCTAATTATTTCTTACTGCATATCAGCTAAGGCTGACCTGATTAAAATCATAAATCAGCCAATGGCTCTGTATTTATGCTGTGAGAATCCATGTCTGTGTTTGCATATTAATTAAGATATGCTAAGTAATCAAAAACGTTTGCTAGGAAAAAGAAAATAGATTGTAACCTGACAGAAGCAAACACAGGAGTGCAGGTACACCAACTTTTCTGAAAACTTCCTCTGTTTACACTGTTCTCTTTGAAATTATATGCAGTTTCCAACCACTTGTGAATTCCTTCCATCACGTTTTAAGGGAAAATCTCTCTGTCATTTGTATCCCACGACTTGTTTCCACTTGGTGGGAAAATAGCATGAAGGCTGTCAGGCTAGAAAGCTGCATAACTTCATAAGTGCCAGCATATTTTTTGGCTGTTCTTCCCCATGTGCTGTGCAATATCAGATTAATGTCACTGTTCAGCAAAGCTTGGAGCATTGATGTTGAAACATTAAAGCTATTTCATCAATACCAGGTTTGGAGAGAGGTCGTTTATGGTCATTAGAACAGAAGAGAATTTATTCTGGACATCAGAGGAATCCCCATGAGTCCTAGAGATCACGCTGCAATCCCCATAATGCCATTAATATAATGGCCTCTTTCTTCTTTATTAGAATTTTACAGCTAAGGAGGATGTAAGGAAAACTATCAAATCAGTGGAGTCCAGCACCCTACAGTCACTCCTGTCACAGGGTCCATATGTTGCTCTCTGTTGGTTTTCCTGTGTGAGAAACAACATCCATTAACCCACATGGCTGAGCCTTTCCTTTTAGCAGCCACAGGATGCTACAGGGCTGATATCTCCAGCAGGATGCTGAAACTCCCTGCCCTAGATATGGTGCACGAAGCAGCAGCAAATGATCTACTTTATTTTATCCTCCCATTATGCTCATCCAACAAGGAGCACTTCAGCTTTGGGGCATTTTTTGCCCAGATTGTTCCAAGCCGGAGCTCAGAGGGCTGAAGCTGGGATCACGTCGTGCCTGCAGCCCTGTCACGAGGTGTGAAAACATTCCTCACCAGGAATTCAGAAGCATCTTTTTACCAGTCCAAAGGGATGGGGTGAAAGATCTGCTGCCGCCCA
>VZTF01000681.1:589833-819360 GCA_013397755.1 Cnemophilus loriae
TTCTCTTCTCTTCTCTCCTCTCCTCTTCCTCTTCCTCTTCCTCTTCCTCTTCCTCTTCCTCTTCCTCTTCCTCTTCCTCTTCCTCTTCACTTTTCTCTTCCCCCCAGAGCAGCAGGTGAAATCCCAGTGTCACCTAAGCCACACAGAACTGCCAGCCAGCTGGCTTAGGCTCCAGGGCCCCTTCACTGTGATGTGCCCAAAAGAGATTCATGCAAAAAATTTCTGCTAATATAGGCAGGAGGCAAATGGGCTGCATGTGTCTGTCTGCAAGCAAGGGGAGCTGCTACATTTGGGTGATGTTGCTGCAAAAGCAACACCACAAAGACAGATGGGTTGAGCTGGCAGCAAGTATCAAATCCCAAAGAAGTGATGATTTCCCAACTAAAAAGGAGACGCCCACCCTCTTGACAGAATAGCTTGTGAGACTCGGCTGGCTGTCCCTGCAACACATTTTCTGGGATAACACTGTTCTGCAGGGCAATTTTGGACTGAGTAATGACATTGCCACTGCACAGGGTGAGGCTTTTTGTTTAGCAATGGACTTGATTCTGCCAGGAGGTTTCAGATAGAAAAAGGTCTATAAAGATCAAAAAGAGTATGTTTCAGGTTTGGAATCTAGCTGCTATGCTTTAGGAAACGCCCATCAAAGGAAATACCATTGTCTGTTATGTACAGAATTAGCACCTTGAAATGAGCTTTACTCATTAAAAAAAGTGTTTAAATCTTAAAATTTCCTCTTCCCCCTAGCATGGGTGCTTAAATTGCCCTGCAGACAGCACTATTTCTATTTTTCAGTTCCTGTCTTTAGAAGTCTCACTAAGGCAAGCAAGGAACCCATTCCAAACAACCCAATAAAAATGGCAGATAAAATATCAGACATACTCCTGTAGGAAGTTAAGAAACCTGCAATCTGTTCAAGGACGTTTTGTGCACAGACAAAAGAAAAAAAAATAAAAAAAGAAAAGGAAGAGGAGGAAAAAGAGGCAGGCTAAATCCATCAGTTAATTATTCACTGTGAATTATTTACTCAGATGCAGTTAATTAAGAAACACTTTTAACGTGAACATTTTTCTGTCCCCTGAAAATGCAGCTATATTTGAAATATTCCCAGAGGCACAATTCTGAGGCAGGTGCAGGAGGACCTAAGCCCCACAGCTGGAGTTTCTATGCAGCCAGTTGTGACCCAGCTCTGGGATAAAAACTAAACCACTCCAATGGCATCACAATGGCTGAGCTAAGGTGCTTAGACTCCCAAATCCAGGCACAAACATGGATATAGTCTTGCCCAGGTGAATCTTGCCACGTTCAAGGTTAGAACTGGCTTATACCTGAGCAGGTCAGACCTCAGGCAGGGAGGGACAGTTACAGATGAATCTGCTGGGGTAGAGGTACATGAAATTTCTTGGAAGAGGAAATGCCTTGTTATACCTGGCACATAAGACCTGGGACAGCTATTCCTTGCTTCGAGCTGGGAATTGCTCCTGCAGCACAAATTAACTGCAGCTACAGCAGCAGAGAACCCAAGGAAAGGCAATCACACCAAATGTTTGCATGTTTCAACAAGAAGCCTCCAGTTACTGCCCACACGGGAGGGGTTTATATCACTTTCCTTAGTCTGCTCCTTGGAAACACTTTGCATTGTGTCTTGCTTAATTTTAAAAAACCGTCTGACCTCAGCATCTTTTCTCTCTGGGAAGACAGAGCAAGAAAAAGCTTGTGAGCAAGGATAATTCTGCCCGTGGAACAAGCAGAGTTTCCAGGGTGGGAGATGGAAAACCCCCGTGTGCCGTGGTACACGTGCAAGGACTGCACAGCACAAGGACTGTGCTCCCAGGCATTAATCCAGCTGTGCACAGAGCCCGGGGAATGCACCCCCAGCCATGTGAGAGCAACGCTTCTGGGTCATAATTTTGCTCTCTTTGGCTACGCTTTGGTGCAGTAATTTAACTTCCTGGTGGGAATGACATTTGCAGAACGCGATAAGACGGCATCATTTCTAAATTATGGATTGTTGCTTCTGCCAAGTTTTCTCCTCCTTATGCTTTTCCACCATGTGTTTCTTACACAGCAATTGTACTTTATCACTTAGAGAACGACGTTGTAAGGTTTCTTTCGAAGCTTCCCCTCGAAAAAGAAAACACAATGTTTTTTCAAGTTATCCTGAAAATATGATTTCGAGCTGAACGCGCTTCATGGCTGCAGCACAGACCCCACTGATCTCCATCCTTCCCAGGTAGATAACACACACCATGGACTTCACACGTGTGAAAAAGAGCAGCGCTCTTAAACCTTTGGAGCAGGATCTAAAAACCTCTGTCCCTGCACTACAAAGAGAACAGCAGTTTAGTCTGATTTGGCTGGGGAGTGGATGCCTTTGGTCTTGTTTAGAAACCAGAAGCTCACTGCAAATGTTGTGGATGATAAGCTACGTGGTCTGTATCTTACATCTGGTGAGAAGAGATGAACATTGTAGTCCCTTCTGAAATGAAGAAAAAAAAAAAAAAAAAGTCTATTTAAGGAGTGAAAAGTTGCGTTTACTGGCAACATTTTGCTTTTTGGCTTTACCAGTCACTGAAGAAGTCTGTATCAAAGTTCTGTTGATATCTGAACTAGTTTTAAAGGTATCCAAAAAACAATCTTCCTTGAAAATTTTCTTTTGGTGGACATCCAGTAGCTTCGATACATCTGCTCAGCCTGTCAGCAGCAAATAATCTTGGTTGGCAAATTAACTAAATAATGTACATTGCAATCCATTTTTCATAATTCCTCATTTATGCTGTAATTTATCTAAATGTTGTATGACTCCCTGGGACTTCCAGCATGCATTTTGGATGGCAATGGTCACAACAGTACAAAATGACAATGCCAAAAGTTATTATGGGATTCACAATCTGATTTTGATGACTATTTTAGATAAATATTTACTTCCTGGATGTAATTTCATTAATAGAGCTTGAGCACAGAAACATTCACAGGAAACAAACACAAAAGAATGACGATGGCAGCTGAATCAAAATCGACCACAGATTTCAAACAAACATGAAATGATGTTTTCTATTCTTAGAGCTTCTGCTGCTCTAATAAGAAGCTGTGGCTCTTCGAAGCTGTGTCACACACACAGATTAACACAGGGTCAAGCTGATAGTTTAATTCCTAGCATAATTTATATTCATGCATAATCTTTGCAAAATGTTTGCTTTTCTCGTCTCTTTTGAGGACAAGAGGCCAGAAGAAATTACTTGTGTCTGGTAAAAATAGTTTGTCTCAGTGGGGACGCTGTTAATCGCTCGATAGCATAATACCTTTCATAACTTTCAAATTAAATATTAAGCATTTTAACAACATTTTGGCTATTCTGTCACAACCACCCTACTGCAGGTCAGAGTAGGGCATCTGTCTTCAAATACTGCATGCTGTTTATTGCTTATCATCCTCTAAAAGACTGATTACTGCATTAAACTTGAACATAAAACTACTGCTATTGCTCTACAATCTACACAGCTGGAGAAATTAATCTATTCTGGTTTATGATGAAGGGAAACTAAGAGCTACAGCAGAGCCATAAAGAGATTTTGTGGTGGACAACACAGCATTTTTCTGGTCTGCCTTTGCTTCCACGTAAATGTTCCGGTGCTGAACTCACTCACTGCTCTGCATTCGTCCCGAGGTTCCCTGTGTGCCATGTGAAATACACAGGAGAGATGAGCTAGAAGGTGCCAAACAGCTTCTTTGAGTTGTTTGCTACTCCTTTGCAGCTCCTATTTTGCCCTTATCGTTCTCCTATTTAAGCACCAAACGTCACACAAACTAATAGCAATTAATTCCCATGCAGTTATTTAATGCAGTCCCAGGGCTAAACACACCAATGCAAAGGTGAAGAGATTTCCAGTGGGGCTGCTCGTGCTGAGGTTTCTGATTTATCATTGCAACAGGTGGGATCTGGTAGATGTTTTCTTTTCCCTGCAGGCTCCCATTTGAGGAAGGCAGAGACAGTCCATACAGAGTGGTTCAGTCTGATGCGGCTGTGAGCCAGAATTTGCCAAGTCATGGTGCCTATCTGATAGAAAGCTTTCCACTAGTTAACATCTCCCTTTTTTTCATGAAAACACCAAAACATTCACAGGTCCTCATACTACTTGGTTTTTGGGTCCTTTGGGTGATTTTTTTTTTGTTTGGTTGGTTTTTTTGGTTGTTTTTTTGGTTGTTTTTGTTTTGTTTTTGTTGGGTTTTGTTTTGTTTTGTTGTTTTTTCATTCATTAATGCTTTGCACATTCTGCATTGTTTTACATGGTGACTGCACTAATGGTACTTACTAATTACTTCAAATTACCAATAACTACTCCACTGGACTCAAACTCTCTTCTGGTCTAAGCTCTGGCACCAAAGTATAAACAATTCATCCTTCCTCCATGCTCTCTATTAACCAAAGGCTGGTGGTCTTTAAAAGCATCACGAATTCAAGCTGCAGCCCATGCCAGCAGGAATTATGCATATCAAAAGTTCTTAGAGCAAAATTTAAAATTCTTTACCAGCATCACGCCTGTATTCCGTGACTGTGGCACAGGAAGCATAACTCTACCACAGGGCCACAGGAGATCTTGCTCAAGTTCCTTTCATTTAGATTTACTAAAGATAACATTAAGTAGGCAAATTACTTCGATTCCCGTAAGGAATTATAATAAAGAATGTGTATTAGGATAAAAACACTAACTGCCAAAATTTGCTAGGATTTCTTTTGTGGGAATAAATGGCTCTGTCTTATTGCCTTAAAAATAAATGCACAAATTGTTAAGCATCTGAAGTTACTATTAGATCTCATGCCACAGAAAAGGAGAATGAAAAATGATTTCTCTCTGCTGGCTATACACTAGACACAAATCTAAGAAACAGTGTTTATGTCTTGAAGGAGTGTTAAAAATTGTATTTTCTTTTACTCACATGCTTACAGAATGCTTAAATGCTTACAGAAGCAGAAGTATTGGCCAGTGCAAAAAGACAGCAGGTAAATTTTCTCTGCATCTTAGAGTCTTGCAGACCTCAGTCCTGAATACCACGAGTCTTTTCTGTTCCAATCCCACACCAACATGCATTTTTTAAGAACACACCTTTGGTCTGCCTGGAATAAATTAGTGTAACCTGAACCTGGCTTCCCACTTTCCTCCTCCTGACTGCAGTGTTCAGGGGCTGCCTGGTGCTCCGGGGGGATGGCTGGAGAGAGGGAGAGATGGAGAGGGAGAGAGAGAGCGAGAGAGAGCTGATCAGCTGGACCCGAGCTGCATCCAGCATTTGCAGTGAGAAGATTCTGGTGGAAAAGACTCTTGAAGGACTTCAGAAACTTGTCCCCATCCCTTTCTCCTCCCAGGCAAAGCACCACCTGCAGCCCAGCAGCCTGGACACCCTCACAGCACCTTCTCCATCCGCCATGGAGGCAGGCTCTGAGAGCTGGAGGTGCTCCCGGGCAGTTGGCAATTAATTTGAAGCAGATCCTGTAAATCTGTTGTTTCAAAGTTTGGTGGCTAATTTGCATCCAGAGGCTATAATATCACTGATCACAGTATTGTGACAGTTTCCTCTTAAAATTCCTCAAGCTTTAATTGAAAATAATCAGCGGTGGAAGTTGTTCTAACAGTCCACATTCACTGACGTAAACAAACACAAGACTTGAAAGCTGTGAGCGCTTCTGTTTGCATCTGCGGCTCTTTCACCAAAAGGCATGTTGTTGATTCCATTTATTCCAAACACAGCATAAATGAATGCTTAATTTGGGAGCCTATAAATAATGAGCATGCTCAATTACAGCAGCAGCAGCATCCAGAAGCAGGCTCGAAGTGGTGTTCCTGAGTCACTAATGCGCTGTTAGGAATTTCCATGCACCAAGCCCCAGACCTGCACACTCTCAAGTTCATGGAGAAGTGTGTGCCAGCCCCCACTGTAGTTCAGGCACTAATAGCTCTGAACAGCACAAAGCCTCTTTATGAATTATCCTCATTACTGCAATAATGCTTCACAGGGTCCCAACAACGATGTTAAACATAAGGTGAATTTAGTGCAATAGGAAGTGACAGAGGAAGAGCGATGCCTTTATCAATTTTCTTGATAGAGAGCAGAACGTGGTAGAGATCTAAGGGGTATTTGGCTAATTTAAAGCATTTTTCATGATCGATAACAGTGAGGGATGCACAGCTTGTTACCACTGTTCTGAGTGATGTGCACCTGAAACACATCCCTTTCCTGATGTCTTTCTCAGGAAGAGACAAGTAGTTCTGGCAAACTGTCTGAGAGAGGCAGGCACGTAGCTGACATGAGATTCACATTCTTTTCTCTCTGCAGTCTCTCTGGACCTGTGGAATGACAGAATGTCACATATGGAAACCAAGAAGCCTTGATGTATAGGGCAGGACCAACGTGTACCTCTCAGCTCACGGTCTCTTTCTGCTTCCTACCAGTTTTCCTCATTGTGAAATCGCACAATTAGATGTGACTCCTCAGCAGAGATGAATGTACCACCAGCTCATCTTCCTGTGCTCTGGGATCTACCAAAATTCATGGGTGTTAACCTCGTGCTGCTGAGCTTGGCTGACCAATTCCTCACCCAAGCCAGTTGCTGTCCCCCCTCTCACTAAGAGGAGACTGGCACTGGAGGGAGGAACGGGATGAACTCCCAGCAAGCTGCAACAGCATCAGCTGTCCCCAAATCCAGCTGTGATCAAGCAAGTAAGTTCTCAAAAAGTACTTTCTGCTTAACTCAGCCATGTTGAGGTGGTGACAGGCACAGGGAATCACAGCAGAGCTCAGCAGCTCAAAAGATGCAAATTCCTCCATTGCTGATAATTCTTGGCTCACTGAGAGGCTTCTTCTGAGAACCTTTGGGGATTTGAAGAAGAAGCTGTCACAAAGCTGTGAACAGGGGTATCAGCTGTGCACACTGAGGTAAGAGGCAAGACCCATTCTGTGCTCTAACAGGTCCTTCTTCTCCTGCAGGTGCAATTTGTAAACCACCGTTTTCTAAATTTAACCTACAAATTTCACAGGCCAGCAGTGTTTTCCCCCTCCTCCTGCCCCAGGCCAGCTGCTGGGCACAGGGCAGCTGCCACATTTGAGCCAGGTCTGGCTGTCTTTGCTCTTGAGAGGTTGGCAGTAGCACAGGGGAGATGCTGTCGAGGTTGTCCCTTCACTTCCCGGTGCCCTTACTCCAAAAGTGGGTCAATCAGCATTTCTGCCAAAGTCTTAATTGCACTTGCTCAGGACTGGATACATTTCAGGCCCCTGGGTATCTCCACTGCTTACCTCACCAATTAAACCTAAATACAAATCTTTGCTTCTAGCTGCCTTTCCCTTCTCCCTTGACCTCTCTCCACTTTCCCCTCTAGAAACAAGGCAGTAAACAGATATTTACTTGCATTCCTGATTTTTAAAGCTCTGCAACTTATTTTTCAACACACAGATCATCAGCAGTTTAGAACTGGTTTAGAAATGACATAAAAATACTTCCCTGGACCCACACAAACACCTCCTGCTGCTCAGAGACTCAAGCACAGCAGAGGCCAGATGGCACCCATGCCTGGAACAAAAGGCACTGACTTTCTTTAAGGAAATAAAACCAGTGACTTCCCCCTGACATTTGAAGTCTGTCATGGGGACATGGCAGAGGAGAAAGCTACAAAGTGCAGCCCTGCCTATGCATAAATAAATAAATAAACAAACAAATAAATAAAAATACCTAGCAGGGATTTCCTCTTACAGCCTGGTACAGTTTATATATCCCTTCTGGAGCCGAAGGGCAGAGATGAAAATCCTTCTGCTCTCCAGTACCTTATCCCTTTCGGCCGAGTGTCTTTGCATTTCAAGACACACAGGGTGAAGACAGGTAAAAATCAGGTTTGTTATCTGGGGGAGATAGGAAGGCAGAGAGAGAAATTACAGGGAGGAGAGGCATGACCAAGGAGTTGAATGAGACCTTTCTTGTCTTGTCCCAGGATTGCCCCAGGGTGGGCAGGCAGCTCAGAGGAAGCGTGGAGAGCATGACTCCAAAAGTCAAAGGGAATGACTGGGAATGACTGACGACTCTGCAGAACTGAAGTAATCACAGTAGACAGGGCTGTCATATTTTATCTGTGCAGAGATTTTTAATTTTGAGAGATCTCTTGCCAGTCATGTTTTTAAAGGCATTCCAAAACAGCACCACAGTGACCTCGCAGCTCGTTCATGTGGAGCTCTCTCAAAGCACCTCTAAAGAAATCCAAAACCTCAAATTTTTTGTAGTTTTGTGAAATTGCCACGTCAGAAAGACAAATCTGGTGTAGTAATAGTTACAGGTTTTCATGCAATCTTTCAATTAAAATTTAATAGGACATTTATAGTCTCTAACATGAAATTAATGAAATGGCTTCAAATGAAAATCTTGGGTGGTAAAAATTCCACAACATTTATGTTTCTGGATCTACCAGCCAGAGCACAATGAAAATATTTTTAATCATCTGTACAGGCTTATCTAAGAAATGAAGAATAAGTTTTAAAATTCAAGGGCGTTTGGTACAGAAATTTATGGAACTGTAACAATTTCTTGATGTTTAAGCAAGAGTGTAAACTGTGTTTAGTTTCCCTAGATTTCCAAATTCCTCAGACTGAGTTCTGACATCAGAACTCCTTTGTGCATCCAGGAGGCACAAGTAAATGAGACAAAAATTTACATAGATCTTAGAAATTCCTATTTGGTGAGAATGTGCTGTATCCAGCAAGCTGAATGCTAAGGTCTGGTACCTGGCAGCATGAAAAACAGGAACAAAATTCCCCTTCACTGGTTTTTCCTTTGGTGTGCAGAGCATGTAAGCAAGACCCAAACCGCTTATCAGTATTTAAGAAAACAAAGGAAAACTGCAATTCCAGGAGGAAATTTTGTGGTGCCGTGCTTCAGCTTCGAGCTGAGCACTCATAGCTTTCATTGCCAACAATCCATAAAACTCACTGTCAAGCACTCAGTGTCCAGGAGGCATAAGAAGTGTCAAGAAATGCTTTATGCTGTTGCTAACACACTGCAAAAGGCTTGATCTTAGATTAAACTGGAGAACAGGCTGGCACTGTCCAGAAGGGAACTGGGGTGAGGCCGTAGTCATAGCAAGAAAAGGGGCTTTGATCTGTACAGAGTAGGATGGATTAAAAAAGGCGCCCACAGGCCGAGGTTCTCGCAATCAAGGGATCCGGACGGACAGATGGACTGAACAGGAGCTTCCAGTGATTGCTTGCAGCCAGCTGCCCGATGGAAGGGCTCTGGCTGTCAAAGAGGGAGAGAGATAAGAGAAGGCGTGTTTCCCAGCACTGTTCCGCCCTTGTCCCTCGATTAGGCACAGTGGGTTGAAGCACTTTTCCTTGCTGATCTGTGCTCTGAACAAGAATAGCCTCAGGACAACTTTAGCTTGTGCTTGGGTGCCCACGAGCCCAAGGAACTGTGAGGGCAGAGAGGGATTGCTGGAGGACGCGTGTGTGCTTTTCCTGCAGCCGTGTCCTTTGTTTCTTGTGCTTCTGGGAAGAAGGGGGAACGTGCAGCCCTGCATCACCCAGTGCTTCCCCCTGGCCCCAGGAAATCCTAGGGATGTGTCAGCTCTGCTCTACAGGAACGGCATCAAAGATCTGCAGGGCGATGGAGAACAGGGCCTCCAGCTGGGATGGAGCACATTCACCAGGGAGGAATTTAAGGAAAGCTGCAAATGAGGACACAACCACCGGGACAATGCCGGCAACGTTTTAGTGTTTTGCAAAAGCTCCAGGGAGAGACAAGAGAGTCCTTCTGATGAAAAAAGGGCCTTAAAAACATGAACAAAACAAAATGATCCATCTTTGGAGGCTACAAATATCTTTAGTCTCTCAAATGTGATTAGAACCAGAAAAACACTGAGCTAGAACCAGAAAACATTGCACATCTTTTCAGGAACCATTACCTTGATGTATCCAGAATAGATTGAAGAAACTCAATTAAATCTGAAAAATCTGAAATGCTCAGATAAAATATTTTTGAATGCTAAGTGGAATCTGTGAAGCTCCATTGCCTTAACCTCCGCTAATAAGCTGCTCAATAAACTTCATGAAAACATATTTTATGTACTGATAGCATCTCAAAGTATGAAAGGTTTTGCAGTTGTTCAGCAATCAGTTACCAGCTGGATTATGGTCCACTAATGCTGTTAGATTTCTGCAAGACAGAAGGCAGCTTTTCAACCATTTGTTATTTTAATGATGAGGAATCTCACCATAAGCCTTGTTAAAACTTCATTTAATCCATTACAGAAGAAACAAAGACATTTAGAAGTGAACATAAAAAAATTTTCAATCTATCAGAGCAGAAATTATAGGGTTTAGGGAAGCTCTTAAGGAGCATCCATGGAATAAAATGGCTCTGCTAATTAAAGGGCTGTATCTTTTCAGGTCTGACATTTAGGGACTGTCTTCAACAGGGACTGAACTACTCTGCATGATAGCACTCATAATGACAAAGTGAAAAAGGGACAACCTTTGCAAAGTTGCAGCCAAATCGCTCCATCTATTCCAAATATCACCCAAACATTTGCAAGGGTGTTTTTTATCGAGTTTTCTTCCCAAAAACGTCTCAGCAGGGAACAGAGGGTGCAACCTCCCTGCCCGTAGATGATGGGGAAATCTTCCCTTGCAGAGGTGACTTCTTTGGTTCAGCAGCAGGGACAGCAGCCAGGACAGAACCCAGCGAGAGGCACATGTTTCAGATCTCGTCTGTCCTGCTGGGAGGGGTGAAGTCAGTGCAGTGGATCCATGAGGCACAGCCCAAGCACCCTCACGTCCTGAGCCTTGGAATGTGCCACCTGGGGCAAGCGGTGACAGCTCCGCTCGCTTGCCACTGCTCCCCTCATTTGCAAAGTGCCCTGAAGGTCTGGAAGAGGCATTTCCAAGGGGTCCTCAAGAGGGGAGCACCATTCCCTGGACTCCCTGGGTCCTTCTTTAGGGTGCCCCATTCCAGGGACACGGTGTCTTCTAGATACCAACTGAAAAAACCCCCACGGTGCTAGAATAATCTGGTTTTATAACCTCCAGAAAATATCAATGCAATCTATTACCTGAATGAACATTTATTTCATGGCTAATACATCAGGGGTAGAAAACGGCCGTTTCTGAGTGCACACAAAAAAAAATGCATTTTCCAAAGGACTAAACACTAACTTCAGTCCTTCAATTACCCATACAGCTCCCTACCTGCGGAGCAACATGCCGAAAATTTGCAATCATTAGTTCAACAAACAAGTCCAAGTTTGCACTTAGAGGTGCAGATAAAATGTTTACCCTCAAAAAGTGAGGCAAAAAACCATACTGAAAATTCTGTAATCTCAATTATCCAAGATTTCCTGGAGAAATCTTGTTTAGAGCACAGATTTTCATATCCCTGAGGGGAGGACATGCTGTTCCAGGCCCTGTGATTACCATCCCCTTCACCAGCTCTAATGAAGTTCCCAACTGCTGCTGTAAGATTTAGACAAAGCTCCTCCTGAGAGTATTTTTCCTGAAAGGATTTCCCCAGAACTGAGCTTATCAGCCAAGTCACCTACTACACCAGGAGGAAGTTCAGGGCTCTCTGTCAGATCTTGATCCCATTTAAATTAATGATAAGGAAGAGGGCATGGTCTGTAATACCTATCTGCTTTCTTCTCTTTGAGGGAGATGAAAAACATTGGCTAAAGTTATATCTGTCTTGAAAGTCCAAGTACAGAGAAATTATAAATAAATAAATACGTTTTTAATTTTGAATAGAGCACATTAAATGTTAAATATCCCAATTCTGTGTATTAAAAAAGGACTTGTGCTGCTTTGGATTCTTCTGAAACGTTTGATGTGAAAATATTCTCCAGCTCCCACACTCTTCCATGCCAAATCAGAAGTTTATCAGGTGTCCAGCGGGTTTGAGACCTTCTGCCTTCAGCTGGATTTCCTGCAGAAACAAAGCTTGTGCAAACATGCAGTTTGTCTGTCTTATTCCAGTAACTTTCAAAACAAGCTGCATGAGCTGTTTCTCAAAGAATTACTTTTAAAAGTTTCTTTCCCCCCAAGCTTGCAAAATATTAACATTTGAAATCTTTTTACATGATATCGCTCTTGCAAGAAACTGCTGAAATGGTAAATTAAGTGCCATCTAGACTGGCTAGGGAGTTTTTGATAAGAGAGTGATTTTGAATGAAAAACTGGATGCTTAATTCAAAGCCAATTAAAAATGGAATTATAAAGTATCTAGATGAGAATCACATAATGGATATCAGCAGCACGAAGTCTATAAAGGAAAATCAACCCTGAAATTCTTCCAAAGGGTCAGCAAAGTCTTGAAAACCATCTTCACCAAAAACTTTGACTTTTTAAAAGCATTTCCTGAAGCTTTTCATAAGATTTCATTAATTAAACTAAGCAGTCATGGACTCAGAAGCAGGAATGAGTTCTGAATCTTAACTAAGATTCTGGCTTCCTAACTAAAGCACAAGGTTTAAGAACTGGCCATTTTTCATTGCAGCATAATATTAATAGCAGTTGTCCCAGACTTCTATAATAAGATTGCCTGGATATAATTTTTAGAATACATGGTTTTACAGATCAGATTCTGCTCTTTGTTTAACATAATAAAGGGAAATATTTCTTAAGGAACTAAATCTGTTTACTCCCAAAATAATCAAGAATAAAATTTAACCCAGACAATCCAGCAGCCCAAACAAGAGAAGTTGAAAATTAGAAGCTCTTATTTCTTCAACAAGACAGAGCACTCAGTGTGACTGCAGAATAAAATGTGTATGTGAAAATACTGTCTCTGAAACTACCAGAATCCATGTCAACAAGCACTTGAGTTTAGTGATAACTCATCATTTTCCTTTCCCCAAGACTGCATCCTGTGTTCTCAAAGAACCCCATCAGTTAATTAAACACAACCAAAGATGCCCACCCACACAGACCACCTGCAAGGGACTGCAAAGGGATAAGAACACACAGCTCCTCTCTGTTACTTAACTGATCCACAAATGTCAGATCAAGCCCTTGTTCTTCCAGCTGATGGGAAGAAAAATGGTCTAAACTAATTTTCATTTAAATTTCTTAATGCAGCACACCAGCTGTTTGTCACGTCCTGACACGCTGTCATGTTGGTTTACAGCGTGATGTGTTGTAACATGATATGAGGTGAACATATTTCATTTAGAGAAATGCCCTAATGCCTTCAGACTCAAGGAGTAGACAGGTAGCACCATCATTTCTTAGCACCTGATCTAGATTTACTAGAACTCCCTTCATGGCTTTCAAACTATTCTAGAAATCATAGCTGTGTTTATCTCGTGCGCTCCAGAGGTGCAGCACGTTCACACTCACCCCACCAAATGCAAAAGGCACTTGGCCATGCCAGGAATTGCACCAATGCAGGGTCAATTTCTGTTTAGAAGTACCAAAAAATAAACTTTACTAAAGATTTTGTGAAGTCTCTATCTCGCCTTCCTTATTGGAACATGAGGAGGTTTATTTTGCCTGCACAAGCCTTTTTATGCATTTAGAGTGGAAGGAGTTACTCGTATTTATTATGGCAGAAGTATATTATACTACAGACGTTGTCATGTTTTCTTTTAAAAAAACCCCAAGAGAAGTCCCTAAACTTTAAAGAAAGGGGCCCATATTTTTCCAAGAATCCCCAAGTAACTCCTTGAAGTTCAGGTGAAACTCCACAGTTGATTATCTACAATCTGTGTGACGACCAGAAGGGGCTGCCCTGCCTCTCTCCCTGCTCGCTCTCAGTAGCAGGCAGCTCATACCCTTCGCTTCTCCAGGGCTAGCTGCACACTGACTGAAAGCTGAATTTATTTTGCAGAGCTTGTTTTAGTTACATCAGGCAGATACAACTCACTGTGAGACTGCATTAATATTAAAGCTGTGGGGAAAGGGGGAGGAAATGCATGGCTGGCAGCAGGGGAAGGCAGGAGGACTTTGTTCTCATTGCTGTCTGCTGCAGAAACTGAATTTCGTAACCACAAGGCTGAAATTACACATATTTTATCCCCGAGTAGTACCCAGGGAAAATGCATGCATTATATGCATTGTCTACAACTTTAAAGAGTGCACTTGTGAAGGATAGTTCAGATTTCAGCCCCTTTCCAATTCCTGTGATTCAGTAACTGGACCCATCTCTCATCGGCGCTGTCGCTGTTAGGCAGGAAGCTGACAGGTAATGAAAGAATATTCTCTTGCTCTTGCCACAAATAGTATTTAAGGCTTAAAAATAAGATTCTTTAAATATCCCTGAGCTTTGACCGTAGTCTGAGGAGAGCCATAGTACAAACAGCACTCCCTAATTCGAACAGCCCACAACAGGGCTTCCCGCTTAATCCAGGAAGATTAATTTCATAAAAGCTAATTGATTAAGATCAGTTACATGTGGTCCTGGGGATCTCTGGATCTATAAAGTTCACAGTTTCACTAAAGTAGGCAATAAGTGAATATCAAAAAGATTTGCTTCAATGACAACCCCCAGCCCTGCCAACAGCAATGTTTACAAAGGTGACCAGCACACAGAAAGCTTCTTGAAGTGCTGGATACAGCACCCCATCACTGTCCTGTTCCTAATCCCAACACAATGTAATCCAAAGCAAGTGGATTAATTATTTCGATTGGTATGATCTACTATATATCTTGGAAAAGATTTCAAGCAATACTGAAAAATACTCCACATAACTACGATCTAGTCAGTGTCTGCTGCTGGACAGGGGATGAGCAGGATCTGCTGAAGGAGGACCTCCAAAGGCAAGAGGAGAGGCCTTTTACATTACCTCCACTGAGAAGCTAAAGTCATAGAATTGTGTAGGTTGGAAAAGTCCTTTAAAATCATCAAGTCCAACCCAGCACCAGTAAACTACAAGCAAATCCAGGAGATCCCTTTGCAAGCAGGGAGGATTTCGTAGTCAGGAGCCACAGGATCACAGAATGGTTTTTGTTATGGGCTAAAAGGTGAAATACAGCAAAACTTCACCAGCAGAACACATTTAAGTTTTACTCATGCAAATAGTGCTAGATATGGGCTCTGGAAGGAGCACAGGGCAGTGTCAGGCCCAAGGCCAATGCTCTAAGCACACACCCTGTGGACTGACATTCCCTCAGCCGCACCCCTGCCCCGCAGGCCCTCTGAGCTCCAGAGTTCTGATTCTGTGACCTTCCAGATCAGTGTCCTACGGTGGCTCTCCGAAAAGTGTAACAGCATCACCAGAAAAGTGAACTGCCTCTCTGAGACCCAAACCAGAGAATAACCCTGTCTGCACCTCAGCTGCTCTCGCACGCTTGTCCCTTCCAATCCTGAAAGGCAGATTTCTCCGGCTGACAGCGCTTGACAGTGCCAGCTGCCCGGACCGTGCACAGTACTAGTTTGGTGACATATTCTTGCCATCACCTGCAGCAATGCCCTGTTCCCCCAGCAGCTGCAGGATTTGACTGTAGCTGACAGCAAACTGTAACATCTAATGGACTTGTGCGGAGCGTCTGAACGCCTGAGGAATTCTGTCATGTGTCAGTGCCGCTCATGTTAAGAGATCCATTAGGAGTGCAATGATCTGAGGAAAGGTCAGCTGTCACAGCTGTGCCAGAAGTGTCACCTTTGTTTAAAAGGATTTTGCACCCAACTCCCCAGCTGACTAGATGGCGCTGATATCTTGTCCTAGAGCCGGAGATGTGTCACCTCAGACTGGCACAGATGTACCAATGTCATTTGCTGCAGCTAAGCCCTTTTCAAAGGGGCATTGTCAAAGTCCAGCGGCAGCGTCACCATCCCTGACACTTCTTTTGGGGAGTGCTTGGACTTCTTCAGCCGTGCACCAGAGCTGTGATAGCAGAGAGCTCTGCAGCTGAACCAGCAAAGCAGCACAGGAGGCATTTTGTGAGTTTTTAGATAGAGAACAAATCCTGCTGCCCAGTCTCCCGTCGCTGGGTCTCTGATAGGAAACAATAGCTCTGCCCACACTCAGGACAGGGCAGCAGGATGCAATAAGCATAGTGAATTAAATGAGAAATAACTGTAAAAAAAAAAAAAGATAGCTGAGTTACAGAATGGAAAACAGGATTAGAGGCAAGGCAGAATCACCATGGTGTAATTACTGTTCTGGTGGATGGGCTCGCATGGTAATCCGATTCAGCCTGAAGTTTGCTTCTCCAGGACTATGACTCCTCAGAAAACTGCTCTGAGCTTTAGAAAGAGCTAATGCAGAATTGATTCACTCTCAGCTGATGGAGCCAAGGTGTTAATGACAAAACACAGCTCCTATGCTAAACTTGCAGGGTAAAATTCCAGCCTGCCTGGTCTCGGCACAGACACTGCGACTGCCCTCAGTGAGGCAGCTGTCCTTTGGTCATTACCTCTTATATTCTTTTATATTATGCATGTTATGAAAGCATTCCTGTTTCAGAGCCATCTTGCAACTGTCTGCTACTCTAAAAACCTGGTATTTTTTGATTACCTGAGACACACTAAAATAATCAGCTCCATGAGAGGAGAAGTTATTGCTTGTGTCTGGTTACTGCTCCACTTGGATTCTTTAGGCAGTAACAGTTGTATAATAGCTAATGCTGCTCATCTGTTTGAGTAACAGTGAAAAGAAGCCTCAAATAAGCTATTTTAAACCCCAGTAGTGGATTGTTAAGTAGCCAGGGAATGCTGACATATCACTTTTATATTTTTCAGTCCTTTGAACTAATACTGTAAATTATAAAAATAAATTCAAAACTTGGGTGCCGTGTCAGAACGGGCTGTGTCTGTAGTGAACTGCTTTGTAATAGGGATTGAACAGTGTTTAATCTGGTCAAAGTAAGTTTTATTGCAGTGTGAGCCAGACAAGTGAGCTTGACACTATTGAAATAGGCATAGTATTAACTGTGATTGTCACCCAACCGCTGGCTCAACGGCACCAGAACTCAGATTTTCTTTGCAAGAGTGTCAAAGTGAGAAGCTGACCTATAGTTTATCAATGAGGGTATGTGACAAAAGTTAAAAAAAAAAAAAAAAAGTTTTTCAGGCACGAGGAACAACACGCACAGTGACAAAACTGAAAATCTGGTTGGAACAAGGGTAGAGAAACAGAAGTTAATGGAGGAAACACGAGAAAAGACCACTTGTTACTTTGTAGATATCTGGATAAATCCAGGCTGATTTTCACTATAGTTCCACAAAGACAGTTTAGTCCTGGTTTCCCTCTTTTGTCATCCACAATGAAGGTAAATTGTAATCCAAGACGATTACATCTAATAGGAAACATGTACGAAATGAAGTATTTGAGGTTTAAGCCTTGATTTGGTGGCTTCAAGACTCGGATTCTGTAGTCTCGTGACCCTGGACACATAGAGGAGACATCTCAGTCTTGGCACACAACCAGAAAGGTGAATGACCACATCTTCCTGGGAGCGGGAAAAGAAGCTCCAAACAATTTTATCCCTGAGGAAATAACTGTTTTGGCCATAAATTCTGTGTTTAAAACTATGCATTTAGACAGTACGTTCTAGCAGGGCTGGACAGCTCAGTAAAACCAGACTGCTCATTTCTGCCAAGCTTAGGGACAGAGGTTTCACTGCTTTGGTAAGAGAGCATAAGTCTGTCAAAATTAATGTAAATAAAAATCTCCCTAATCTAAACCAGTAAATTTACAGGTGGAAAGTTTTGTGGTCCTAAATTTCAGTCTGTTTTCCTACCAACAGGTGTTGGGAAGCTAAAAAAAAAAATCTCTTCACTTTTATGTAGTCACTTTTATTCACCACTAAACACATTCAATATCAACCTCTTCCACACATGCAGCTCTTCTCTAACAAAAAAATTATAGGGCAGTTGCTCAGAAGTGGTGGTATTTGATGTTTTTTGCTACTGAATATATGTATTACATGAAACAGCCCCAAAAGGATTCTGTGAAAGTTCTCAATTCTTATTGAATTCTGTAATGCTTTTGAAAAAGGCAAATTTCAGAGGCAGAAATCAATGTTTCTGAAGGTAGATCATTAAGGACTAGAAAATGTACACTTCTATTCATAAATGATCCGGAAAAAGAGATGAATAGTGAAAAGACAAAGTTCTGCAGGTGATACGAAACCATTCAGGATAATCAAATCTAAAGCAGACCATGAACTGTTGCATAAGGAACTTGCAGTACTCAGGAAGTAGATGATAAAATGGAAGAGGAAATCCAGTTTTGCTGACGAAAGCACCTATTCATGCCAATCAATAGGCTTGCATTTGCTACTGCCATTCAGTGCATGGATGCTGCAGCCTTTGGTTAGCTCCCAGTGAAACTCAGACCAACCCTCAACAACAAGCGCAATGGCTAGAAAACCACCAGGGATTGTTAGGAAAGTTTAAAGAAACAAATGTAGGGCACCATCGATGCACCTGGATAAGGCAAAAGAGGACAAAAAGGTTTCCAAAAGGGTGCGCGTGCGTTTGTGGAGGACAGGTCTAGCAGGACCAACAAACACAGTGATCCAAAAGCAGCAAGCTTGGACACCAGGTGGAAGCAGATGGGAGGAGAAGGATTGCTTTACCCACACCCTGCTGCCTATATTCCCTTCCTAAAGGTATATTCTGGTCATTCTCTTGAATGCTGCAGAGAGAACCTGCGGCCACACGGACCCTCCCCTCCCAGCTATGGCCAACGTCACAGTGCGAGGGAAATCCCAAAATGAGTCAGCAAACCATGGAAAGTACAAACCTGTAGTTCAAGGCCATCCAAGAAGCTCTTTCTGAGCTGAGTAGAAGGTGTTGGTGCTTGGAACTTCTGAAATAAAGCAATCTCTTCTCCATTGCTCCCTAAATGTGTTTTGTTGGAGGGGAGGGACAGGAGCAGTTTGTCTTTTCGGCTCTTCAGAGATACACATTCAAATATATTTGAGGTCACTGGAACTGGAAAAACAAATTTCATTCTTGATTGATTTTTTCAGTAGATGGAAATGCTCATCTAATTGTTTTTTACTGTTTGACCTTTCTATTTCGTTTGGTTAATCTTCATGATGATGAAATAGCATTCATGATATTCACACAGAGTAACTCTTGAAGGCTAGAGCACGAATGCTGATCTTTTACAATGTTCTGCTGCTGTGGACACCCTAGAAACAAAATCAGATAGCAATAACAACTTCAGCTTTTGGTGCTTCTGAGAGACTAATTAAATTTAGTTTCCTTGTAGGTCATGATTAGTCAGGGGGTGCCTGACCAGGATACGTATGGAAATCCACCTTTTGGACCACACCAGCACCACTGAAGCTGAACAAAAAAAAAAAGGGGAAAACCCTCAAAATAATAATTTCCTTGGCAAATGTTATCAAATCTTTCTGAACTCTCCCAAAAACATGACAGTTTAATGAACATCCTCAAGGAACAGGGTGTGAAGGGCAGAACCTTCCCAGGAGTAAGGCTGGGACTGAGCCATGCCCTCCACTCTCTGCCCAACAGCTTCTGGAGGTGTTTTTGCCTGGTCTCACACTCACTTCACCCACGTGACATCACACACACTGTCACTGCCTACTGCCCGTGCTTCCAGGTCGTTCTGGGTACCTCTGAAAGGTAAAGGACATGTCCTATCCTGATCCTGGGAAGGTTTCAAACTGAAAAACGGTGAATATTTCACTTCGCATGAAAAATCGCCCACTCCACAATAGCAAGCATTTGACATGAACCAAGTGTCCTCAAAGAGACACCTCTCTCAAAAACTGCTTTGCAACAGATGCAGATTCTAACAGAAATCCTCCATTTTGCAGGCAGCAGCATCACTCAGCAACCTTTTATTAATAGCTCAGAGCACCAAGAAGAGCCACCATCCTGGTGGCCGTGTGGGTCTGCGTGTCCCTGACATGACCCTGGTTTGTTCCACAGTCCAAAGACTTCCTTCATGTCTACAAGCCTTTATGATGGAGTACCTTACATCAAACAGAAATTTGGCCCACGTAGCATAGGTCATTGGCATGAAAAGAAAAAAGCAAAATATTAGCCACTCCAGTCTGATTTGGGCTAAGAATTTCCTCATTGGTTATCAGACAACTTCCGGTATCCCACAGGGGTGGATTTTTAAGTTCTAAAGATCTTGTACCATTTTTTAGGCTTTCCTGCAGCCTTTTGTGAAGAAATCAGCTTGGTTTCAGAGGAAACAATCCTCTTTGCTGCCTCTGCCCACAGAGAGGACAAAAACCAGGCTGCAGTCGTTTGGCACCTTCTCTACTCCTTTGTGCAGAAGGTCAAAAACGCTGCAGAAACATCAGTTGTGTGTGCTGGCCCTCAGAACCACCTTGCTGGGCTGAATAATGCTCCCACTGGAGCACAATGCCCAGACCTCCACTCATCAGTGTTTCCAGTTCATCACCTGCCACAATTACGGTCCAAAGTCACCTCCCATGCGTTTACTCCGCTGCGGTTTGCTCACAGGATGCAACAGGGTGGAGGTCCCACCTCAGGCACATGCCATGGTGAGATCCAGCCCTCCCACTCACCTTTTCCCCTTGGAGCAGCAGAGCTCTGGGATTTGTTAAACCAAACTTGCAGAGTAGTTTGGCCCCATTATGCAAGGAAGATGCACGAGAACTAAAAAGAGGGAGAGAGAGGCAGAGTTCCTTAGGGACCAGCATGCTCACCGATCCCTTCAAACCACCACGAACCTCATTTACTAAGCCCCATAGGCTCTCATTAAATTTCCTTGTCCAAATATTTGCCTTTATAAATTCACCCAGGAGCTTGTTCTGCATTTCAGCTAGCCAGAATGCCACTGGGGCATTGAGCAAGTGCTGAGATTTTTACCCCCACCCACTTTCAAGCTCCTCTTGGTCAGTAACTCTGCTCTGCTTCTGTGAATAACCACCACAGAGCAACTAATTTCACCTACTAAAGTTACATTTCCCCCGGTTCCTTTTTTCTCAACTACTTAACAAATCGATTCTTTCTGAGAGACCTCAGTTCATACACAAGAGGATAACAATTACGTGCCACCGTGCTTTGGCAGAATGGAGTCAGTCACAGCTGAGGTAGAAAATTACTTTCTGCACTTTCAAAACAGGGGAAAGAAAGAAGAGAAATGCAGAAGAAAGCGATATTTTGCATAGATACCCACACCTGTTTCTTTTAGACCAAGATCTAACAGCAAATTTGCTGCAATAGTTCACCAATGCATTTGTCTTCCTGCAGCCCTCTGGGTAACTTCAACCTCTGTGTGGCTGTGACCTCTGTGTGGTCAGGACACCCTTGTGCACAGACCACTGCAAGCTCAGAGCCCCAGTGCGTTTCTCCCTGGTCTGAAAAGAACACCTGGGAAAGCCTGCAGCTTTGAAACTCATCAAGAACGTGCTAACTGCTTGGGTTGGCTGGAGCCCTGTGTCTAACCCAGCTGGAGTAGACAAAAAGGGCATCTTAACCACATACTTCCCTTCCCTGGGCAAGCAACTATATTGACAGGGCAGAATTAGGCCAAAGAGGATTTGTTTTTGTCTTTACTTGCTTCTCATTTTGTCCTGAAGTGGTCTGGAGGCTACACAGGAAGAGAAATGAAAGGAGGAAAAAGCCAGGCTTTACTTTCAGCTTCCTCTTCTTCGTGGAAGTGACAGCTATGCAGTTTTCAGCAGACTCTCAATTTTTTGGCGTGGTAACAGCAGTGTGAGAAGCTGGATGGAAGTTACTTCTGGGTAAAAAAGCAGAAGCAGCTATAACACATAATGGGCCTTGCTGAGCCCCCAGGCTCCCCCTGGAATCCCACCAGCATCTCTGGCACTTGGTCCAGCTGAGAGGGAAGGCCATGAAATGCAGCTGCACAGAGAGGCAGACAGGGATTCCCTCAGTATTTGGGAGCCTGAAGGAGTACAGAGCCAGCTGAAAGGCTGAGTAGTTCCCTCTCCACGCAGAAATGACATTATCCAGCACTGAGAAGGTGAAAGCTGCACCATCTTCTCTCACAGGGAGCCTCATGACGTTCTTTCCCCCAAATTTTGCAGAGGTGCAGGGATCTCACAGGTGCTAAACTCCTCCAAATTTGCAGGGAAAAAGGCGTCCTGCTACTGGAATGAGATGCAGAGAGAGGAGGAAGGCATCAGTGTTGCAGCCCTCAGGCACTCCTTGTTTTTTGTGTGTATCCATACAATATCAGAAATTAAACATGAAAGGATGAAAAGCATGTTTTAGCTTTATCTAGTGTACTAGAGAAACTGATAATGAAGCTTTAAGTACAGAAAAGAAAAATAATCTTGCCATCTTCTGATATTTTTCCCTGCCCTATTCTCTTCTATATGCATCCCCTCTCCCCAGCACTCTTATCTAATCAATCCTGCTCTGCCAGTCTAATGCACATAATTTTCTCTTAGGGTGCATTTCTATCACTCAGGCATCAAAGAGTCATATATATATATAGAAAACAAACTGATAGATGCCATGCATTTCAAAAAAGTCCCTTCGCACACTTCTTCAAAAGCCCAAGATACTAAAATGCCCAAGAAATTGATAGAGTACCAGAAATCAACTCTAATATGCTTGACTCATCTGTTGATTTTAATTGAATGGTCTGCATCTTCAGGCAATTTCATTATTCTCCCAAGAGCTGAGAAGCTAAGTGAAAGACAAACCTCGTTAACCTCTGACCATGCAAATCAATAATTTTCAATAAAATTTAGGCTCATTTGTCTCCAAAGGATCCCACGTCTTGACTCTACTATCGTGTGCTCCAGAGCTAATCGGCTATGGAACATCACATTTTTCCACATAATTTTTGCCAACTTAGCTACAAAGTCTTTACCTAAAGCCGCAGGAATCCTTGCATGTGTATGAAACACAATTTCTCTCCAGATCGTGTGGTGGTGTGAGCTGACAGCATCCAACCTGCACTGTATTCATAGCTACCCCAGAGTGACAGTGCAAACACTCCAAAGAGCACTACACTTACTTTTAGTTATGTTTAGGGTCATTGATTCTTCTTCACCCACAGAATTGATTCCTGCAAGTTCGTGTCACACACTTTATCTCACCCAGTTCTGCATCCGCTGAATGCAAAAGCACATTCCTGTTTTGAATAAAAATGCCGGTTTTCCCGGCACGAAAAGCTGAATATGGGCTTGTTTCTCTGGATGCACCAAAGCAAAGGGTGAAAAAAATGTTTAATACTTCTTCTAGTGCCCATTCTGCCAACAGGAAACAGTAGCAACTGTGGTACTCTGCTAATGAGCTGCTTAAGCTATTGGATTCCTCCAAGTGGCAGAGAGAGGATATTTGTGCAGATCCTGGCTAAACAACAAGAGGAAATCCAGTCCTTACCTCAGTGGATGGTAAAATACAGAATTTTTACACCAGAAGTTGGTGTTCTGCAAAAAGAGCAAATATAACATCGCTGGAGTGTGACAAATGCTGATTAAAAAAGCAGATCAGTGAAGGGGAGAAGGAAGCAGTCCCCCCAAATTCACTGCACAAATCCCCACTGGAATTCTACCAATGCTACAGGAACAACACCAGCTCACAACAGAGCTATCACACTAATGCAAAAATTGATGTTTCTAGCTCCTGGGCTAGGTTGAACACTAGATTATAAGGCTTCAGAAACAACATTTATGAAGAAAATATTAGCAATAAGAACATTTCCAGGTCATTGCAGAACAAGACTGTACAATAGCTTTCTTTAAGAAGCCCTGGAAACTGGTCAAGCACATCAAGAAAAGGGAAGAAATTGTGAAGAAAACAAAAAAGGCTCAGTGGAATACCATATCCACTCTCAGAGAGCCTGCTGTGCACACGCAGAGCCAGCCTGGCACTCTGGATGACTGAGCATTCCGAGTCCACCCTCGAGATCTGCAGATGCTGGCAGGTCGGAAAGCAGCAAACCCAAAATACCTCCCCCAGGACACCCCCACATCACACAGAGCCACAGCATCCCCAAGGCAAGGACTCCTCTGGACGGACTAAAACCTCTGTACAGGAAGTGAAAAAGTAAAAGAAGGAAAAAGATGAATCAGTTCCACAAGGATAAATGTTAACAGAAAGGACAGCGTTGACAGCATTTAGGTTTTGTTCCTCTCTGAACAAAAACTCCCACTAGGATTCTGGAGTGCCCCTGCAGGCCAAGACATCCAGCTCCAGCCTTCCTGGATGGAAAACCAGTCCTTGCTGACCATGTCAGCCTTGGCTGCTCTGTGGAGAGCCCAGGCGAACGCACTGACTGTGATAATGTGTCAAAGGAGATGTTTTGCCATAGACGTTGGACCAAAATGCCCATTCCCATTAAAATTCGTTTCACACCAGCCAGCCTTTGGCTGCTTCATCTCTGCCCAATTGCCAAAGAAGTCCCTCACCTAACTTCCACCCTCCTCTAAGTGAGACACTTCCTCAGGTTAATCAGCCCAGTTAGAACAGTTCTTTTGCTGACTGAGAACCTTGGTGGGAGGAAACCAAATAAATTATCTTAAAGGTCAGGGAAAGCTGCAGCCACCTTGCAGCAAATTCCTCCAAACACAGCTGAGCATTTTGCAGAACCTTAATGAGGAACAATCAGCTGGCTCCTCTGACAGCTCAGTTTAGGGAGTAAAACTCTGGCTATCAGGTAGGTCGGTAATGTAGACAGCAAAAGGTACACAATGAGATTCTGCTTTTGGTGACTCAGCAGAGACTCAGGAAAGCAGAGTTTGCAGAACGGCAGAGAAACCACACCATGGCTCAGCTTTCTAAAAGTTACAAGAGGCAGCTGACAACTGATCCCTTTTCTCACTGTTTTTGAGTGGAAGTCATCAAAAAGTTATATCACACTTGCTAAAAATTATGATGAAGGGGTATCCCACAGGGAAGCATCATAGAGTAAATATTTATCACCAGGCAGAAGAAAGCAATGAACTCTCAGAACTAAAATTAAATACAATGGGACACTGTTCAATATTAGATAAGAAAAATCAAAAATATAAGACATTGGATTTAGATTCGATATAAGATTTTTCTATGTTAGATGAAAACTCAAAAAAAAGATTAACTGGATTTGCCATCAGGAATGTAATTTCCACAAACAAAAAGAAAAGACTGCATCTTTCAAGAAAAGGATAAGAAAGTTTATCAAAAATCTGCCATGTAATAAGGAAAAAAAAAATTACTGGTATTTTAGACCTGGATTTTTTGTTCCTTTTCCAAAAGAGCACAACCCATGGAGTCACCCAAAGGACAACAGGTGCTTGTTCCTTTCTAGATAACGTGAATACTGGTAATTGCATTCCAGCTTCCCACTCATTTTTCTTCTAAGAAGCTTCCCACTTTTCAGATTTGAAATGAAAATGCTCTCAACAGCAGGCAGTGCACTCTATTGAATACCCACATCAAGTCAAATCAAACCAACTGACCTCACATCGTTTTCCCAAACACTTGTGATGTTTTCGTTGCACTGTTCATAATAGGATTTTTTACTGCAAGATTCATAGCAACTGACTGAAATCTTTGGCAGTGGAGCAGTGATTGCACGGCAATTACTCTACAAATATTATCCATAAATTCTCCGTATCACAGGAAGCACTTCACTAATGCTGTGCTTGAGAAACTCAGGTGATACCAAATAATGTTTCCCACTGACAGCTGTACCTGCTGCTTAGCACAAAACAACTTTGAGCCTGGAAAGCAGCAGCTTGTCCTCCTAATCACTGAAAATCAAGCAGATCTCTGGTTTTCCTTCCAAAACTTTTGCTCAAGGGATGCTATGGAGAAAAACAAAGCAGTGAGAAGTCAGCCTGGAGGTTCCAGCAGGAATGCTATTGCCTGAGAGTCTGGGATCTGCGTTCAGCTGGTACAGAGGTTAGCACAGCACATTAACATTTGTAAAACCACTTGACAAGCTGTATCCATCTCAGCAGTAGCGCTGTTACACTCAGTTTTGGAGAAGTGCAAGTCAAACCACAATGCTGAGCAGCAATAGAAATAATCATATTGGTTTAGCCTGATCTGGCACGGTGAGGGCTTCAGTGTGCATAGCCAAGGTTTTCAGTAGTGGGTAATAACTTGGGAGCCTTCTTTATATGACAGGCAATGTCACCCATTTGCATGAGACTCCTTTTCAAAGGCTGCTACACATCATTCACTGGCTTTTTAAAAACCCTAAGCTGACCGTGCATCCTGCCCGTGCTTATACAGACACTCTAAAACTGTTTATAAAACCTCTGCTGAAACTCTTTTTCCAAATAAATCGTAAAAATTTGTGCCGTCTAAAACAGTAGGAAGAGAAGTGTCTTATTTTAATAGGCACAACATTGTGAAAACTGACTGGTTTAGTGCTGCTTGTTTTAGTAAAGGGTGAAGAAAAATGTAGGTAGTTAAATATACACCTGTGGCTGTGCAGCACAACACAGCAAAATTGTGTGTTAGTGTCAGCACGCCTTGGTAGCAGCTTTTCCCAAATTAGATTAATTTAATTTTAAAGAACAAAGCAGCTGGGCATTCATTTTATGACCCAGCCTTCCTTCTTACTTGCAAAGAATCTATTCTGCTTAGTGCCAGCTTTAGCTTTTTTTTTCAAAAAAAAATCATACATAGAAGTTTGTGATAGCATTTAGGAACAAAATGCCCTAAATATAATTTTTCATATGTCACCGATTTCTAAAACACAAGGGGGTTGTTTTTGCAGTAACTCAGGAAAGTACTAAACATGTGCTTGAAGAGTAATCCCTTCAGGTATAGTAATTAAGGTGTTTAAGTGATTTGTTCAGTGGGGATGGACATTCAATTAGAACACAAGTGTGCAAATCATGGGAGTTGTGATTTTCCACTGAAAATAAAATCAACGACGAGGGATTTTTCCTTCTAAATGTCACATAAAAATACAAATTTATTAGATCTCGTTTAAAGTTATTGAAGACTATCAAAAGAACATTATTCCAGCATTGATTCAAAACCATGGGGTGCACTATCAGCATAATTAAAATGAAAGTATATTGAGCTATTTTCCGTTCCTGCTTCCATATTATTGTCTAATTGTTCAGAATGTCTGTTTGTTACAGAAGCAAAGTAATTAAGCACAGCACGTTGCAGCAAGGGGGATCGTAAAGCCAGAGCTGGCTGCATTACCCACACAGATATCAGCACAGGAAAACATTAAGGAAAGGATCGGGATTGTAATTGAAAATAATTAGATGATCCAGTTCACCTGGCTGACATCAGGACCATCTGAGCACTCCAGCACTCTTTAGCCCTGGATGCTCACCGTTCACCTGTGCTCTTCAAATGGATCTTTCCAAGGGAAACTCTGGAGCAATGTTAAAATCAGCTTGTGAGAAGGGCTGAGCACCTCCCCTCCCCGTGAATGGTCGGGGGGCTGTGGTTAGGTCACCGCCTACAAGAGAGGTCGGACTAAAAGTTTATAAAATGCAGAAGATCCTTGTGCAGCCAAATCCAGTATCCCTTGAAATCGGTGCAGTTATTTCCTTTCCCAGTAGAAGACAAGGACAGAGGTGTCTCCAGGGAGAGATACTCTCCTTAGAGGAGATCAGTTACTCACACATCTAAAAGAAAGAATTTGTGGCTCCATGTTTTGTTAACATAGCAATTAATCTGAGGCCTGTTTGGAAGCACATTTAAAAGCCTAAACAGAACAACTTTATCACTGTCTCTCAGAACCCCAAGCACCACAAATATCTCCAACTCTCAGCAAGTTGTGACTGCACAACTTGCTATTTTTTGTAGGTCATAACTTGGCAAAACCAAAACTTATCACTCAGCAAAACCCAAATTTGCAACTCAGCAATATGGAAACAGCCAAGCCACAACTTCCAAATGTTACTGCATCGTACAACCTCCAAAAGAGACTATCACTTCCTAGTGATCATCTCACAAAATTGATAGCTTGACATGGAGAGAAACGTACCTGTTAGCAGAAAACCCTTCACAATCCTGAAAAAATGGAGCTTCATCACTTGCAGACTAGTGCTACCAGCCAAAACCCTGGGAAAGATGCAACAAAAACACAAATTTAATTAAAAGATTTGTACACATGGGAAATTTAGAGCACTGTGCAAATCTCTTCAGCAATGCAAATACTTGTGTCCATAACTGACAGTTTTAGTCAAAATATAACAAAAGGCCAGTGAGAGAACAGCAGGTGTGAAATTACTAGTCTGAGACTAAATCAGGATGATAGCATCAGCTCGGGGAGTACCAGGGGTAAAGTAGGAAGGGAAAAAAGAAAAGGCAAAAGAGTTTTTGAACGAGTTTGCTTTAGAGCCCAAACTTGTGCTCCATGGGACCTGCACAAGAACTGCTTGAGGATCTTTTAGGCTCAGGTGAGAACTTGAGGACTGTTGGGTGGCCAGGTTTGAAGACTGAACCTGGTGTCACTCGTTCTAACAGCATCAGCTCGTCTGCCCCCAGGAGCTGCTGCTCCACCCTCTCAGGAGCGCTCCGTGCCAGCACGTACTGCAGCACGGGGGTGACATCCCGAGTGGGGACCCTGGGGTGACTCAGTCACGGCTGCTGACCCCTCCAAAGTCAGCTTATCAATCTGCAGTGCTCTCCTCAGATCACAAGAGCCGCTTGCTGCTAAATAATTTACGTAGCTCCCAAGCACGCTGCCTGCACAGCTTGTATTTGTAAAAGGAGCTCTCCCATGCGGACAGGTTTAACGCCCCGCTGGGATCTCTTCACACCCGGCAGCCTCTGCAGTCCTGCGAAGGTGACGATAAGGTCGAGTCAGAGCAGTTGCACTGAATGAAATACTGACTCAAACGCCCTTGCCTGAAATTCTGCACCAGCCAGGAAAGTGGCAGCCTCGTCACCTGGGCAGGCTGGGACCAGCAGGCTCCCAGCTTTAACTCTGGGCTCCATCAAACCTCTCTTAGTCCTTGCCTACCTTGAAAGGAATTGGAGATGCTACCCTTAACTGAGACAGCACAAACTTCCCTCTGTTCTGGATGGGAAAACTTTATGCTGGTCCACTCTAACAATGCTGAAGGCAGGACTGACCCACCAGGGACCTTGACTGCTGAGACCTGCTCTTGGCTGGCAAGGAGAGGAATGAAACAGCTCTTCAGAAGGAGTTTTCATGTCTTCTGAATTTTACTGGGTGACAGGGAGGGTTACAGAGGGCCAGGCAAGGGGCCAGGAGGCACAGGGGAATTCAGAGCAGGGAGCAGTGTCAGAGGAGGTGGCCGGAGATCACAGCAGGGGCACAGACTGCACCAAGTGCTGCTGCCCACAGCACTGACCAGTAGATACTGCAACTCTGCCTGCCGGGACCATGGCCACAACAGCTCTGCAACAGCCCCAGGAGGAAGGATCAGTGCTCCCTGTAATGGCTTGAGTGTGTTCCCTATAAAAGTTGGGGATCCACACTGCACCATTCTCTGGGTGTTAGCAGCTATGTACCACTGACCACTGGGTCCAGCAAACTCTTAGCCACTACATCAGAGCCCAGCTGCTGAAAGAAGGATTCAAGGTCAGGGTTTATACACTGCCCGTGCTGTAAACTCAACTCTGCCTTGCACAAGTCACTTAAGTTTGTCATATGTCACAAGGCATGCCACCAAACAAGAGCTATTTCTGCAGGGGTGGTGGAAATAAAGCAAGCTGAAGGTTTTGGTTAGCAGTTTCCTGAGAAATCACTTATTCAGACATCCAGAAGAGTGACAGATTGCTACATTTGTAGTTCTCCATTTTCTCACAGAAGCATTTCAGACACCACAGCCAACACACACTCCCAGCTCTGGACCTCTAAGCTCAGGGCTCAGGCCAGCTGAGGTACCACCTCTCCTTTCATCCCAGCCAAGACATGATAACTGCACAGTAATACTCAAACCACTTAGCTTTGCATGAATACAGAAAAACATCACCTTTCCTGGGCTCTGTATATGTGGAGTGATAACACAGGATCTTGATATCAGTAACAACAACTTGGTTCTTCCAGTCCATCTTCCTGTCACTTGGGGGTTGTTTCTTGTTATTAATTTTTTAATATCTCACCTGGAATAGCTTTAATCATACCAGACACTGAACTACTGCCACTTGCCCAGGGAGACCATATCATAACACGAGAATTCTCACTGTCTGAAGTTTGGTTGATATTTGAAACAACTTTTCCTTTGCTTCGTTGTGTTACTCTCCTTTAAACCTTCTACCCGTAAATAATTCCTCTGTCTCATATTTCATAGGTATTTCTAAGACCCTCTTCACTGTATCCCACCACTTAATTATAGTCTTTACTCAGATACCACACCGTATGATCTTAATTTTTCTGTGTAATTTCATTGACTTGCTCTCATAAGTACTTTGTTGCTGTTCTCTGAGCTCTTTATCAGGAAAATGTCAATGAACATGGAGGGAGATATCTGAAATTAGAGGTGTTCTCCACATAACAGTGTCTCATTGGGAGAGTGCAGTAACACATAAAAAGTAATATGAATTCAGAATAATGGGACTTGCAAGGCATTCATTTTTAATATAAAAGGACAGTGGGCTTTTTATTAGAAGACTGATTCAAATTTTCTTGGAGATGAATCAGCTTAGACAAGCCCTTAATTAAGAGAGATTTCCCATGTTCTGTAGAGAGTCTGTGGTCAAGTCAGACAGATTTAACCACCCTGAAGTGGCCAAAAGCTGATTTTCCACATTTTTAAACCTGCTTCAGAGCAGAATTCCACTCAAATGAGATATGACATTTAGACCACCTCACCAAAAATACATCTCTATTGCCTAACTTTTTTAAAATTTACTTTATGTAAGTAAATATTGCTTGGTCAGGCAGAGAGGAAACCTAGCCCAACGCACTGCCCAGCCAAGGGGATACCTGAATTCATTTCTCTGCTCTGAATCAGACAGACACTCTGCCTGAACACAAATGTCAGAGGAGCATCTTCGCCTGGACTATTGGCAAATCTAGGGTGAGGTTTGGTGCACAGCAAAAGGGTGCAAGATAAAATCAGCGAGACTGAGCCCAAAACTCTGGCGTTGGACACGGTCCCTGAGGAGCTGCTTGGGGCTGGTGGCAGCTGGAGTTGTGTGAACAGTGGCACAGGCAGACACTGCTCCTGAAGCAGAAATTAATAGATTGCTTCTCTAAAGAGCCCCTACTGCTGTTGTTTCCCCAAAAGCTGTTGGAATTAACATAAGATTTGAAGACATTTTTGATAACAGCATCAGCAAATTCTTCCTGAGGGCCTTTTTCTGTTAGATTCAACCACCACGGGTAATGAACGTTTTCTTAAGAGGAAGTCTGCAATTAGCAGAAATAACCTCAAATCCCTTGTTTATTTTTAGCTGACCAAGGTGCAGAAATTATAACATGTGTCTTCAGAGATTAATTTCCAAAAATAGCAAGTAAGATGAATATTTAAGAATACTCTATAAGCCATTGAAAAATACTTTAAGGTAATAAACCCTGAAAAGCCAGAAATAGATTGTGGTAAGTTCTGCCCTCCCCAAGAAAAATAGCTGAAACATCTGCTAATAATCCAGCAATGTCTGCTTTGAATCCTACACTTTCCAAAGAACAAAGGTTTGTGGGTTTTTTCCTTTGCTTAACTTTTTTTCACTCTCTTGACTTCAGCTCACGTGATGGCCCACACCATCACAGCTGCTTTAGCTACATTAGCTCACTCATGCGGTGTCACCTCCTGTTAGTACCAGGCAGTGGGGGAAAAAAACCCAACATGACATGATGTAGTACTACACGGCCCTGCTGAGTGTAATGCGGGTTGTCAGAGAATTGTAGTGCAGGCTTTAAAGGGAAGAAGGAATATGTGTTCAGGAATGCAGCTAGTGGAAGACCATGCCTTAAATGCCTCAGAAGTTTATCCTTCAATAGGTCCCAAGGAACCAGACTCTTCATTGCTTATGTGAAACTTTTATGGTTTTTGCTCTCCCTATCTTCCATAGTTCTTTTTTTTTGCTCTGAGCAAACCAAACACTTTTTTTATCCTACTTTCACCCAGCAACTTCTCACAAGGAATTGCAGGCTCCAGCATCAAGGTCCGGAGGTTCAGAAGAGGCATTTCCATGAAGTCTCCCCTCTAGGGCCCTCAACTCAACCAGCAAGGCTTGTGACACAGTCTCAGCCACAGGCTGAGGTCTCAAGACAACACCTATTTCTCCCTGCAGCAAACGACACAACAGGAAATGAAACTGAAGCAATCTAAGGAGCAGCTCCTCTGCCTCTCCACAGGGCTGCTCTCGCCTCAATGACACCTCATTTGGAGCTCGGTGCTGCTCAGGAAGGGAAATGGCCAGGTCTTACTGCTTCCTAATTTGAGGCCATATGTCGTACCGATCACCTGTGGAAAGGTTTGTTTATCCCACGGTGAGGAAACATGCTGGAGTGTAGCCACAGAAGAGAAAGGAGGATGTTTTAATAAACTGGAGACCCCTCTAAGCTAATCAACGCCTCAAAAGTGCTGTCTGTGATGGTAAGTTAACAAGGCAAGTTGGGAAAACAGTTCTGTTAAATGCTGAGTAAAGTCTCTCCCATTACTCTTCATACCATGGCCAGTCTGTTAAGAGTAATGAAAACATTTCACCAACTCCCAAGACTTTGGAATCAGAATAACAGCAAGAGAATTGCCAGTAAAAGTTGGGGGAAAAAACAATTTAAGAGCATTCTTGAAAAAAAAATTTGAGAAAAACATTTGAATGACAAAGCTTAGTTGTGCGTTTGCAAACCTTGTTAAAACCTGATGCCAAATATATAAGCAAGAACTCTCGTCTGTCCTTTTTGCAGAGGATCCATGGTGCCCCTCAGCAGGGCTCATGTGCTCTGCTCCCCATGTCCAGTCCCAGGGAAGTCACCTGGCCACGGTCAGGAGCAATTAAAACACACACCTTTCAAATACACTTGAGAGCACTGTAGCCTGCAGCTTCAGTCTCAAGTTCACCACCAAGGCTCAGACTCCTGATTTTGACACCGGCCCCCCGGCCCACCCAACAAATTTTTCACACTTTGTGCTGATCTGCAGAACTGTAGACCAGAAACGGGAAAGAAGATTGAACAACTGCTCAGTTCTGAAGTGGATTTGCATTGGAAAAGTGTTCAGGAGAGAAAATGGTAATCAAATGCTTTCCATATTCTTCACCCAAATTTCATAGTCTGTAGAATAAAGGGCACATAAATTTTTGTGGTGTGGCCCAGGAAGTCTTCTCACTGCCACTGGGATTTATAAACTTTAAAGAGCTTGAGGAGGCACCTCCTGCTGAGCAGCCTTTTAGTCTGATCAGTATTTTGTGCAGTGATCATCAGGCCATAGTGACATCCCGTATTTTATGTGAACAACACAGTAGCTGAGAGCCAGGTAATGTTTGTAGGAATGGGTAACATAACTTTTGAGACAGCTCATCCAGTTGGAAGTTACACACACACACTCTTCTTCAGAGGAAGCAAGTCAGAAACAATTTGTCTGACTAGAGATATTGATTAGACCAAAAGAGAAGGTAGCTGGGTAACTGAGGAGTAGGGGCAAGAAGTTAGCATGGGAAGAGATGCCTCCCAATGAAAGGAAGTGATAGGTAATTTATCATCTATGGAACATGGGGAGATTAGCGGAGCGAAGGAGGGAGGTCGTAACAGATGAGTGTTTGCCTCCCTCCCTTCCAACTAATTTGGCTTTTATGCAGAAGTTCCATCCTGTCACTTCACCATGTTCATCTTCTTGCCAGCCACAACTAAGAGGTTCATTTGTATAACTAACAAACAGAAGATAGAAGTAGTTAGCACTCCAGCTAATGACAACAGACCTACTATCACACACAATCTGGGCTTTAAATTAAATAGTTCTCACATCACTGATGAAGGTGATAGTTGCTGAAATGCTACTTTTTTAGGTCTTTTGTATTCTCATTTCATAACCTAGTTGCTGGGATCAGATGTTACCTGGTGATCTGTCTTAATACAAAAGCCAAATAGACTAGAGTGTTTTTATGAGAACAAATTAGAGGCAAATAAAATTTTAAGTAACTAACATCAGCTTTGACTCTTCCTTGATCTGTTGAAAACAGCTTATGGGTGTCTGGCATCAGCTGCAGCCTGGCAAGGTCCTGCACAGAGGCCGGGGCAATTCCAAGCACAAATACAAACTGAGCAGGGAAAGAATTCAGACCAGCCCTGAGGAGAAGGACTTGGGGATTTTGGTTGATGAGAAACTCAACATGACCTGCTGGACCTGTGGAACAAGTCCTGAGGGAACCAAGAAGATGCTCTGAGGGCTGGAGCCCCCTGCTCCTGGCTGGGAGAGGTGGAGGCATTCACCTGGAGAAGAGGAGGATCCAGGGAGACCTCAGAGCCCCTGCCAGGGCCTAAAGGGGCTCCAGGAGAGCTGGAGAGGGACTTTTTAAAAGGACACATAGGGATAGAACAAGGGGAAATGGTTCAAACGGACAGAGGGCAGGTTTAGATAAGATATGAGGAGGAAATTCTTTACTGTGAGGATGGTGAGATGCTGGCACAGGTTGCCCAGAAAAGCTGGGGATGCCCCATCTCTAAAAATGTTCAAGGCTGGGCTGGATTAGGTTCTGAGCAACCTGGTCTAGTGGAACGTGTCCCTAACCAAGGCAGGGGGCTGGAATTAGATGATTTTTAAGGTCCCTTCCAACCCAAACCAGTCTGTGATAATATTAGCTTTGTCCAAATGATGCTAAATGTTATTTTTCCAGTATAGCACCCCACAGCTCCCCTCTTAGGAAAGAAAAAGAGTTTTCAGCGGCTAAAATGTACAGCAGAGATCCCTTTCCTGCCCTAGCTTGCACTTGTGTGCATCTCATATTTGTGTTCAGGTGTTATTTTGGGTTGCTGGCAGTCACAGCAGTGTATGAGGCAGCTGCTGCCCCAGGGTTGTGCGATGCAGGTTTTTGCAAGACTTCTGTAAACTGCAGGCTGCACCGAGAAACCCTCAGACTGCAGTGTGCTGCCTCATGCAATCATCTGAATTTGAAATAATAAATACTCTATAATGAATGGGTCAAAGTTGGACTAGTTAAATGCTTGCACCCCATTATAATTACAGAAATACCCACCAATGTCTCATGATAGTTTATCTATAAGAGATGCAACATATTATGGTTTCCAATAGAGCATCTTACAAGATTAATTAAAAAAAAAATAATATATCAAAATGCTCTCTACATTTTTCTGGCTACTCCAGAGTTCCTATGTTAATATCTCAATAATGACAATGTCAAAAGTGGGTGAGATTTCTGAAGACAAACAGTGATTTTGGGTGCCTGACAGGAGTCCCTGAAAGAGGTGAACAACTTTTATGTGGTGCAGTTCCTTCCTCTGTGCAATTTGAGTCTGTTAAGCAAAAACATCTCGGGTCACCAACCACCCTTCAAAATCCAGGCTGTTCATCACCACAGCACGGATGTCCATAAAAGGAGGAAGAGCTTTAGCATCAAAAATACGTAAATAGGCCCAAGAAATTTGGTCCTAGGATTTGTTTTTTTAAGTCAGAAAACGAACTGTTACTGCCAGCCTCTTTGCTGGGGCTATAAGAGAATTATCATTTTCCTTTGTAATGGTTCTGACATAAAGTGTGTATCAAAAACTGCATACGCTTCATATCCATCCAGCTGTGCTGAGCAATAAACATGATAATTATGCAGATAAGGCTTAAATAAATTCCTATACCTAAGGGCAGCTGAATGCTTTTTTAAGCAAAACGATAATTAACCCTCCATAGGGCCGAATGAGCGCAGACCTTTGCTCCTTCCCAAGGTGGGAAACCTGCATATTGGCACCTATCAGGCATCTGTCATGGATATAAATGGGTCAGTGTTCTGCAGAGGAAAGAGCTCCAGGGCTGTTCCTTGTGACGTTCCAAAAAAGGTCAGGAACAGCAACACCTACTAGTTTCTATACCCTGATGCTGGAATTTGAGGTGTGTTTCAGGCAAATGTCGCAGGAATTGCAGGTAAAGGGAGAGAAGAGCATAAAACAGCTGTGGAACTGCTCACTGAAGGACAAAGAGGAGCTCTGAGCTCAGCAGTGAATGAAGTCCCTTGCAGTGAGCTGGGAAGCTCAAGGGCTCACAAGCAGCACCAAGCTGCTGCAGTGCAATGGATTCTCACACCTTGGTGATCTGCAGTAACTGCTCACGTGCGCGTGCTTAGCTCACCACAAAGATGAAGATGTTTATTTTAACCTCTTTCGTTAGGTTGAGGCTAACGTGTTTTACCTTGGATGTATGACAAGCCAAGCCTCTCTAGAAACTGCTGCTGCTTGAATAAGTCTGAGATCCTTTCTGCCAGTGGCTTTGGGCTGGCAGGATAAGCGAGACCAGCTCCTCCTCTTCTTCATGGCCAATCACCAGCACGCTGCAACGCCTTCGTGGCTGCTCTCACCATGTGTGACTACCTCAGCTATAAAATCCTTCAATGCGGAGATTCCATGGTCACACAGACGTTATTTTACAAACTGAGTGCTGAACTAAATGGTTTGCCACTCTGTGCCACAGCAAGTGATGATAATAAATCCTACATGCACGTACTGACCCTTCTCTCTTCATTCTTCTTGGTCATTTTTTGAACTGAGATTGAATATCGAAAGGAGTCAAAAATCTTCTCAACTCACAAAGCTTCTGGCTTTGAGGCCAGCATAAGACACATGGAAATTGTCAAACTGGTTTTTGTGCACTTGAGTTCTAACACAGCACCTGTCAGCCATGGCAGAATGGTAGAGGAAAGGTCTAAATTGACCATTCCATGGTGAGGAACTGGGAGAAGTTACCAGCCTCAGACTTTTCTGCATCTCTGTGATTACCAGACACTGCATTTCCCTTCCATAATGCTTCCTAATGGCTTTTGGAAACCATCCAAACCTTTTATCCCCACCAAATCACACGGTAACAAACTCCACAGTTCAGTAATGCACAATGTGGAAATAATGCTTCTTCTGAGTTTTTAACCTGCTGTGAGATTCAGATGCTCCCTAGTTCCCTTATTGTGAAAAGCAGTGAATAATCACCCTTCTGCATTGCTTCTCCACTCACAGCCCTACAAGTGGCTGCTGCAGCACTGTCCCACTGCAGCTCTGCCTGGAGGGACAGTGCTGGTGACAAGTGACAGATGGCAGGAGCTCTAAGCTGGGTCTGCTCTTGAATCACTGAGAATACAGAGCTGTGGCTCATGTTTAACAAGCCTCCATGAGCAGTCCTGCAGCAGGGATAAGAATTAAAAATTTCTCCCTGCTCTAAAGAAAAAGAAAAAAAAAAAAAAGAACAAAGGGAAAAAAAAGGCAGTCCTGGCTCTGGCCACTGAGTCTCCCCAAGGTTCACCCAAGGCAGCTCTGCTGTGATCTCCTGCTCTTGTTTCAGTTTGTGATACCCCAACAGAGATGAGCAGAGAAGGATGGAGACTTGACCAGACCCTCTGTCTGCATTTTAGAGCCTTACCTATAAAGTTTGAGCACAGATGTAATCATCTTAGATTCCAGAAAGGCAGGCGGAAATGGAAAAATTAATATGGAAAGCTTCCTCTTCCACCTTGCATTCACTGACTCTTTGAAAAGCTCGTTTCTGCAGACCTCTCATTGACTTCATCTGTTCTAAGAAAGGACATCTCCAAAGCCACGTCACTCTGCATAAGGAGCTCAGATCCCAGGTGAGGCTGGAAACCCAGCACAGCCTCCTCTGAGAAGCATGGGCACAGTTATGATGATTTCAGGGGGCTGGCTGTCCTGCAGAGTGCCACGTCAAGACAAGCAAAATCCCCTTGAAATCCATTTTTCAGAGCTGGATGGTTCTGGCTCAGCCTGAAGGGATGATTCAGACATCCCAGCAGGATCCTGGAGGCAGAAGGGAGGAGTGCCTCAGGTAGTCCCTGTGCAGTCAGCCTAGACGTGTAACAGTTGGCCAGAGAGATGTTTAGTATGAATGTCATCTTTACCATTGTTCTGGTTTTACCCTTAGACAAATGTCCTGGGGCTTGCTGGTTCTCCCTGCCAGGTCTGTGAGGTTCACAGACTTTCTTCACTTAGGGATAAGAATCTATAATTTAGACAATTGAGCCTGTGAGAAAACAAAGGTATCCAGAAAAAAAAAACATTCAGTCTTTTATCAGCTTCCCCACAAGCACGGAAGAGCCCTTCTCTTCCATGGACAAACCCAGGAACAGGACACCAATGGGCTTCAGCAGAAGCAGAGCTGAGACATCTCAAAGAACTCTTAAAGAAAGACCATACAGTGGGTCCAGGACCCATTCAGGAGGAAAAGGAAAGACTGGATGGAAAAATAACTCCAGGCAGACGAACTCAGATTAGAGGACACACTATCAAGTCACCTCCTGCTGCACTGGGATCTACCAAAACTGCCCATTCCTGGCTAGTACGTTGAGTAGAGTACTTTGGGTTTATCTCCCCACCTGGAAACTGTTATACTATATAAATCAGAAGCTTAACTAAAGGCCAAAAATTCTCTTGTTTTTTTTCTGTAGACTCACTGGTTTCACACATCTCTCTTTGGGTTTCAGTCCTCTGCTACAAAGCCACCCTTACCCTCCCACTGCTCCATATGATCTCATGGCACTCGCACAGGGAATTTGCTGCCAAAACACATTACTTTGCAATTTTCTGCATTAAGCTACCCCTGTGCTCATCTCCCTGGACTCAGGCCACTCTCGATGTCCCCCAGCAGCTTTGAGTCATATGCTCCCACCATCTGACCCCCTGGACTCCTCTCCTCCACTAGAGAGGCAGGTTAAACCTGAAGCCAAGCGGAGTTGAACTCCAGCCTTTCCAAAGGGCTCACATTGCCCAGCAACAGATGGTGGAGTGCAACTCCTAACCAGCAGGAAAATGATGTTTTCCTCTCACCAACTGAAATATCAATAAAAAAACTGTCTGTATATTCCAAATTCAGTCTGAAAGCTGATTCCATTTTTCAGTTCAGAGCTTCAGCCTTTATAATGCCACAGAGCAGCTGAAGTCTAAGTAATACCACTCAGTTTCTCTTTTGGTGTCTGAGAAGGATTAGTGAGGACCATGCCAGGCGACTTCACAGTGTGTACAAAATTCCTGCTTAGGGAAGGAAGTGTTACTGCTTGTTCTCTTCATAGCAGTAATAATGAAATCCCTGCTGCAATAGGAAGAGTAAAAACTTTTACTGATAATGCAAAGAACTAAGTTTTCAGTAAGGAAATATAATCTATTCTGAGAATATTCTCTTCATGGAGATTAATCTGAGAGTTCTTACTTCTAGTCATGATCATTCCTACATTTTCAGAAAATCACAGAGGGGTTTGGCTTGGAAAGGACCTTACAGATCATCTAATTCCAACCCCTTTCCATGGGTTCTCACTAGACCAGGTTGCTCCAAGCCCCATCCAACATGGACTTGGACACTTCCAGGGATGGGGCAGCCACAGCTTCTCTGGGCAGCCTGTGCCAGGGCCTCACCACCCTCACAGCAAAGAATTTCTTCCTAACATCCAATCTAAACATTCCCTCTTTTTGTGTAAAACTGTTCCCCTTTGTCCTATCACAATCTGGCTGTGCAAAAACCCACTGTCACTGTTTTTTCCCAAGCCCTTTGGACCACACTCATCCTACACACTGTCAGTGACAGGCAGGTACCATCCAATCCAGCACTTCATCACTGCTGCTTTTAAGGCACGTTACAAAAAAAATTAAACAACGTGCACAGCTCTGTAACTGAAATGTGGTGGTGGGAACTGGTTTTGTGTGAGACCAGTGTTTTTCAGGGCTGGTCTTCGGTCAGCACTCACAATCCTTCCTGTATTCCGGCCACTTCCAGAGCGGTTTTGGGAGCCCCTGGTGCTGTGTTTGTTCTACATTTAAAAATAACTTCTGCTCTCTAAAGTAGGAGCCAGAAGCTACTGTAACTTAGCAACATGACCAAGTACCAGCAGCGCAAAAGAACCCCCTAAGACCCGCCTGCTCCCTTGTTGCTCTTATTTATTTGCCCAAAGTTTGTTATTTACTGATAAGCAAAGCAAACAACGTATTACCCCGACACGTACGTTCCACATTTACCCACCAAATTTATTGTTGACAAAGAAGTTCATAAGCAAACAAGGAATTAATAAAGCCCTGTATACACAAGTGAAACATGATAGGATCAGTAATATCATCTGTCAGGCAAGTTAATATAACCAACTTGCTAATTGCATGGGAAATACTGAGAAGTACAAGAAAGCCATTTGCTTTGAAGGAACTTAATTCCTTATAATCAAATTTAAGTATGGTTCTATCAGTCTAAACATTTCCTTTTTATGTGGCAACTATCAAAACATATGACCTGCTTTCTTCTGATCATTTGATCTGCAAAAATATAACATAAGATGGCTTGTTCAGGGTTGCATCTAAAGTCCAGAAGAAATCAATGATAAGTATGAGAAAAGACAGAGCCTTTTGCACGCCAAATCTTTTTCTTGTACATTAATTAGTAATTATGCCTCGGATTTTTTTCAAGTGAGCTATTTCTCCTGCTGACGCTTGCATTTTAGGCAATGGGAAAGTGCATCTTCAGTCTCAGGGGCAACATTGTTAAAAAATATGAACCCAGAGATAGAATTCTTAAATGAGGCTTTCTTTTTTCTGATTTCTAGATGAGAAACACCATAAGCTTACATTCAAAAAAAATTAAAAACATCATACAGACGGTAAAGCAGAGAATGAGAAGATGAGGTTTTGGCTCTTACTTTATTTCTTTTCTTTCTTTTTGCTTTAAACTTCCCCTTAAAAAATGCCAATCTTGTACGCAATTCCACCGACCAGCCAAGAGGCTATGGAAGGCTGAAAAAGCAATCAAAGCTTCGGTAAGTGATAAATTGTCTTTTACACTGGTAATTAGGTTGGAGACAGCACTGACTTATTTCTCAAAAGACCACAAAAAATGATCATTAAATGGCTTCTACAGAAAAGGCTTCTGCTGAGGAAGTGGAAGGCTCTTCCACCTTGTGCTCTCTCTAACAAATTTACCCCTCCATGTGCCATGGTAGTGCATGATGCTGGTTATGGTCCTGGCACATATTTTTCAGAGCATTTCATTTAAAGGCTGACCCTTCCCAGCTCTGGGCTGCCCCGTTTGGATGGCATCAGCACAGCAAGGGCTCTGGGAGCCAGAGATGCAGACCCCACCAGCACGTGGCACCCTCAGCCAGCACAGACCTAATGGTTTTGGCTGCCAGCCTGCCCTTCTTGCTCTGAATATCCCAAATCAGGAGAGAGATTAATTTAAAAAAAAAAAAAAATACCTAGATCAGTGCACAACCTCGGGAGCAGACACCATCCCTTTCCCATTTGGGTCTTGGGCTCAGGAATACTAAAGAATCTGTCTTGGGCCTGGAAATCAAGTCAATCTTGCACGCGCTTGGCGATGTCGCTTTTCAGAAATGTTTTGCTTCGTTGGATAACACACAATAACTCCACAGGAGGTTTTTCTGGTCTCACAGGATCTCAGCGAAGTCTGTGGCGTATTTAGTCTCCTCCTGAAGCAAAACACGATGGGCAGTGCTGGGTCTATGCACCGTCTGTCACAGCACAGGACCAGACACCTTTCAAGACCAGCTCCTGCACAATGAACACTGCCAAGTACGACAGGTTCCTTTATCTCCAGCCTAACAGGTATCTTTATCTGGGCTGAGCTGACGCTGGTCTCTAGGCAGGCATTTAGGAAAACCCCACCATTATCTTTCAGTCATTCACTCTGGTTTGGCATGAGCAAGCCCAGCTGCTTCTGAAAGAGAGAAGAAGGAGGAAGCAGCAGCATCCGTGGCTCAGCCTTCTCCCTGGGGACCAGGAGGCCCTCGGGTGCACCTCATCAGTTTGTGTTCCCTCCACTTGCTATCAGCCATTTCATGCAGGTTTCCTTGCTGCTGAGCTGATGCCCTCATTAGCAACCTAGAGAATGTGTGGAAATGAGCTGCAGCCCTTCGAGGAACTCTGCACGGGCAGCACCTTCCTTGTCCTCCTGCCATTCTCCAGCAGCAACACCCCTGGCTGACCTCTAAACACAGCAATCTCCATACCCTTCAGGGACAGAGAGTGCTACAGCAGCCAAATTCACAGCAAAACGTCTTTTCTATGGATTTTTCATCTTCTTTCAGTGTTTAAGTTCCTCTCCCTGAGAAGCAAGCAGCCACCCTTGTTTAGAGCGACCAGACTGGTGGAGGCTCTGAAACAATCCTGCATCTCTGAGCCTCCCTTCAGAACATCCCCCCTGGCCACCACAGGAGTGCTCATACAAATGCTGTGTAGCCACAGGTCAGTCACTTAACCTCCCAAGAGAGGTTAAACACCTCAAGTTTAAAAAGCAAAGCCAGCTCAGGGTGTTAAATGACCAGCCTGTGGCTGCACAGCAAAGGTGAGTACCAGACATGCATCTTCTACCAGAAGCCTATTAACAGAGAAAACTGGTCTTTAATAATTAAAACATGTAAATACGCATCGTGGTTCTACTGGTTCATGACCAGAAAACACAACTTACCCACTTCTATGACCAATCATTAATTTAAATTCCCTGTGCACACAGAAATACAGTTTCATACGCGGATTATGTTGCAGTTTTCATGTTCTAGTTATGCTTTTCTTTACTCCTCCAGAATAGGACACCTTAATAACATTCAGAATAAAGGAACTTAAATCTCCAGCAGAGAAGACACCTTTATCTTGCCTTAATTTGTACTGCTTGTATCAGAATGGCATTTTTAAGATTAAGATGAAGTGATATAAACGTAATCTCTCAGGAGTTAAACCAAGCTACCTGTGGGCCTGACGTTCTTATGGTTTGCCTGAGGAAAACAAATCTTTCATCCTTATCTATGTATTTCTTTGCTAATTAAAATGCATGGACTGCTTTAAACACTATTTACCCAAGGGGCCTTCAGCAGTGCTCTTTCACCATTTAAAAAAAAAAAAAAATTTAAAAAGAGCATACCAGCAGCAGAAAGTTTTAAAGATGCCACATACAAAAGCCACTCATTAATATTCCTGAAGAGTGCTATTATCAAAGCAGGATATTAACACTACAGGCCTAGCTATACAAAACAATTGCCAATCTAAACACATGGCAACAAGTGAAATCAGAAGCAGTCGGAGATAGACACGGAGAGCGTTCTCAGATCTTGTCGGCTGCTGCAGAGAGCTGAGCAATTCAATGTCACCATTTGCATTTTTCCCTGGGTATTCCCAACACGATGCAGAAAACCCTGCAGCAGCGAGAGAAAATTATCCAGAGCAAATTGGGAAGGTTTGCAGTGCTGCTAGCAAAGATTCTGTTATATTCCAAATTCAATTAGAAAGGGAGGCAGCTAAAACTGCAGCACCTTGCTGATGAGGCAAATCTTTCCCAGGCTGAAGCACTATTTCCAAATTCTGTTCATGCAAGAGATTTTACAAAACCTGACGACAAAAAACCCAAGTACAACAAGTTCTCCTAATACCCTTTTCTTCTGCTTGCCTCAAATCAGCCCAGAAACATTAATTATGGGTGTGGACCTGCAATTACAAACAAATGAGTGCTCGGATCTCTGTGATTTTCTGCTTATCAGCCAGCCTGCCTTCATGGTATTTCAAGATAATGCATTTCAGTCTGTGTTTGCAGTAGATTAGGGCCACGCATGCGGTCAGTTCATCGGTACAGCAACAAGCAGGAAATGATGAGGCACAGGAGCTCACATGCTTGGAATTTCAGCAACTCTGAAACAGGTGAGTGCCATGAAAAAGTCAGCTTTTGCCCTTGATTATTCCTACCCCCATACTCATTTTACTGATGGGCAGATCAAGACAGGTTACTGAGTCAAGGCTACACAGTGTATGAGCACAGAGGCAGAGACTGGAAAGCTGCACTCCCGCTATTTTCTCCTGGACTTTTCCCTATAAACAGAAACACTCCCACTTCTTTTAGCAGACAGCATTTTCAGCAGACTTGCTTTGCAGTCAACCAATTAGGAACTCTTCCATGGTAAGCCACCTTCAGAGATGGGTAAGACTGAAAATAAAATTATGGCCAATTTTGAAGGGTCTATTTTTAGGTGAGAAGAAGGGAGTACAGTCATTTCTGAAATAATTTCTGAAGATGAGATTCCTCTGGGATAAATACCCACTACATGTGTGGCTCTAAAATTAGTGATATCATCTACATTAAGATAAATCATCCTTATTACATTGTAGTGCCCTTATGCCTGGAATTCACCCACCCTCTAGGAAAAGAGGGTGGTCAGGCACTGCCCAGGCTCCCCAGGGAATGGTCACAGCCCCAAGGCTGCCAGAGCTCCAGGAGCATTTGGACAATGCTCTCAGGGATGCACAGGGTGGGATTGTTGGGGTGTCTGTGCAGGGTCAGGAGTTGGGCTCAATGATCCTTGTGGGTCCCTTCCAACTCAGGATATTCTGTCATTCTCACACACTGAACAAATCCATCTCAGAAAGGCAGGTCTTGCCCCTAGACCTTCTGTTCAAGGGTGCTGCACCAACTGAGGGAATACGTCCATATTTTAGCATCCTACTTCTGTCTTGTGTCATGTTCTCCTTCTGCAAGGAAAGCAACCTTGAACCACCTTGGGATCCTGCAAACCTGACAGGAAACCAGCCACCAACTGGAACCTTCTGCCTAGACATGGGGAACGTGAAAAGGCTGGAATCAAAATCATCCTGTGTGCAATCAACGGGAGAGCAGAGATCTGATAGGACCCGACTTTCAGAAACTGGAATCCATTTCAGCAGCCAGAATTAACTGACAGCATAAATGCAACCACTTCAGCTGTTTACCAAGTGACTGGTGCATACAAATCAAGGATGCTCAGTGTCTAAATGCTAATGTCTTCATAGACTATGCAAGCACAAATTTGCACCTACAACAAGTGGAAGCCACTTCCTTTAAACCTTAACAAACGTGACTGAGAGAAAGGAAAACGAGAACGGCAACATGAATATTTCAGGGTGTGCAACCTGAAAGCTTGGGTGCAGCTGCACAGCTCCAATTAAATTCAATAGGAAACTCACATCTAAAACCCTGAGCAATGCTTTGAAAAGTCTAAGGATTTGATGTCAGAGGATGACTCTCAAAGTCAACTGCTTTTGTTCAGCAGAAGCCTTCACAGAAGAATGTCTCTCCTCTTACAGAAAGAGGAGGCTGAAGAGAGCAGGAAGGGAAGAAGGAAATTCAGAATAGACATTGGCATAAATTCTGTCCATCTCAGTATCTAAGGAATCACACTGACACTATCTGTAATGGAAATGATACGAAGAGGTCAGGCTTTGGCTTTGCCATTACCCATCATCAGAGCTGATTCAGAACAATTTCCATTTTCTTTGAACCAGTAAAGTCCAATTGGATGAAGGTAGCGTCCTGGATAAAAGGATCAACCACTGATCCAATTCTAATCAGCACAATGATAATTCTCTTACCTCCAGCAGGATTAATCTGATTGTTTGAATAAACAATTTGGTCTATCTTTTGGAAGGGCTCAGAGAGCCCAGATATCTTTGGACATGTGTCAGTGCTTTACTGTGGAGCAGGGTGTGCTTTTCAAGATGCTTTTGTGGTTATCTCCTTTTCCTGGGCTTTGGTTCCCATCACAGCCTGTGTAGGAACACCCCATTTTATCTTGGGATAAAATTAGACTGGAAGATACAGTCTGGGAGCTCACCTACCGCCCTCCAGCAAACCAGTCAGGCAACAGCTACGTGAAATTAATCCTCTGAAGTGTGTGGAGTGGGGCCTGGACCTGCAGCACGGTTTTGCTCTACAGCTGCGTCCGCCTTGAGATCACTGCTCATTAATATGGGCAGAGCCTTCAGGGCCTCCTGAGCGTGGTCACACGTGTGTCCATAGTCGCAAAGAATTTACATTAAAAAACATCGCAGATGCTGGAAAATCATCTTTCTTTTGTGTATGACAAGTTGGAGTCTACTAATGACCGTGCTGATTTGCAAAATTCCGATTATAAAGGACCATTTAGACTAAACTGTTTCTACCAGGAATCACAAACTGCCATATTCCCCTCAGACGTGATAAGTGACAATTTTTTGTCTCAATATTTTCGCTCTGACGATGTTTTCTCTTTCCATAATTTTTAGTAATTTGTGTTATTTCGTGACATGTCTGTGGCATCGTATCTGCATATCATTACTCCAAGTTGTCATGTCACATTCCACAAGACTACTGCTGCCATGTCAAATCATCACAGAGCAGAGCACTTGCTTTTCTTTATCATTAAGGGCAGCTGCTACTCTGTACAAATTGAAACATCAATATACTGCAGAAAGGTTCCAGGCTGCTGGAAACAGTTGCTCCTGAAATTAGTACACCAAATGCTTATCTTATTTTTTTTTTTTCTTGTTCGAAGTGTTAACCTGTATCACTTCAACACAAACAGGAGGAATTTTTGTTCAAAGAAACAAAGAGAAGGGGGTTCAAATATCTGGAGTCTGGTTTTGAATGCCTAAACAGACAAAAAGAATGTGAGAGATGGTCATATTTTTAGATACCTTTTGTACCTAACAGTACGTGCAGAGATCACAGAAATATCAATTGTAGTCATAGAGGAAGCCTTTGACATATCTGGAAATTTAAGCTTGCATCATTTGCATCCCACTGCAGTGCTTTAACCACAAACCATTCATCCTGGCACAGCAACGAGTTAGATGAAGATAAAAGAGGAAAAGAGAGAAGTCAGTAAGATTACGCACACCAGAGTAATTGTTTATATTTCAATTTTTCCCTGTCAATTGCTCAAGTGGAGTCGAATAAAATAGGATTCAGAAAATAAATCTCTTCTTAGATATCCTCAAAAGGGTCATAAATTCCAATTCCCTTAGAAATCTCAGTCTTGGGGCCTTAATTCAGGTCTAGGAGAATTGCAGACACCGAACATTGTAGACTAGCCTCAGTTCAACTTTTGAGTGAATAAAGATGTCAGAAGAGATCAAATACATTAAGTTGTGCTGTAGAGGCAAAATCATCACTGCAGGGACCTCGTGAGTATAAGTCCCATTTGACAGGGACGTGCTCCAGTGTGCACACAGCTTCTCCTGGAGTGTTACAGGCTTCAGAGCGACTGCAGGATGGAGGAAAAGGCGTAGTTCCCTCCATCAACATCCCATTGAAAAGCCCAGCAATAGCAGCACCTGTGACTGGAAGACAAGCCTTACAAAAGCTGCAGACAGAAGAAAAATGAGTTAAAAAAAATGAAATTGCATTTGTTTGCGGGAGCAAACAGGCTAGGAGGGCATAGCTTAAATTTACACGTGCTCTCTTACTTTTCCACGCCAAAGATACGCAAAGAATGGAGGATGGGGAAAATCAAGTTTATGGCCACAATCTCTTTCCAACAGCTTCTCAAAAGAAGTCAAATTTAGTTTTACACTAAGTGCTCTGCAGTGCTTGGATCACAAGTTCACAAGGGCACGGAAGTAGTTTGCATATAAAATAAACAAGCAAATAAAGCAGAGGGAAACTCATGAAAAGAGAAATTTGGGAAAACAAAAACAAAGGCAGAGTGATCAGATGGTAGAAAAGTATCTTCCACAAACAGCTTCACCTCTCCCTTTCTCTTCTCCCCTTCCAATTCCAAAATATGGACCAAACATCATCAAAGCAACAGACACTAATCCATCATAAAACATTCCTTTTGATTACTGGCAGGGAAAAGAAGGGACCTGCAGCTCTGCAGACAGGATTCAAAGGCAGCCCTCTGAAGAGCATTGGCACAGAGCAGGCTTTGCTCCCCAACAGGGGTCCCTGGCTACCAGCTCTCCTCTGCCCAGGGGCTGGAACATCCCAGTGGCACCCAGGGTGGGAGCAGCCATCCTCAAATGGGGGACATGCCAACCTGTTTGATCCTAAAATCTACTGGGAAATAGTTTAGGAACCTTACCTGGAGTTTCCTCTACTAGCAAAGAAATTCAAAAGCTACACAGTCTGGGCAGCAAGACAACCCTGCTTCAGCTTTTTTTTTAAACTGGATTAGAAAAACACTGATTAAAAGTCAGTCTTACACGTCAGTTTAAGGTAACCTTCTTTTGCACTCTCTTTCTCAGCAGACAGCAACACTACCTTTGAAGATAACCATTCATGCATAAAATTACTAATAGAGACCATCTATCTGACAAATGTCTGTCCCTTAATAATTTATATCACTTGATCCATTTTCAAAGGTTAGTCTTACATTTAAAATTACAGCTCTGAATAGGTCAGCCTGTTACTTAAAGATAAATTACTCCACCTCTCCATGTTACAGTGTTGTGTTTTGATAATGACAGGCTTTTTATTCCCATGCTTTCCTCTTCCTTCTCAGAATCAGCATAGCGAAGTAGCAGCACAACCCACCTTGCCCACACCTCCCTGTAGCCCCATTTTGATTATTTTTGACTAAGGCAGTCCGAGCATCAACTTACAACCCTTTACCTGCTTTTAGCAAAGACCTAGGAAAGACTCAGCACTCCGGGATGAAAAGATGAATCAATGATGCGTGATAGGGCTAAGCTTAGCCCTGCTGTGTGTGAGCTAAAATGCTGTATAACCAATGCTATTACATTCATAGTAATTAAAGGATAATTTCTGCTCTCCTCTAGATAGATAAAGCAATAAAATGACAGTGTTTAAAGAGGAAATGCCAGTGTAATGTTCATGCATTTAACAACTACCCAGGAGATGTGCATTGTAAATATACTTATCACAGAGAAGTTCCTGCTGTTTTATATAAGGAAGCATTTTGTGCTGGTAATTTCGTACCACTGAGTAGTCTGGAAAGTTACTGGACCACAGACAACTTACTTTTTTCTTTTTTGAACACATGGTATTGGTATTTTTCTATGATTGTGAAGAACTGTCAGGTTACAACAGTTTGTCACATATCTTATTACAAATACATTTCTGAACTACTGAGGGTGAAAAGCTCTTCTCAGGCAACCCAGACATCTGCACACCAGATTAGTGCACCCGTCTGTTAGCTCAGCAGCAGCAGGAGGGAAGGGAAGAGCAATATTTGGAGTCTGTGGACATTCTGTGCTAGCTGCAGGAGCAGAGATCTCCAGAACAGTGTCCAGCAACAGGAGTGCCAGGAGAGCAGTGACATCCCTCCAGCACAGAGCTGCTCTCCAGTCTGATACGTTCTGGGGCAGGGCAGAGTCCCACCCTGCACAGACACCATCTGGACGGGGAAAATGAGATGCAAAGCAGTCGTCCCAGGGAGCTGCTGGGTCTGGTGCAGAAGTCCTGCAGGATTTCTCTAAGCTGTGCTCCTGATGCAATAGCTCAAGTGGGATGACTGGCCTTTGCTTTGCGGATAAAAACGCAATGAGAATCTGCAGGACCCCTTGAACACAGACTCAGAGGTCCATCCTGTCTCCCACGAGGCCAATGCAGCTAATGGAATTGTCTCTCTTGTTCCTGGGCTGTGCACCACGTTCTCCCCAGAGTTAATCAGGACAAGTTTAGAAACAATACATGCATTTCAAATGTGATTTCCTGAGGCCCCTTCTGAAGTGAATGCATGTAAACTATATATATATATATATATATATATATATGAAGAGCAAGAAGTCAGCAACTCCAACACAGCTACTACACAAACAAGCATCAGGTTCCAGGCACAAGTACCAGCGGTTACCCAGAGGCAAATTATTCACAGCCACAGCATTTTGTGATAAACAAATCAATTTTACAGAAAGAAACCAACCAACCCCAGCTACAAGGATTCCGAATCCCTTTTGCAGATGCCAGCCCGGAGAGAAGAACCCAGCCCAGCACACAAACAGCTACCAGGGTCTCAGGACAGAGGAGCTTTTGTCAGTGTAGCCCATTTAATGTGCAAAATGCAACAAGGGACTTGTAGAAAATTTTGACTCGGCAGTGTGTATTAACAGGACAATCCCTCTAATGCTCACACAGTCTGTCCTTTACCTACCCAGGGTGCAAGTGCTGACTTTCCTGAAGCATTTGGCTCGAGTGTGACTCCTCCTCTTCATCTCCTCACCCTGCAGCTCCCACTTGGAGCGTTACATCACTCTGGGTGTACCCAGTATCCCAGGAACAAAGTGCTTCCCACTTCACAGAGAGCAAACACAGTTAAGGCAGAACTACAGATCTGTTATTTCAGACCCTAGGCAATAAATGATTCACAAAGAAACAAAGCAGGCTTCAGATGGCCCTAGAGAGACCACCAAAGGCAGAGTAAAAGAAAGAATGGATGAAATGCATATTCTGTATTTTTTTTTTTTTTTAGCTGACTAGATACGAAAGGCTGCAAAACTTGGTATATCCTGTTGCCAGCTCTTCCATGTATCAGCAGAGCCTCTGTTTACTGTAAGGGGATCTACCCCAACGCAGGGGTTCAGGAGAGGCAAGAGTGGTGGAGGAAGCTACAGCTCACAGGGCAGGGCTGCACCAGTGCAAGAGATGCTTTTACTCCATTGGCAAATGTGAATTGTCATATTCAGTCCATCCATTATTATTTCCTTGTAGATGGTTGTGACATCTAATTCTTTCAGGGCTTGTAAAGCATGAAAAACTCGATATCTTCACCACAATCTAAAACATTTAAAATGTTTTAAATTATATGGGTTACCCCAGATCACCTTCCCCAGCAGGAAATTAATTCGGACTGCCTTAAGTACAGCCTTTTTAGCAAACTGTGACCAATGACTCCACCTTTCTTACTTCAGAGTGTAGTCCTGTACATGGAAGGATGTAGTAGCTACAGTTAAAAAAAAACCATCATCAACAACAACAAACCCATACAAACAAAAAAAATCTCACCCCAAAAACCATTGCATTATACAGCAAGCAACGTGTCTATAAATCAGTACAGATAGGGGAGTTCTGACTCCAGCCATGCTCCAGCTTCTTTTTGCTGATCTATTTTAGCAAGAGCTGGACAAGACAAAGCCTGATGCCTGCAATCCTCCCAGTCCAGGTGGAGTGTCATTTTTTCAGCCAGCAATCCCATATTTCCTGTATCTAGAGCCTATTCTGATTCTCCCAGCTTGAGGCCCCGTTGGCCTTTCCTTTGCCACGACTCTTGCTGTGTGATTATCTACATTTGCTCACTTGTTCTGTGATCATCCAGAGGCCACCCTGCAGGATCTTTGTTGCTTTAACACGCACCAAATCCCATCAGTTCCAGTGCTGTGGCTGGCAGGGCAGGCTCTCATTCCTTAGTCACCCTCTCAAATGCCAAGGCGCTGAGTTGCCAGCGCTGTCTGATTGCACCCAGAGCCAATTACATCAGCCTTCTGCCAACCTGGGGCTTATCTGCTCCCAGGAATTAATTCCTGTTTTGCTGCAATGCACAACCAAAGTTTTAAGTTCCTCGGCCAATTTATTACAATTAGTCTTTCTGCAGTGCACTTGGTCTTCTTTATAATTATCCCACAGAGGCTGTCGTTCTGAGAATTGCTCCGTGCACTCCTCTGCTTCCCCAGTTCCCACATTTTGATGGAGAGGCAAATACCTGCTTTTCCACCCCCATTCCCTCCTGTACATGTAAATCGAGCACGTGGAAGCAATTGAAGCAGCGCTCGGCGCTCGGCAGCCTGGCACTGAGGGTGGGAGATGAACGGACAGGCTGGCACACGTGCGGCTCAGTTTCTCCACTCTGGGAAGTTTATTCACAACAGATTTCCTCTGACTGAATCACCTTGAGTCGGTTTGTCTGCTCGTTTTCTGCTCGCCATCTCCCATAACAGAGCAGCCCAGCGCTGCTCTGTTCTGAGGGGCAGGTAGGAAAACAACCACACGAGGTGTTTTCCCACAGAGCTTTCCAGAGTGCCCCTCCACGGGTAATCCTCTCCAAGAGGGATGGGGACCCATCTGGAGGATGGCCCGACATCACCATCAGAGGAAGAAATTCACTGGGCTCTTCCTTTCACATCTATTAGCATCTAGCTTCACTTTCTATGAAAAGTGGTGGGAACAGTGTTAGGGCATCAGTCCTGCCAGGAGACATGTAGAAAGAAGGAATTTATAGTGTTTAAAGAAGGAAAAATACTTCAAGGGATGTCTCTTGAGGCTGACAGTTGGGGTAGGCTGCCTCAGGGCTGCAAGTTAAGGATTTGTGAGAACCAAACTCCCATTAGCTCCTAGGTTAGCAATTTGCAATAGCAAAAAAAATAACCTTTTTCTTTCTCTGCAGAAGACAAAAGACTGGATGGATTCTGAGGTAGTCCTCAGCCTGACCTCCTTGGTAGACAAGGCCAGCTGCCCTGAAGACAAGACTGAGAAATCTACTGTCCCTGAAGTTTCACCAAAAGGTGATGGGCTGAACCATGCAAAATCCTGATGCTGACCTAATTTTACCAAGAACAAAATTTCATTGCCTCTGGTACAGAAGCTTTATTTGCCTACATTACTTAAGTCAAGATTTATAAAGTACCCAAAACTCTCTGAGGGACTGCCAAGCATAAATTTATTTATGCATAAATTGCACATGTGCAGGGTATTTTGGCTGTACCTATTCCCCTTCCCAAGCCTTTTCTCAACCTGAGAACAAACCTCTTGGTTACTAGGCTCCCCAAGAAGTCATGTGGCAAGCTCACCAAGAATAGGAGTTATTTCTTCTGTGGCATTTGAAGTTGCAGACCTAACTCTGTGAAGTCTATAGTAACCCGAAGCATTTTCACAGAGAACCATATGGCCATGCCAGGCAGGTGTTCTTCAAAGTCCTCAAACAATTATCAGTGTGAGTCGTGCCTGCTGCTCTTATTTCCTGGAATGTTTCGTTTCATGGCTGCACATCACATACGGGCTGTTGGGAAAAGGACCATGCTCACATTTGGGATCTGTTTGTTTCTCTGAGGATGTTTTGATGCAACAGTCTCAGCCACTTCACCTTCGACTGGCCCCCTGTCCACAGATGACCAGTCATCCAAAACACCAGAGAGATTTTCAGCCTCCTTGATCTAAGGGAAGCAGATGAAAAAAGACATGATGCAGGCAAATGTCACATTTGTGTCACTGGCTGAAACCCTGCTGCCAGGATACATTATTCAGCACCCAGCAGACCTCCTGATATAACCCTGAGCTGAACTCTCCTCGAAAGATCAGCCATCTGTGGCTTCCCCACAGCAGGTGGAAAGATTTGCTGCCACAGCCCTGGGGTCAGAGAGAGGAATACCCACCCCTATGTGCCCACACAGCCCATGGAAATGCTTTATAGGGCAATCAACACCTCCATTTTTTCCTTCATGAAGAATTCTCTGCTGTGATCCTGTATCTGTATCTATACAGATAAGGCAGTCCTGACTCCAGGCACTGAAGATAAGTTGGCCTCCTACTCTGCTTGGAAGTCTGTGCCAATGGACAATACTAAAACACACTGGTTCTTTTCTCCCACAGATATTATTACTGCTAAAGTATTTAATGCTAACAAGGAGAGAGCAGAAGCAGCTCTGTCAGCTCACACCTTCAATCCTAGTCTTACTTCACATCATCACAGAGTTGGAGAGAGCAGCAGCTGTTCCCTGAGCAGCCCTTCTCCGTGCTGTGAATCTGCAGGTACAGATAGAGCAGGACACAATCATCTCCCGCCCCGTGCACAGCCTCACCTCCCAGCAGACAGAGGGAAAAGATGCTGGCAGGTTCTGATCAGGTTCTGCCCTCCTTGTTCCTCTTAACTGGCTCTCTGCTAGAATCCGTTTTGGGGGTAATGGAAAGGAAAATTGAGTTAGACCTTTTTAAAGGGTTTGCTAATGAATTTATTCATGAAGGACTTCAAGGCCTGAGTTTTCCATCAAACACCACCACAGGCTTACTTAACCAATACTCACCTATGACTTCTACTAGAAAAGCCAGCATGCTGCTTTCCTATTGCTTCAGTACCTTTTTACATTTCTTAGCCTGGTACTGCCCCTGGAGAGCATCAGACTACCTTCTCTAGTAATGAGATCAGCACCAGAGAAGACCCTGGCACAGCTTATGTGAGTCCTAAACTTCTCATACTTCAAGATACCTCCTTTGCAACTGCAAGACATCCCATGCCAAAAAGCCAGACCTCTCTGTTCCATTCCATTCCATTCCATTCCATTCCATTCCATTCCATTCCATTCCATTCCATTCCATTCCATTCCATTCCATTCCATTCCATTCCATTCCATTCCATTCCCTCACAGTTTGCAAGAGTGTCTAGAGATATTCTAGAGATATCCACTGCTGCTTGCTCTTTTTGAAATTTAAATTAAAAACTATGCCAGCCAGTCTGTATTGGCCATAAGAAATATATTTCAAATATATACCAGAACAAAGACTGGTAACTGTGGGGCTGGCAGGCCACACAATCTGTTAGAGAGACCCTTGGGGACTGCAAACTCAACTGCTGTGTCATAGTGAGGCCAAAAAGCAAAAACCAGGTCATACAGGCATGGAAAGCCATATAAAAGGCATATGGCTTTTCAGATCAGAGCCAGCAGCAGACCTTTTACTTTTAAAATCTCTCACAGTGTTACAGCTGGAGCTCCCAGCACACAAAAAGCTGTATTACCAGATCATCAGCCCAAACCCTTCCAGGTGTGCTCCAGCCACAAAGTTCTGGAGAGGGAAATTTTATTTTTGGTTTTGCATTCCATCTGTCCCTATCCAAAGGCAAAGTGCTGGCCAGGCACAGCCCAGAGATGCTTCTGTTCCCAGCTAGGCAGCCCAGCTCAGACCCTAAGGCCACCCTCACAAAGCACGCTAGTTAAGCAATAAAATTGTAAAACTGTGATAGGGTGACCCTGGCTGGATCACCCCTCGATTGCTCCCTTCCTCAGCTGGACAGGGGGGAGAAAATCCAGTGAAAGGCTCATGGATCAAGCCTTTCTCTTACTCCTCTCTCCCAGCTGCAGCTGTGCAGGTTTTTTTCCCCTCTTCTTCGAAACACAGAGCCAGACACTGTCTTCTAAGCTACCTTTGCTGCCACGGGACCCATCCACCCTGTGATCAGAAGAGAGCGTATGGCACACGCAGGTGATTAACGATAGCAGTAATTAAGAAGGTGGCTGATTTTCACATGTAAAGTCCTGGCTGTTCCCCTCTGGACCTCAGCTTCTGCAGCCAGGTAACTCCTGACGATCCCTGCAGCAGTGATTTATCTTTCTACCAGTGAATGCATGGGATGTCTCACTTCTTGCTGCCTGGGGATTGCAGCCCTCCATCCTAATCAAGAACTCACAGGGCAGATAAGGTGCTCAGGTTTAATGTCTGAAACTCTGGAGCTGTTGGGGAAAAGGTTTGGTACAGAGGATAGAAACATCAGGGCAGACTGAAATGAGATGAACTTTTGCAAGCCTTTTGTTTAAGTGATTGATAAACTATTCTAAATAATTGCAGTTTTGGCCAACCCAACCCATTACCTTTAGCAGATTATTTTTTATTATCTTGTTTGGATGTTATTAAACACTTCTTGTTCTATCTTTTAAATTAAAAGAGAATCTTTCAAATATATCCAAGATTTACACTAATCTTGTTAGAAATAAAGTAAATTTCAGAAAGCTGTTGAAAGCAACAGTGAAGTCACAGAGTAGTCCAGAATGGTTGCAATGTCCAGAGGAATGGGGCAAGCAGCAGGGAATGGCAGGAGGTCCAGGAGGAGCAGGTGGGACAATTTTTGCTGCTCAAGAGCCCTTCAGAGGGGTTCTGCTGAGCTCTCCCCATGCCCTTCCTTCCCAGAGGCTCACCCGTGACCAGCGGCAGAACCAAACCTGGAACGAGGTGCCAGGCAAATGAGCTGATGCCTCAAAGCCATCCAAGGCTGAGAAAGCCTAGACGGCCACAAGACCTCATGGCAAGTAAAACAGAACCACAACACCGAGATGTGAAAGATGCAAAAAGACAAATCTGAAAGCTTTGGCAACTTTTCCTCCATCAGGCAAACAGATATTGGCATCTATGTCTGCTCAGGCTTAGCCTGGTGAATAATTGATGCATTTCCATGGGTTTTTATTCGAAACTGACTTTAAAGCTCGAGTATTTCCTGATATTCATACAGATTAGAAGTTGATAATTGTGATTTTTGTAATCAACAAAGAGTCTACATTAAGAGAGACTTGGAAAATTTTTTAAAAATGAGAAAGAAAGAGTGAAAGGAAAAACAAAAGGCATCTCTAACAACCGTGGCAGGAGCTAGACAGACATTTCCTTCACACTGAGCTGTCAGGAAGTAAAAACATATTGTGGCAGGCTGTAGTTTACCTATGCTTGCATGCAGGCATCGGAGGCTCAGTGGGACTAATTACGAAAATATGATTATAATGGATTAGTAATTCTGTCAATCAGATGCATGCATATGGTAACAAAAGAGCAATGGGTAAAAATGGCACAGGACAGGAGATTTTAATGCTGTGGGTTAGTACCAAAAGCATGTCTCATGGGAGAAAAAAGATTTGAGTTATGCTGGGGGAGAATTGCTGGGATTGTATATTAATAAGAAATCATGTAACAGATATATGGCTCAGAAACACATTAAAACCAGCTGTAAAGCCATTTTTGCCCCTTCTCGCTAAAAGTGGTTTTCACATAGTTGGAAAGGGTGTGATTTCAAGCTGCACTAAAGGTCTGCAGGCAGAACTGGTAAACCTCAGCAACAGATGGGCCTGCTCAGTCAAAAGAGAGGGTGACAGACACCAAGGACATTTCATTTACCTGTGAAATCACATTCTAGGCTCAAAGAACAAGAAAACCCGGGGAAAACACTGCAATTTAAAATTGGAGAAGAAGAAAGCGTCTTTGAATCTGTTTCCTTGATGGATATTCTTCCCTTTCCTCACTCACCCATGCCTGGTTTGCTATTGTGAACCCTGCAGGAGAGCTGGACCATGGTCAGGATGTCTCAGGGAAGGCAGCCGAGGACCTGTCCCCTGCCTCCTTTTCTGTGTAAAAGCACTGTGAAGTAATTTATTCTGTAAAACAATGTGATTTTTGTAAATAACTGCAAGCACTTCAAACTCCATTCTCTGCCTTGCAGCTCTGCCAATACGTGCCCCAGTGGCCTGGCCAACTCTTGGCATAGTAATATGGGTTTTTCACAGTTTTTGTTCCTTGCTAGCTCGGGGGGTCTGAGGCAGCTCCCGTGTTTATGGGTCAGTGTGGAAGGCAGTGTTGCTGCAGGGGAAGCAGCCACCTCGTGGCTCAGCCTCCACAAGCCAAGGAGAGCCAAGATCAGATCCGTCTGCAGCTCCCTGGGAGGCTTGGGAGCACTGTCATCTGGAAAATTAGGATGCTTCAGCTTCCCTGGCTTTCTCCTTTGTACTGGGGAGGTTGGGGACGGAGGGGGCTGGGAGAGTAAAGGGAACCAGCCTGTCAGTCTGTAGAACCAGGTAACTGCCAGAGCATTGTTGATGATAAAAGTATCATCTCTTTCTCACAGCTGATATAAAACCAGTCAGTTAAAGTCCTCCTAATCCTGGATGGTTGTCTTGGGTTCTGGCACCAAAGCTGAAGGATGAAGAGTTTGTACAGAAACATTGACCGCAGAGCAGGGCTGTGACAAGACACTGGAAAACAGATCAAGTGAAGACAAAATTATTTGTATATTCTTGGTCTTTCCTTTGACCTGCCACTTTGCAGATGCTTCGGGAGGCACTGCACCACTGACTGAGGGGACAGAAAAGGAAAACCCTAAACTGAAACGTAGAGAATAACTCAGAATAGTTTTGCACTCTCTTGTGATATCACCTTGTTTTTCCTCAAGTAAAAGTGCTTTTTTTTCGTTGGAATTGCTCTGAAATTATTCCTAAAACCGGATTCAGGTATTGGGTACGAGCCTGCCAGTGGCACCTCTGCTAGGATGGAGAAGGAAGAAAGGAGCAAGCTGACACAAACAGTCAGCTGCTAAATGCATAATAAAAAAGTGCACATTCAAATGGCAGATCAGCTGAATTTTGAATATAATTTCTATCCGACAGCCTGGTAGGTAGAGACACAGACTTAAAGCTGATAAAGGCACAATAAAAAAAGGCCATCAAAATCAGAATTTCCAGCCCATAAAGCTCCTGGCCCCAATCTAAACCACTGACCAGCAGAAAGTGCTATCAAGAAAAGAAAAAGATGATAAGAATGCAATAAAAAGAAAAATCCCATATGATGAGAATGAAATCCATCTGGTTTGACTGGGACTTCTCTCCCCCTGCAGCCAAGGGAGTGATTTGTACAACGTGATTGTACCCCATGATTTGAAATACAAAATGATGCAGACAGTTCCCTGCAATAGCCTCACCGAAAATCTACTTGAGAGCAAAGACTGTGGAGAGAGGAGGAACCAAGGCACAGTGAGATGAACCCTGAGCACAAGGTCTTCTCCTTTTTGTGAACACCTTCTTTCACCACCTTCTGCCACAAAAATCCCATTGCTTCAGCAGCAGCAGACTGAGCACCAGCTCAGGGGCTTCCTCGGGAGTTCCTCCCCAACTGACACAAACAAATGAATTGTCAAAAGCAAGAATGTAGAGAACTTTAGGATCTACAGTTTTGAGCAGATTCTAGGGCCACCAGTTCCAGTTTGTGCTTGTTTTAATGCCCAAGTGGGTGAGCAGTGAGCACAGGTGTGCTGTCGCTCTTGTAGAGCAACTTCCTTCCACAAACGAGTTTTTCCCTGATGAGCATTTTAGGAACCTGCTACTTACTATTTGTCCCTAAATGAGCAGCTGAGGGCCCCTGCGTGACCTGTGCTGTGATTACAAGGGCTTTCCCTGAGCTTTGGTTTCAGATTAAGTAATTCACAAAAAGAATTTTTTTCTGCAGAAGTGGAATGGCTGCTGCTGGAGGGGAAGAAAAAAAAATTAATTCAACTCATTTTGAGGCATTACTGTGGTTCAGAGGAAAAGCCAACAAAGGGACCATGTAAGCAAGGATAAGATGTGGCAAAACTTATTAAATATGATTGTTTGGTAAAATGCCATCATGCTGATAAGGGCATTTTGGATGACAGTGAGTTCAGCTCGTGCATGGTGCCCTCAGTCCAGTATATTTTACTGCCAGAGACAAACATTCAAAAATCCTTGCTAGCTTTTTGAAGCCGTGGCAGGATGTTTGTCCCTGTGGTTGCTCAACACTGCCCTCAAGTCCCCACCTGTCAATAGCCCAGCATTGATTTGATTTCCAGGATCACAGGTTTCACTGCAAGTCACCCAAGGAGACCCAGTAAAGTCATTTGGACTTGGAACAGCCTGTGTTGCAAGTGGATGCACCTGCAGTAGCTGCCAAGGGGTTGTTATATCCACTGAACAAGTCCTTCTGAAGGCAGCAGATTTACAGCTGATTTTAATAACCTGTGTGGCTTAAAAGCCTTGTCATTTCTGTACACCATGCAAACATGCTGTGGACTTTTACCTGATACAAGCAGAGAAAGCAATTTAGTCCTGTGAGAGCTGATGAGGCAGATCCGTGAAAGGAACAGGATCATGCTCCTGGCTGGGAATCCTCCTCTTTAGGAAGGTGCAGGGACCTCTCAAATGGGTAACTGAGGGCTAAGCTCTGATATTAGGATCACTTTGATCACCAGCACCGGGTCTAAGTTTTAGAAAGCAGTTTAAAATTATCAGTTTTCATGCGACTTTCAGAAAAAGAGGATTCTGAACACTTCAGCTTCCCTCTCTCCACTGGCAATATGCCTGTATGCACTTAGAATTGGACTATTTGGCCAAGTCCAGTACTCTGAAATGATGGAGCAGTAGGATGTAAATAGTTCAGATGTTGATAATATCACATTTTTCATTGTTCTGCTGAAAAGATAAATTCAGCAGGCTCCTTGCACAGGCCTTCCCACGTGTCTAATGAGACTATGTTCATATACTGGTGGCAGACACAAGAGAGGTGATGGAAGGAGCCAGTTTTGAGAAGGACACTGGAGATTAATCAGCAGGTGCTCTCCCCTCCGTGCACACATTGTCTGCTGAAGGGCACAAGCCCACCCAGAGCCTTGCTGCACAAAATCCCTGCAGGCTATTGCAAAATGCAAGCCAGAGGCCAGCTGATTAGAAAGGCACTACAGCAGGATTGATTTTGGGTCCGCATCTTACATTTCGAGTGAGCAGAGTTCAAAACCAAGCTTTAAAGGGAAACCAGCTCAGGCAGCAAGGAACAGACACGAGGCAGGAATTGTGTAGCAATGGACTCTGCTGTGGAGCTGGGGTTGGGCTCTGCCAGGTGTGCTCAGAAACCACAGGTACGTGCCCAGTTATGGGCCAGCACCTCCATCAGGGCTGAAATCCAGGCTGGAACACGATGCTCCACCCCAGGGTTTAAATCAGGCAAGGTAACACTTGTCGCCACTGCAGAATTTTCCCCTCTGAAGTCAATAAGGAATTCCCATCAACTTTAAAGGATTCTTGAAAGAGTCTCAAAGCTGTCGTCTCGGTTTTTTGCTCACATCTGACTGTGTTAGAAAGGAACCTGGTAGCAGCATTCACCACGAGTCCAATTTACCAGGCACAAGGATGAAAATGGACCTGAGAGCAACGGTGCTTGTCCACTAAACACGGAACTTCTGAAGGGCTCCACTACACCAAGAATGCTGTTACTCATAACTACGCTGCTTCAACTACTTCCATGTTTTCTAGGAAACAGCAGTCTTAACAACATCTGGTCTCAAATTTCTTAAAGGAAAATGGCAATAACAAAAAATAAATATTCTAGTGCGGAGACAATGTAGGAAATATTACAAGGAAAAATCACTGGAAATCAATAAATAACCCCCAACCTCTCACTATGCTTTTTCTCTAAAACTGTGTCACCATACTTTTACTATTTTCCTATATATCACATTTCTTTAGCTCAGCAAGCTGGAGCTTTTCTGATATTTCATTACCCCATGAACACGGCTACTGCTATATTAATAACAACAATACGGTTTCTCAAGGACAAATAAATGTATTTTGATGATATCTGAAACGGAAAGGAGGAAATAACCTTTGGTCTGAGATAAAGAAAACAAAGTAGCATAAAAGAGAGGTGCGTAATTAGCATAGGAGTAGAGAGGTTTATGTGATGAAAGAGGTTTTATTACAGAAAGGGCTTTTCTTGAAGAAGAGTTGTGTGCCCAAATCAGTCTGGTTTTCCTGTGCTATGCACTCCACTCAAACCTATCCCTTCCCCTATAACCTCTCCCAGCTTCATTCACTTTCTGAAGGCTGCCAGCATTTACCTCCCTGCCACGTTGGTCTCGGATTCCAGCATTCCCCGTTAAAAGGAAAGGTTTCCAATTGCTCACAGTTACAAGACTCATTCTCCCGAGGCAGTATCTTTCACATCCTTCTCTCCACCTATTTCCTGTGTAACTAATTCCTGCAGAGCTTACAGGGGCTCCTCGGTTCAAAGACCGACTCTGCCAAGGTCAGAGCCCTCCTACGCTCAGCAGCGCTGGATGCAGATCCTTTTTCATCCCCTCCTCTCCCACTAGAAACAAGAATCAGAGAAAATCCCTTCTCTCTCATTTTTAAAACAGTTTTGTTTGGCTAGAGCTCTGCTACCACCTTTCAAATGATGGCAACTGCTGGTAATTGAAAAAAAAAAAAAAAAGTGGATGAGTTTATGACTGCAGTTGAGAGCAATAGCCCCTTATTTCCAGGGCTGCAGATTCTGCTACAGCCACACACCACGAGCAGCATTCCCCTCTTCCCTTTTCCCCAGGAAAATGGGACCACTCACAGACTAAAGAAGAACCCTTCATAAGATGCATGGCAGAGTGTGCCTGCAGTTTGTCAAGGCAAAGTAAGAAGAAGATTTTATTGGTATCATTTTATTTCCAGTTAAGTCCCGTAAAATCAATCTCTGGGAAGTTCCAGTAGTTGATGTCTGCATTTACAGGCTAATGCAGCGAGCGGGCATAGCTGGGAATAGATAGCTGTAAAAAGAGACAGCAGCAATGCAAATTGGACTGAATCAGAAAATTATGCCCTGAATGCCACGACTGTAAAACCAGCAAAGGCAGAGCGAGTAAAACTGAGATATCCCTGCCTCCACCGTGGTTTGTAAATACCGTGTGGGAGCAGGTAAAGTGGCAGGGCAGCGCTGGAGGAGCAGCAGCCTTTCCTCTAGGAAATTGTTACCTGCTTTTGGAACTGAGTTTGTATCCAAAGACAGCACAAGCCCCAAACTCTACCAAAATGCTTATGTATGCAAAGCTCCAGCTGCACGTAAAAGACTCTAAACTTAAATTTTTCTAGATGAGTCCTGCTGCGTTTTTGAAGTCGTGTACCAAAAAAAAAAAAAAAAAGAAAAAAATCAGGTCTTTTTAAGTCTCCAGGTACAATTTACTATGCATTCCACAAATTCACTCGTTCAGTTCAAATTGAACCTCAATCCTTTTGCTTTCTTTGTGGCTACAGAGCAGGATCCAAACACGCTGCAAGTTTCAATGTACCATCCCCGCTGAGCAGGCATCACTACAAAGCCTTGATAACTCAACCTTTCCCTTTAAACATGAAACAGCGTTTTGAGTCAGGACCTGTGGGCTTTTTCTTAGCTTGGATCCCATTTTAGCTGCTGCCTAAAGCAGAATGCCTGGAGCATAAACGAGAGGGCAAAAATCTAAGTCAGAGGTATTCTGCTAACTCTAATTTATATTTCAGCTAACTAAAATCAAAACACAGGGAATTTGAAATAAAAGCTGTGATTCTCAGGACAGCCCATGGCCCAAAAAGGAGATGTAGCAGGGAGGCTGTGCCTGCTGCTGCTGTGGGGCTGAGTGGGACTATAAGTGAGGCTGCACACGAGACAAGCACGTGTTTGACCTTCGAAATAATTCCCCCCTTGTGGAAGCAAAAAGCTGACTTCACACCCACAAAAAGCGTTCTTCCAAATAGATAATGACCAATTTCAGGAGCAGAAATTGGAAACACATGGAATTTACAGCAGGGATGGTTCGTGTGGGTCAGGAACAGAGAAAATTCACCCACAAAAAAAGGTGTTGCTCTGCTTTCCTTTCTCTCCAGCCCTTTCCCATCCAAGAGGACTTGGAGGTTTGGTGCCCTGCTCCAAACGTGCTCTGAGCTAAGCTCTGTCCTGATGCCACAGCTCATCCCTCCGAGCCAACCAGCTCTGCCTGCACGTGGCATCCCAGGAAGAAAGTTCTTGGCTTACACATAAATACACCCCTTCCCAGCAGTGGAAGAGGTGAATCAACACCACATTGTTCCTGGTTCTTAGGGAATCTCAGGATGCTCATCCTTCCTGCACAAGTCAACAGGCAGGTGTCACCAGCTTTAGATATCACCTTTCACAGCTTGCTCCATGCAGTTCTTGGGTTTTCTTCAGTCCCTGAAATTCTTGCTTTTTACCTCCTTATTCCATTTAGCAGCTGCCTGTTTTTGAACAGGAATAATATAATTTTCAAACTTTTCCAAACAGCTCCATTTTTTATCCTCCTCCCAATTATACTGACCACCACTGGTTTTATTTATTTCTCTAATATCTCTCCAGTACTGCAGCATGCAGAAACACAAACTTTACTTCAGCTCTTTCCACAGTACCACATTAATCTCCCTCAAAACTCATTTCACCATCCACATAGTTTCTTTAAAGAAATTCAGTTAAAGGAACGATTCTGAAGTTTTGTTTAATATTGGAAACATCATTTCATGGCTTGTTTTTTTAATGGTAAGAGTTTTTTAGCTAGCATCTGGCAGAGGAGGATACATCAGCAAACATCTGTACTCAAAACTCAGCAAACACTGAAAGTGCCACTGATGTTGTGTATGTGGCTCTACTGCCAGCAAACAGAATATATTGGAAAAAATGCCACTTGCTGCATTTTTTTATGTCAATCTAAACATGTATTTTTGTCACCAAGACAGAAAGGCTCTGTGCCTTTGGTGCTGCACCCGGTACAAGCCACCAGGACAGGCAGAAAGACGTGCTGGGGGGTAACTGAGATGAGGATGTTCCAGCTGTGCTGGTGCAGCTGCTTTGTATTTCTAGATAAAAAATAAAAGCGAAGCAACCTTCTGACTGAGCTTGCAAACGCTGGGCTAAGGTTTATCTAAGGCAAAGACCACCTGCTATTGCCCAGGATACAGCTTCTTTCTGAACTCTCTCACAAAACCTTAGCTCCTCCTCTAAGTTCTGCTGCTCTTAACACGGTGACTTCAAGAGTTCCAACTGCCCAGCCATCCATGACAGGCTGGGAAAGGAAAAAAGAGATGGAAAATACATCTTTTACCCTGCGGTATTCATTTGCTACAAAGTTGGAAAAAGTTGGGTACTTGTGGTTACTGGACATTTCGAGTTTATCAATGTATTTTCTCTTGCAATATTTAGCAGGATGAATTTTTAACCACAGAAAACACTCCCTACAAAATGAGCTTATCCCTAATGGCTCACAACTTGCAGAGGTGAGCAAAGAACAATCTTTTACTACTGAAATTTTAACATTCCCTTGGGGGATTCACAATAAATTGTTTTCCAGGTCAATTCATGCCCCAGCTCTGTGTAATCCATAAAGAGTCCCATTGCTAACAGATGACTGCAATAATGTTACCTTTCTAATCAGGTCAGAGGAGGCAAAATAATCCCTTTAAAATGACCCTGGCCAAAAACCACGGCATAAAAAAGCTCTGCCTAGAGCTTCTAATCACCCTCAAGGAAGAAAGTGCACAGAGAGTATCGGAATAAAAATATTCTGAGAAACTTTGGAGTCCTGTGGAGGAAAAACCATAATTTCCTTCTCCCCACAGACAGAGACTTCCCATAGCACCAGTCTGCAATGGGATCTGTCTTTTATACCCAAGGCACACAAAAGAAAGGACAGCTAAATGCCCATGGGATGTCTCTAGTAATTTGCATTTAGGTAGACACTGGCTTTCAACAATTTCCCCCTTTTCTTGGGCACGTGAGGAAGAGATGAAGCAAGAAAATAGAAAAGGAAGAGCAAATACATTGGGTCATTTGACATTTATTCTGAATATTCATAATGCAGAGGTGCCCACATCCCCCACTGCTGCACTCACAGCTGCAAATAGAGGTGATTTTCAAATGCACAAGGGCAGCTGCCTTCAGTCACCACAGAGCACAAAGCACTCAGCATGCACCCTCCTTCTGGCCTGTTCAAGCAAATATGCATCATGAAATAATAGATCAGCTTCTAGGGAAATAAATGCACACATTTGCTTTTATACCAGCTCCAAGAAATTGCATCACATCCTGTCTGGGCTGAATCAGAGCACATAATATATGAACAGATAGGGTTTGTGCAAACAACCTGACAAATAAATAGTTATATATACAGACAACATCACTCTGAGGTTTTACTAGACAAATAAATGAAAGTTGTAAACACTTTCAAAAAATAATTAGCTCAGCAGTTTGCTTGGGTCCTTGTGTCTTTTCACAAGTCTGTAGCAAAATGAAGTAACCTCACCTCAAGCTACTTTTGGTTTTCTATCACTCTGAGAAGCCTTTTTGGATTTGTTAATATTTATATTCCTGCCTTGAGTAGCAGCTCCATTATGGAGCTGGGCTCTGTTGGGCTGGCTGGTCTCCACGTGGATACCCATGAAAGGAACAGCCCGTGCTTAAAGTGCTGATTTTGATTTATTTACAGCTATTTTCTCTGGTCAGAAGGGGAAACAATTGTCTGAGCTGAATGCACGGTCAGCAAGTAACAACTCCTAGTCACATTAAGATGTTTTTACTCCTCAGCTAAATGTTGAAAGTGCATGTTTAAAAGGAAACAGTGAGCATTGCTGCTGAAACCATCGAGCAGTGGAGGTGCCAAAAGTGACATCAATGTCTCAGGAAAGAGGGGTCTGTCAGATCTGCAGCTCAAGCAAACACACCCTGCTTCCAGAGAGAGGCTCCCACATGGCCCTGCTATTCAGGTAGGAGCTCACAAACCCTGGACACCAAATGCATATTTTATTCCTCTTCTAGCCAAGCCAGACCCACAGCCAGCTGGAAAATGCTTTTTTACAGACTAAACAACCATAGAAGATATCACTAGATGTCCCTCCATTAACAAACTTAATTTAAGTCACTCTGCTGCAATGGATTTTTATTCCATTAAGCTCGGTGTACTTTACCCACCCCCAGAAAGAAGAACGTGTGATAATGTTTAGTACAGCAGCCATTAATCTACATTTCTGGCACTGCTCTGGAGGTCTGAGCAGCAGAGATCACAGTCATGCATTCACAGTGGTTTCCTAAAGCCTCCAGCAAAGCCAGTTGCACTTGGTTTCATGGCTTTTGGCTGGGTTAACTCTCATTTGCTGTCCCCACTGTTCATTTTCCCAAGTTCTGAAACTGCTACTGTAAGCAACCAAATAAGCAGCAGGGTCCAAATGATAACTGGCCTTCATCTGCTATCTTGTCTCTGCAAAGGCATTACACAGAGAAGCCTCAGGCACGTAACTACAGCATTGCTAAGTCAGAGACAGCCCTTCATTGGCTGCAAGCAAGGATTACCAAACCTCAGACGGAAGGATCAGGCTTTGATTCAAGAAACAAATCGATGCGTGAGCAAATGAAGAAGCAAACCAACTGGGATGATGTTAGAGAGGTGACTCATTCAACCATCAGCCCTTCAGCAAGGCAGAAGACCTCTCTGTGAAATGAATTCCCTTCTGGATTATTGCCTCCCAAAGCAATAACATAAATCCATCTAACATTTAAGCAAAGGGATATTGGATTTGACAGATCAACAATGATCGTGTTTGTCTACGGAGTTATAAGGTCACTAACTGAAGACCCAGCCGAGAAAAGCAGGTGCTTGTGGAAAGGAGCCAGATATCACAGGGTAGCTAAAGGAGATTAACCTTTGGAGGAAACAAAAGATATTAAGAAATCATCAAGGCAGAAGCAGACCCACAGGAACCAGCAGTTAGTTCACTTTTCATTGCTAATAAGAGATACGGTAACACCTGTGTCGTTCCGCAGTCGTTCGTCGGGATTTGGTTTTGTGGAATTTTTTCCCTCAAGGTGAAGATCAACTGACAGATCACAAAGTCCAAACACCATGAAGCAGTGACCATACAAAATAAACCCCCCTTCAAAGCAGAAATCAAGCCAACAGTCCAGGTTCAAGAACCTCCAAAACCCTTTCTCCAATCTCACCCACAGCCAAGCGATTTCTGACACCATTAATTTGTTTAAATTCACTTGCACCTTTAGGGGTATATTTTTTGCCTGATACTCCTATCATATTGTGTTTTGAGTTCCGTATTAATGGGGAATGTGGCTATAGTAAATAAGTGTATTTTTAGCTTTCCTTTGGATGACGAGAAGAATACAGCAGCAGGAGTGTACAGGATGGGAACAGCACTTTGGTCATTTTTTGAAAAACAAGTCATTTGTCCCCAGGTTAACCACACTGACTGGTAAAATCTGCTGCTGGTGCAGGCAATTTCTAACCATAAAAAACGGTCATGGTAAGAAGCTGAACTGGTCTCAGAGGACAGCTGAAATCACCACATCCAAGCCGGACACTTGAAATTATCGTCAGACCTTAAAACTGTGCTGAAAAACTCCACAAACGCTGCCAGGCCCTCCATCCTTCCAGACCACCTGATGTCTGCTGTGACAGAGAGAACACAGCTGAAGTTTCCATCGTGGACTGCCAGCACTACTGTACTTTGAAAATCAGAAAAGAACAACCTGGTACCTAAACCCAAACATCCCCAAGAGCTCTCACAGTGTCTGGTGCACAGCACGCTGCCCTGCTCTTTACAGAAGCAACAGACACAGGCAAAGTTTTGAGTTCTGCAAATGCTGCAAACACGTGAGACAGCCCATTTCCTCTGCTGCTTTCACTTTCAGCACTCCAGGTTTGGGGAAGATCATCCTCTGAGCTGCAGCTCTGCCACCACAGCGCTCCTGCTGCAGTGGCTAATCCCAAATTAATGCTGCCAGCATCACTCAGCACCTTACAAGCCTCATGCAAACACTGCTTCACCTTCTCAGGTAACTGCAGGACCTCCAGCCCCAAGCTGGAAAAAAATGAGTTATCTAGCCCTGTGCAGACCTGGGAGCAAAGCTTAGGAAATTCCTGCATCACCAGCTGCTGTTCAGATTCTTTTTTTTTCCCCTCCTCCAGCCTGGAAGGACTGAATTAAGAATTGCAACAGTGCCCACAGCTTTCTCAGAGATGCTCTAAGGAAAAAGGGAGCAGGCATTAAGTAGGCAAGCAAGGATTAGTTATGCTCATTTGGGGAGACTTAATCCTGAGTAGAGGTAGCAGAGCTGCACAAAGAAGCAGACAAAAGACTCAAAATGCAATTCTAATGGATAAATAAAGAGCACCTCTCACCTGCAAACTCAGCCCATTCCAGCATGATTTCACTAAACTCTTCCTCTCAAATTCTGCTTTTCTCCCCTTTTTAGTCATGTTCCTTTTCTTCTGTATTGGCTGCCTTCATTTTTTATTTATTGTACTTTCACCCCCATTATGATTTTTCTCAGTAAAGTTTTTAGCCGACTGCAGCAACTCACATCTCTCCTGACTTGCTGCTAGGAATTGATGGACAGCAGAGCTCATTATTTCACAGGTGCCCTCCTTCTGGAAAAGCTGCACCATTTACAATACAAGGGAGAGTGTGGTGGTGGCAAAGGGATTTTTCTGTCTGAGCCAGAACCTACTGCTAAAATTTTCAATATTTAATCCATGCCCTCTGTGTAAGAAGATCAGGAGTGATCTCCTTGTATACATGCCTACACCCATGCAAAAAAAAAAAAAAAATTAAACCAAAGTGTCTGCTGGTGTAAAAGATGTAAGTCCCTCACAACAATGGTTTCTGCTCCAGGATTGTTTTTGAGTGTATCAGACAGCCACTGCACCAGGGTTACAGCAATGTTGAATTCAAGTCCACAGTTTTACACCTGGGATGCATCTAGCAAAGAGATGGCTGCGTTTTCAAAGAGGTTTTGAGCCAGTTTCTAAAGCTCTGAACTTTATTCTTTCCATCTGCACGTATTTTGCTCACGCCATCCTGTTTCATGCTTCCCTTCCTGACAAAACCTGCCCTTCAGAGCACAAGCTGCACCCACACAGACGAAATCGGGGGCACAGCCACTGGCTCAGAGCCTGGCAGGGCAGAAACCTGGGCACACATCACAGCAGGAAGGGCCACGGAGGCGTGCAGCACCGGGATAACATTGTTCCCACAGTGCTGTAGGATTTCAAAAGCAAATTCGATACATTTCAGAGATGGAAGCAAAGTGCCAATGAAAAGATCATTCAGACCTGTTTTGCTGAGAGCTTGGCATCCACTGAACAGGACAGCAACAAAGGTAAAGAGAGAAATAGAGAGAGATGGATCCCCAGAGGCTGGGAGGACTAAAAGAAATAATGAGGCATTTGCTTTGGAGCCTGAAAATTGTATGATAAAGTATTTCCTTAAACTAGCAGATTGCAAGTAAAATAGAGCGTGGTACCCTCATTCATGTATGGCAAGGGCTTGCAGGAAACTCCTGCCTGCCTTCAGCTGGTCACGAGCAGAAGGAGCACTGGCAGATAATTTTAGAATAAAAAGGGTAAATAATGAGGAGTCCGGCTGCACTGTACAAAGCAGCACAGTGAGATACCCATTAGAGAGTACGAACCGCCCCCCAGACAGAAGCAAAACACAACATCACACACCGATGTTCAGAACTAGCCCTTACTACCCCACTGCTAGGGTATTAAATATACATCCCTGTGCCACAGCAGAAACAGGCACAAACAGGAGTGTGACAATCCTTCAGCAGGATGTTCCAAGCCTAAAAGTCACTTACAGTAGAATGGAACCTATTCAGTATTTATTTTCCACGGGTTCAAGTCAGCAGTCCTAAGCAGATGGCTGCCGTTAGCATAAAATGAGCACCTGAGGAGGGAAGGGGAACAAGTAACTCCAACCAGCCATCTGTTTCTTAATTCTCAAGCAAAGGGCACACGGAACCAGGAGGCAGCACCAGCTATGCCATGCCTGCCCCATCACTGAACTGTCAGCATCAGCGAGTTCCCCGTTGCTGCGGCGGGGCGCGTTCCCACGCAGCGCCTGGGAGCCAGGAATGATTGTGCCATGTGTCACTGCTCGCTTTTCCAGAGAAACTGTTCCCCCCAGCCAAAATACCTCATTTGCAAATCACACCTGAGCAGAAGTTGGTAGGGAAAGCTGGCTCCATCTGTACTTACAGTATCTCTCTGGCTTCAGCAGGACATAAGCAAGTACTTCAACACTTCACAAACCAAACCCTCGGAGCAACGTGTACCTTTCTTTCAAACAAATGTATGAATTAATCTTGCTCCAGACGGTAAATGTTTATACATTACCAGTTATTTATGAAAGCTTTTGCACTGCATAATTCACAAATGACAAAACAAAACTGTCTACATCCAAGCCACAGACGCTTGCTTTTCCTTCTCAAATATTCATGTCTCCTTTTGTAGGGAATCACACGTGACTTCAAATATGGGTGCTCTGCAGCACCCATAGCCTACTGCAGCCCCAAACTGCTGACAGAAAGGTGAAGGATGATTTGGAAAGTTTATAAATATAAGATATGCAATCTGTTCACAGTAAATGTTAAAAAGTCAGTGAAACTCAACGGACAAGAAATTATGGCATTGAAAGAGACTAATGAAAGAACAAGGAAAAGGAACAACTTTCAAATTTCGTATTAAGTAAATAAAATACTGAGAATCAAAACACCACAACTAAAAACCTGTAGAATCAAAATAAGATACATTTCAATAATTTAGGAGAGAGGTTATCCCAGGTAGCCTGAAAAATACCAAGTGCTAATTTGTAACGAGGGGAGACACTGGTTGTGCATGTGAAATTCATGAAAAAGTGACAGCAGGGATCAAACATGCAACAATTTGAATGACAGAGATTCCCTTGCTCAACTCTCCACAGTCCTGTTGCCATCGCCCACCTGACAAGATCAGGAAGGAAGACAATGGTGACCATGGGGGGGCCTGGGTTTTCCTTCTGTCAAGGCAATTGTTCCCCAGAAAATACATCAAAACATTAAATTCATCTTTAATCTTCTGAAGGGAAAAAAACCCAAACCTGTCAAGAGGTAAAACAAGCAAACAAGTTAAAATTCATCCGAGTAATTTCTCCTCTTAGCCAGGAAAGACCCTGCTGTCCATGGATTATTTAAGTTAACTGACAGATAGTTTTATCAAAGCCTTGTCTACAGGAAGAAGAAAGGAATAATGCAACTTTAAATGCTGCTAACTGCTAGAAGGTCATAAAGATTTATGGTTTACCCTCCTGTAAATACCACTCTTTATAACTGATCCCCATGAGATTTACTGAATGCTCAATAACCTTTCTCTGGTGAATGCAAGGAAAATCATCAGCACCACCTCGAAACCCAGTTTATTCACAGGCTAAGAGAACTGTGCCTGCAAATCCGCCTCAGAAGTGCTGTTCCTTCTCTCCCCATTTCTGCAAGTTGGTAGTAATGAAGATGCTGTTGTGATGGAGAATCCTCCCAGTCAAGGCTGAACTTTAAATGTAAACTTGGAAAGAGTTCCCTGAGCCAAACCTCACCAAGCTGGCCTTGTGGGCCCAGCACAGAAGATGAAATGTGTACACTGGGCTCTGCAGGATTACTGCTGGAGACACTCCTTCACCTGCAGCTCGAGGAAAAACTAAATGTTTGCACTGAACCAGGCAGTGACTCGGCATATGAAAACAGGAGCCACATCTGCTGTTAAATCACTTGCAATTTTCTCGACTTCTGAGTCACTGGGGATCCCATTAAGTAGAAAAAGCAGGTAAGGAAAGGGAAAAATATTAAATGTAAGACAAATTTCGAAATATGTTAGCAGGAGCCTGCTTAAAGTAGCCTGACAAAATGATCTCAAATTCCGTGCATAGTAGGTGCAAGAAAAATTAGGACAGTGTACAAGACAAACAATCTTTTCCATCAGTCATGAGAGTTTTGGATCTCCAGGTAGTCCCAGACACCAGCATGACTGCCCAGTGCAGATCCCCAGTAGTGGGAGATCTCTGCCTGCAAAGATGCATCCCAGCATCCTCACGAAGCCACCCACAGCCCAGCCAGGCTCTGGGAAAGCAGGGCACGGTCTGACACAACACGAGGCACAGCGGAAGTCATTTGGCACAGCAATGGCCAGTCCTCAACCTCAGCAGGTTCAGCTTTGCAACAAGAGCTGGTGGCCACCATGGCCAGTGACCACACGAGAGCCCAGAGCCTGGATCCCCTGAAGAGCTGCTGCTGGCACAGATTCCAGACACGCCTGTGAACTGTGCTTCTCCTGCTCAGAAATATGCTGGAGAGACACCTGCTCCCATTGGCTGGGACCTCCAGCTTAAACTTTGCTTAAAACCCATGGTCTGGCTGCTGGGTACAATTCTACACCTCTATGAAGTTTTATAAATGCAAGAAGCAAGGCATGACACTGATTCTCTTGTCCCATGCAATCCTTCCTCATGGCTTAATCCGGGCCTGCAGCAGAGTCCCTGCGAAGGGAGCTGTGCAGAGAGCACGAGCCTCCTGGCAGAGGATCACGACCTCTTTTATCCCACTCTCTTCTTGCATGAAAAGAGACAGCACTGGCAGGGCTGGCAGGCAGCGAGGACATCATGTGCACATCTGGCTCTTGCAGGCACTTGCAGCCAGAGCTCAGCCTCGTCTCCCTGTGTGTGGCTGCACACGCTGCCGGGAGGAGCTGGGTAGAGTGTGAGTGGGCTTTAAACCTCTGACCCATCCAACCTGTGCCAGGGGTTTCCTTTTGGCACCCTCCTACTCTCCAGATTTAGTATTTTCAATAAGCTTATACAAAAGGCAGAAATTATAGCCCCACCCACAGCATCTAAATACCTCCCTACTCTCACAGCAGTTTTAACCAGAAGGCTGGGAATGTTCCCTCAGCCCTGCACTTCGACTGTCCCAGTGCTGAGGATGACTCTGATCTGGAGTTACAGCTGCTACCCACTTAATGCAAGTCTCAAGCCTCACAAAATTCCCAAGACAGATGCAAATAGACCCAGAGTTCTAGGGGGCTGAGATCTGGTGTTCTGGTTTCTAACCCATTGCTAACTTAGAGCAAAATTAAATCCCACCTGTAAGCAACCATCTGTTATTTCCAGTCACCCAGGACAAAATAGAATATTTAAGAAGTGATTTATGATTCCAGTTATTTTACATACCTCAAAATGAAGAATGCAAATAGCTAAATATTTTTAACCAACCAGTAAGCAGTTCCCAAGTGTCTGAAAACATCTGCATCTCCCTCACCCACACACCAGAGATTCCAGGTTTTTAAGTAAGAAAATTAGGTTTTAAATTATTCTATTCTCAGAGAAATTATGCCTTAAAGGAGATAACTCGGCCTTTGCAAAGAAACAGCTCCCCTGGGTGACTCCTGGAAAGACTGGAAGAAGAGTTCTTTTTCCACCCACCCTCCAAAAAGCACTAAATCACACAGATTAAAAAAAAAAAAAGAAGAAGGTCAGAATTGTTTGAAGTTTAGCCAAACATAAATACCATCTGTGATAAGCAGTGGCCCTGGGGAGGGGGGTACCACTGACCTTTTGCAACATAAGAGTCAACAAGCAGCACCTACTGCCAGGGGAGATATTACAAAGGTCTCCAAGCATGAAAATACGTGTGTATTCACTAATGAACCTGCACATTCACTCACACTGGTTCATTCTCTCCACCACAGGACGAGGGGAAGTCCCTGGTGCTGCTGATGATCTGGCTCATGCACTGAGTAAGTCAGTCTAGATCAGGGCAGCAAAGATTAATGGAGTCTTTGCAGTGGGAGTTTTACTTCTGCTCATAAGAGATATTGAAAACTTTCCCAACAGTGACTTCACACAAACAAAAATTATCCCTATCATCCTGAGCCGAGGTGACAGAACAAAAAATTCCTTGCTTGATTCACACCCATGACAAAGGAAGCCAGAAGACTACAAAAGCTCTTTCTTGGCCAGTTATGCTTACAGTGGATCTTCTAATGAGAGGAAAATGTTTCTGCCTTTCAAGATTCTTTTCTTATTCCCGTCTTCCCAAGAGAGGTACACTGGAAGGTCAGTAGAGAACCAGAGGGTCTGTGTTCTTTGAACTGGCAGAAAAGGTCAGAGCAGTACATAAATGCCTACCCTGATGGACTCCAGGCAGTAATAAGGGAGGCCATAAGAAGGCCTATAAATAACTGGTGTGTTTGCCCTTTCCTGGCATATTTCCTGGAATAAGGTGTTGAAAGTGTTCTCAAAGACTTGATGGAAAGTAGTGCAGTGAGCAGTGCTGCTCCCCTCCTGCAGCACCACGCAGACAGGCTCCAGCTGCCACAGGCTCCCAAAATCTGGGGTTTCCCGCTGTGATCATGTACTGGATACCCTGTGATTCCAGGTGGCCCTAGAGGTCATCAGGCTCCTTGGCACAACCCCACACCAAGGCTTTGGGGAGCTCTGTGTCCTCATGGCTTTGGCCAGATTTCACATCCTCCAATCGATTGCTGCATCCTCTTGCTGTGTCCCAGGAGGGAGGCGTGAGACAAACAGCGGGGGTGAAGCCTTTTTAAAGTTACAGTATGGAGCACCAGACTCTCCTGCCTTTGTTGGCTATAATTCCTTTGTTTTTTTAATTCCTGAAGACGTCACCAACGCCAGAGCAGCGTGTGGCTTGAGAGGCTTTGTCAGCTTCAAAGGTGTGACTTCTTCCAGAAAGTACCGCCTGAGTCTCTCCTAATCCACCTCCAAGTGCTGTGATCACACACCTGTGTGCTGTAGCCTGGTAGGTAACAGCAAATCCCCCACAGCAAAGCTGCTGGGGCTCTCCAGGCTCCACTCTTTCCTTGTGATCTGTGCTGCAGCCTGGTGCCCCAGCAGATGTTCTCTTGCAGAGGAGTCACACCCTGCCCTGAGGTTACTTGATCCCAGCTCAAGAGCATCAACAGCGAGACAGAGCTGACCTGATGTGCTTTGTTATGCCCCGTATCACATCTGCAGGGGACGTGATTTGAGAGGAGAATGCTCAGCCTAGCTCTGCTGTGTACCTTGAGATGATCAAGAGAACTCGTGGAAAAAATTATTGATCCCATGTTATAAAAAAATAAGAGATACAAGACTTTTGTTAGGAAGCAGGCAGAGATAGAGAAGTGAGCACAAGGAGAGAGCACGGCTTGTTTTCTTCCTTTTGTTTCAGCTTTCCTGAACTCCAGAGGAATAAGAGGAGCCACTTTGCATTCTGCTGGGATTGGGACTTCACAAGGCTAAATTATATCACCCAGCTACACTGGTTGTTGCTAAAGAAAGATGATAAACAAACAACATCCTGAGAGAGCTCCAGAATAGAGAGGCTGGTGCTATTGTTCAGAGAGATGGAACAGAAAACGTGAGAGAGGCAACAAGAAGAGAAGCCATTATTCCATGCGAACCCACTGAATGCTTAATAAATATAGTGTTTGCATTTGCTCGGACAGTTTGTCCAGTTCCAACACACCGAGTTTCAGAGGGTCAGTGCTGATCTTCATGAAATGCAGCAAACTGTAGCCATTTGTATACACCAAGAGGCTTCTGGAGGGCTAATTAAACCCATCATCTTTAATGTTTCCTGTGAGTCAAGAACAGATAAAGTGAGGTTTTCAACAGACTGTGTTTGGCTTGCAGCACTCCACGGATGCTACCAGCTAGAAAGGAGGACAGCACAGCAGAAGACTGTGTTTCAGCCTGACTCCAGCCTGTCAGTGCTAAACAGGAAATCTGAGTCTGGGGTGGATCCTCAGGATAGCCATCTGGAGCACACATCTGGAAAGAAGTTAACCAGTGGCTGCATGCCACTGTAATCACTCCTCCCTCAAGTGCTGCAAATGGAGCATCAGAGCAGAAAGCAGGTGGTTCTTCCAGGAGGTAAACGAACCACAGGGAGGGGTCAGAAAGTGAGACACGCATTCCATGAGGGGTTTTTTTCCCCGCTCATAAAAACTGTCAGAACAAATTACCCATTGGATGTTACACCAGATAACTACACGCCCAACATCTCCACACTTGTTGCTTTGCAGAGACTGGAAGGTTAGTGAAGAGTTTCCTCGAACAGGCATTAATGTAGATGTATAAAACAGCATTAAGTTTCTCGCATGAGTAGAAATCTATTGTATTACAATACTGAGAGACTTCGTCTCATGCCGTGGACATAATTACTAATTTAGGGGCGTCAAATTCAAGAACTTGTAAAATTTCTGAAGGATTTAAAAAGTTTTCTCATTCTGCATCGAGGTAATTTTAAAACTCCCGATATAAAGGGAGAACACCTGCATGGAATGAAAGAAATGTGAGTTAAGCTCCTGCTCTGATCCCTCTTCCCTCCCCTGCTGGTTGCTGCCTGTTTCAGGAGGACCCCACCTGTCCCCTGGCAGTGGTCTGACATTGAATAAATAATATTAATGCAAAGCAGGAGTTTGAAATGCGCCTTTATCATGCAAAAGCCCTGATACAAAAGCGAGCTGCCGTTGTTGATTAGATCTGGTTGAAACCTTGGTCAAAAAAGAGATCGGAACCGAGAAGTCTTTTTCCCAGGAAAACTGTGGAGTTTTTGTGAATGCTGAAGCAGTTTCTCTGAAAAGGTTTTTCCTTTTCATTTTTATTCTCTCAAACATTAGTGATAACGTAAAATGGAGTGTTTTCTCAAGAAACCATTGCAGCTGGAGCCTCGATACTTGAAGAGGACTATTCAGTCTTGAATCTCAAAATGTTTGAACCTCCCCTATGCCTGAAGGCAAGCAATGTCTATACTTCAGCATCATACACAGGGGGAAGCTGGAGAAGAGGACCCAGATGGAGAATCCCAAAGCCCACAGCTCAGCCAGAAAACACATTACAGATGTATAAAAAACTCATAGATGGCATGGATATTTCTTCAAAACTTCCCAGACCACTTTAGCCTGGTGTGTAGCACTTGTCCCAGGCTGTCTCTGAGGAAGTGACACCCCTTTCCCCAAAAAATAAGCCAAAGGAAAGGGCTCCTTCTCCCATTTTCTGTCTCAGAACGTGAAACTTTAAGAGCCTCTCTCAAATCTTATTCCTGTTGTGCCTAGATCCACAGTACAGGAATAAAGACCATATTTAGTAACTACAAAAAGATTGAATGGGTCTTGAGTTCATCCTGCTATGAAAAATGGCTTGAAAAAATGAGTGCTGTGAAGATTTTGACAGGTAGGTGACCTTTCAGCTTAAACTGTAAGTGATTCCAGTCTGGGGAGCTCGCTCCTCACAAGAGCTCCTGCCCGTATTCCGTACCAAGATAAACTGCAGCTCAAACTGCTCTGCTGGCCAGCATTTACAGAAACCACTGCTGGACATGGGCAGAATGAATAACCCAAAGTGGCAGCCAGAACCTCTGAATTTTTAATGGGAACGCTTCCTGAGAGGCGTGTAGGAATCAGAAACAGGTGGTCCATGGCCACAGATTTTTTTGTAGTAGATATTAAAAATGCAATCGTGAGATTTTGGAGATTCACAAAGGGAGAGGAAGTTCCCTTCTTATTAGGTCATCCCTGGCCAAGAAAGTTTAGGAAATTGCTACCATTTCATGCTCAGTGCAGAAGGTGGTGAAGTCTTCATGTGTTTCTCAGCAGACAGTCCCCACACAACTTTGGAAATAAACCCAGCAGATTTGCACCCACTATCAATGTCAGGAACATTCATGCCCGAGCAGGGGAGCCCCGGGGGACTGAGCAGCTCTCTCTGCCCACCCAATCCCCTGCAGAAGAAACACGGATGTGCTTTCTTGGCACACAGTGACTCCTTATCTACAGACTGACAGCAATGAGTTTTGTGTCTAGTCAGGACTGATTCCTGCTCCTAAAAAGGCTGCTGGCTATTTTTGTGCTACACTGCATCTACTGACCAAATAGCTTAGGTGAAACTTCATCAGCTACTGCATTTGGGGTCATCTTTCAATTTTTGCCCAGCACCAGTTGCCTGGGGGGTTTTAAGAGGCACTTCCACACTTGCCTGCTGTGCAAGTCAATGCTTTTATTAAAGGAGCACTCTCTGCCCAGAAAAAAAAAACCAGAAGAGAATAAAGAGGAGAGGATGGCAGCTCAAATCTTCCGCTTGCAGGGAGATCTGCACCACTATAACCAGGCATTTGGGTTTGCTTATCTCACACTGAGTCCCTTGTATTAACCTAAGTTAAGCATAATACCAGTGACTGGGTATTAAGGTCTTGGATTTTGGGTTTTCTTTTTGTTTTCTCCCATTTCTTTAAATCCACTTAAAAAAAAAAAAAAAAGAAAGAAAAAGAGAAAGAGTTTATTCTTCTGAAATTGCTTAAGAATTGAAATGTAAAAGGGATTAAGAGAGGCAGGACTCCTGCCTGCACTGCACTCACCCACACAGACACAAGTAATGAGTGAAGCAGGCACTGCCAGACACGCTGCCTGGGCAGAGCCCCCTGAGAGGCAGAAGCCAGCAGAGGTAGGAAACAGCTCCTGCTGCAGTACTTCCACTGCTCTTAAACTGAAACTGTTTTTTTCTTTTTTTTTTTCTTTTTTTGTTCTTTTCTTCTTCTCCTCCTCTCAGCAGATGATGAGAGCAACAGAAACACCCACAGTTACTGGGTGCAGATCATCCAGCCTTAGGCAACAATGCTATTTGATGCTTCAGTATATGATCCTATAACCCTTACACCCCCAAAATTGTACCCCTGGATCTCTCCACTCATGTCCTTTCAGACATAGCCACCTTTGAGCTCCAATAAGACAGATTTTCCGGTTGTATCACTGCACAATCAGGTCTGCAGAACGTGCAAATCACAGCCAACGCTTCTCTGTCATATCTGAACAAATATAAGTGGGTTTTACCTCCCACCTGTTCTTGTATTTGCACATTTTTCTCCCGAAGTGGGCACAGAATTATTAAACTCATATCTCAGTTGTGTTACCGGACCTATTATGAAAATCCAGCCACTTCAGGAAGCTGTATAAACAGGAGGTGAGTTTGGGAGAAACTCTGGCCTTGAAATATTTACATGAGGTCCAACAGAGAAGCAAATTCAGCTCTCACTAGAGCTAAACTCAAATCTCCCGAGCCCTTTCCCTCTAGCCACTAAAACAACTTCTCTTTTCCTGAAATTCTCCTCTTTCAAAAGCGGTTCCCTAAGGCATCTTCTACAACACATAAACCATCCTGACAAATGCCATCAATTTAATTCATATTAATGGTAATGAAAGTTAAATAATAGATGTTGCCCACAGTATTTGCACATCTATAAATTCCGCCACACTGCTAGGGAAAAAAATAAAAAGAAAGCCCTGCATTTCTCACACAGAAGAGATGGACAATTAGCTCTTTAAGGCAAAAAAAACTCACTTCATTAACTGGAGATGGAGTCATTTGTTGACATTTATCTAGTGTAATTCTCTGGAGCAGAATGATGAAGGCACCAGAACAGAGGCTGCTCGTGCCCAGCCGTGTACCCGGGAGGCCCAGCAGACCCAGAGTCGATGCTGCAGGAGGATCTGCCAGCAGCTCCCGGGGACAGCAGCCTCCCTCCCTGCCTCCCTGCCAAGGAGCAAAACAGTGCTTTATGAGAGCACCTGCGTGCTGCACTGACAGGCCACACAGAGCCAGGACAAAACGTTCCCTGCCCTGCACGGAGCAGATGGCAGCACTGGCACAGCCAGGATCCAGCCAGCACAGCGCCGAGCTGTGCGTCCGCGGTGCTCCGGGAAGGACGGACGGCAACGTGGACCACCAACACCATGGGCCAGCAAACACCTGGAAACCTGGCACAGTCATGTCTGGGACTGGCTGCTGGGCTGAGAGAGAAGGGGCCAGCCTTTGGGGGACACAGGCTAACTTGGTGCTCCCCTCCAGGAGGTGGCCACGAGAGCTGAGAAAGTTTGTCTGCTTTTTCAGAGGCAAAGCGGAGAGTCGTGGAAGGTAGGAAAGAAAATAACCTTCCAATGCTGCAGTTCCCCCTCTTTTTCATTGCTCCTGGATTTCAAGCTTTTACAGGTGGTACCCAGACAGTATTAAGACCACAGAGCTGCACAGCACATTTCCCACTTTCCGGAGAGCCAACGCCAATTCATCACTTCAGAGCCGCTCCAATCCTCCCCTTCCCGCTGCCAGCTGGGGCTGAGCGCTCTGGGTAAAACGCCAGCAGTCGAAAGGTTAATAGCAATGGGACTGCAATTCAAGCTTGCCGAGATAAATGAAGGTAGAGTGCAAGGAAAAGAGGGGTGGAGGGTCCTTGTTGTGATTTCATGGCAGTCTTTTTCTTCTACCATCATCGTCTGAAACGCGCGCTTATCGAATCCCCTCTCCAGCGGGCCCGTTGGAGAGAAGGCAAAATGTCCCTGAAACTCACCCAGGCAAAGGAGTCTGGCAAAAAGCAGCACCGTGTCTGGGGCTGTACACCTCAGCAGCCACAAGCACCTCCTTAGCTGAGGCTCACAGCACTGAGGTGGCTTTGCTGGAAAAACTTAACAACTCGCCGCGTGCCGGAGACCGTGAACGTGATCTCGGTGCTGGGGACAGGGACACACCACTGTGGACTCAATACAGCTATAAATGACTCTCTCCCAGAGCTGCAGAGAGCTCAGACTGCATCCAGACACTCCAAACTCCCCAAACCAGCCCTGATGCTTCCCTTCTCCAGCATGGATATGAGTTATTCTAAGTAACCTCAAAGCTGCAAGCACAAGGAGATGCTGCAGGAGTTGTCACAACAGCTAATTGGGGATATTTAAACACAAGCTCAACGGGCAGTTTAAAACCAACCAAAATTAAAAAAAAAGAAAAGAACCAACCCTCACTCTAGTTGCTGATGTTCAAGGAGATATTTTTCACTCCTGTTTTCATTTAATCTTTTCACAGCCCATGTTCACACTTATCTAAAACAAAACATTTTTTATTTTGATGAACTCCCTTGCCCGAGCCAAGCAGTCAAAACTGGCAATGAAGAATAAAAGAGAAATGGGAACAAATATGCAATGCCAAAAGGAACAAGAAGGATGGTCTTCGAATGTAATACTTGCATAATTCAGAAAGCTGTTAACATATGTATTTTTCTGAATAAAATACTTTATTGAAACTTAACACATAATGAAGAATTATGATCAGTTTTACTTCAGTTGTTAAAGAATAAAGCAAGAAAGAATGTATTTAGACCCTCATCACTCAAGACTGTACGATCTGTGTTGCGATTCAACAAAATATTTAAAGGAATAATATGAACTACACGACCAATTCTATTAATTTCAGGCCAGAATATTTTTTTTTTGTCAGATGCCTTTGGGTTTCCTTCTATCAGTTTCTCATTTTCAAAAGCAGCAGCAGGTTTTAGCAGGGGGAGGCAGAGATGGCCTCAGTCTCAGTAAATAGTACCAGCAGATCTGACTCTTGAATTGAGGAGATCTGTACTTGCAATTAAGGACGCAGTTCCTGAAACACTGCTGGAAAACATTTTTTAAAACAAATCTATGAAACTCATTTTTTTATTATTTGTGAGTAATGATAAATTACAACACTAAATGAATTATTTATGGCATCCTAGGTATAAGAAATCAACTTTGTTGCTTCACTGATTTCAAAACCAGACCTGCACTCTATGTCCACTAGAAAACATTTATTCCCACAGTCCTGGCAAAAGATTTATATGTCAACTTTCTAATTTTTTCTGCAAGGAAGGTTATTTTTAAAGCATATTTCTCACCTCTAACAGGAAAATCGAGGCAACACCAGAATGGCATTTTGGAATATAAGCAGATTTTAAGACAAAAAATTTAAATTAAACCAAACCAAACAAACAAAAAGAGGAGTGTGTCTATGAACAGTTCTGCACACTCAGTCACACATTATTGCATGCCACAAGCCAAGCAAAAATACTCTTTTCTTCCCTTCTTCCCGTTGTTTCTTTTCGAAAAAATTTCATTTACTACCACATGAGCATCCGCTTGCATTATTTATAACAGCAACTTGCAGCCACAAATGAGGGCACATAATTCATTTATATTTCACACCATTAAGAGGGGTATTATAACTGCAAACAGTAAATAGGAAATATAATAGCATTCAGCTTCTTCATGCTCTGTGAACTAACAAGTATTGAAACTTGGGGAAAGTCTAAGTAAATGAGAAACTTTTCTTTTTTTGTTATGGATGTGAAGCGTGAGGAAAACACGAGTTACACAAACCGAAAAGAATTGGAAAAGGACGCATGCACCGAGCACATCGGTTCTATTTAAATATCCCGCAACAAGCTAATGTTTTTAAAAAACTGACATAACTTTCTTTGCGAAACTCCAAATTTAAGTGTCTGAACTCCAGCCTAAGCTAAGCAGGGCAAACCTCCCCTAGACATGCAAAAACCCCCCTAGAAATAACCAACTCTGCTTGAAGTCAGAGGGGTGTGGGAGCTCAGCATTGGGCTGGATCAGACCTACTTTTGACAAAGTGAATAGCTGCAAAATTCAGCTTTTAAGTACCTCCACTACGTGTAAAAGTTTCAGAAAATGCTGGCCCCGAATCCTGCAGACTGCTCCCTTTTATACAAGCTTGACTATAATATGTATCAGCCTTTTATTTTAGATTAGGCAACATTTAGCAGTCCAAGGTCTTAGGAGATCCATCCAGATAAAAAACCGTTTAATTTCATCTACTTCGAATTTCTGCCAGCTTCTGGAAGGGCCAGGAACTGCAAATTTGCAGCTGAGAAACAAGAGAAAATACTAGTTCCTTGACATGTTTTATTACCTGAAACTGGAGAATTCACAGCAGATCTCAAAAAGGAAACCCAGATACCACTGCAACATCTGCCCAGCCCACAGGGAACTAGCTTTTCAAAGCCTTGGAAGGCAATAAAACATGTAGTAATTCCTGGTTTCTTTGGGAGACCTCTGGGGAAATGGAGAAGCAGCCTGTGAAAAGCCCACAGTCTTCAGGAAGTCCTGAAGAACTGAAGTCACTTGACCGTGGCTCCCATGGATGTATTTACGCACAGAACAACAGCAACACACACACAAAAAAAATATCAGGAGGCACCAAGAAGATGGTAAAGAGACACGAGGAATTACTCCAGAAAGTCACCCCACCTTGCTTGGCACAGATGGTTCTGCTGAGATTAAAAACTGTCAGATCACAAAGCAAGTTTTATTACAAATAGCAAACAGAAACGGGGAGACTTATCCTGGGTTTCTGCTTTTCACAAGAGAGTCACAGCAGCAAAAGCATCACCAAGGCAGAGTTTGGCAGAGTTTTACTATGATGCCAAAGTCCAGCAAATCTCCTAGGATTTGGGTGCCTAATTCCAAGTTGCCACTTCTAAAGGCTCAGCCTAACCTTGGATGCACTGCGGACATAAGGACGAGCCATGGCAAGTAAGGTGATGAGTATGCTAGGACATGCAGCAGAGACAGCAGTGAGGATGCAGAAAGGGAGAACAGAATGGCCTCTTGAAATGCCTTTTATTTCCCTCTTTGCAAAGGAGCAGTCTTGCATAATCACAGGACTCTCAAACATTACCAAACACCCCAAGACATCTGGTAAAATCAGGAGTGCTGCCAGCTATGACTACGGGTCACTTCAACCTGCCTCCCTGATTTCTTTGCCTTCCCTCCATTAGATGTCAAGAATATTAGGTACCACACAGTACAACAGCTGCTAAATCAATCCAGCTGCCTATTTTCTAAGCAACTACACTAAATCCCCCTGATGAGGAAGAAGCACTTTGAGCAGCACTGAAATTTCCTGCTGTCTCCAGCCTCACCTCTGCCCAGCTGTATCTGTGGGATGTCTTTGCAGAGAGCAGCTCAGGGATGGAAAGGATTGCAAAAACAGCACAGCCTCTGTGCTTCTGCACTCTCCTAATCCTATCCTAGGTGGCTGGGACCTGTTCTTTCGGGATGACTAGTGAAGTCTGAAGGCTGCTGTCTCATTTGTGCTGTGACATCCCAAAGCTGCTGCCAGGGATTAGCCTTGTATCAGCTGTACTGCTTGGTTACTTTTTTTTTTTTTTGCTTTCACCCCACCTATTTTGCCCTGTTTCATACGTAGCAGGGAAAAATTATATTCACACAAGCTCATATTTAACTCTGACACCCGAGAGACATTTAGGGGGTGACTTAACACCACCATTTGGGCCAAATTGCATCTGCAATGCAGGTAACAACAGCGGTACCATCTGGCCCATAGCACGCACAGCAGCATATAAACATTGATATAATCAAAAGTAATTATAAGCTGAAGTTTTCAAAGCCAGTTAGCAATGTCTGGAAAGGCTCAGTAGAAATGGATTCTTGGGTTCTTCTCTGCAAAGGCATGAACCTGATCACTGGAGGCTAAACAGGAACGTATACAAGGCTAGGATGTTTTCAAGGGATGTCTGCATGAAAATGCTGTAAAAGCAGCACATCAGCTTCCCAAGGAGCCTGGGAAACAGTGGTCCCAGTTCCATCCAACATTACCTGGCACGTTTGCCTCACAAGTCTTCCATGCTCCACTCATCTCTGCTTGTTGACAAAACAACCTTGGATCTACCTCTCCTTCTCGTGGATACAGGAAAGGGTTGGCTGCAACCCATTATTAAGCAAAAAGTGTCCCCAGTTTATATCAAGACGAGGAGTATAAATCTGCCTTGTTGTCAGTTTTTCTATTTGGTGTAACAGGCAGTCGGAGCAGAAGCCGTACAAAGAAGGCCAAATCACAAATAGTTTTCTAGTGATTTACTGGAAGATCCACGAGCCAAATTCATTCATGTGGAAAAGAAAAAAAGAAAGCCCCTATTGACTCAACTATTTTGGCAGACTGAGGCAAAGCACTGAGCTTTCCCTCTAAGAGCCTGAGAAAGGGCTGTTATATTAACAAGTCTCGTTCCTCCCAAACTTTCCCAGTCTGGAATACACTGTGCACAGCCTAGGAGGACAGAGCAGCCACGGACTTGAACTAAAAGTCTGTTTCTAAGATGCACCTGACAATTTTTGTCTCCAAAACTTTAAGGAAGTTTTTATTTTCAGTTTTGTCAGCAGGCACCAAGAACAGAGGCAGGATGGGCAGAGGAAAGAAAAAATGAATGGAAATCTTGCTGAGTCCCAGAGAATATATCTAACCCTGAGTTCAAATGTGAGAAATATCTGGAGGGCCAAATTTGTTACTGCCTCATACCCCATGGAGTAAGAGACATAAACACATGTCCCAGTGCCAAGTGGATGTGAAATGCTGCCAAATCAGATGCAAAAGAACATTTTGAGCCTTCTGGCTTTGGTGTTGAATGATAAACCAAGGTGCAAAACAGTGTAAGAAAAAAAAAAAACAAACACTCTGGGAGCCTTCTTTAGATGCACGAAGAATTTACCAGAAGGGAAAAGGTTTAAAACTTTAAGCACAGAGCTCCTGGGAATGCAGCTGTTCTGTCTATAGAAGAACAGAGCTGTCAGAAGTTAATATGTTTTCAATTTGTGAAATCCAAGCTATTGGAGCAATCCTCACCGGATACCTTTTATTTACTTCTTCCTTGGCAAAGTCCAATTACTGAGATGCTCCAAGAGTGATGCTCCTGGCCATCCCAGCTGACAGCCAGCTCTGCTGGTGAAAGCAGCAGCTTTTGTGGCTTTTGTGGCTGGATCCATTTTACCCTTCTATGTTTGTCCAAAGAAAAGAAAAACACTAAATGTCCTGGGAGAAATCATGCTTAAATAAGCTTTCTTCATAGACAAACTGCGGCAGAGCTATTATTTGGAAACATTTCCTTAACAATATACCCACAAACAACATCGGGATTGCTGATGTGCCCCAGGAGGGCTCATGCTCTGGTGCGGTCTCCCAGGTTTTCCAGGAGATTCCTGCTCCTTCCCTTTCCCCTCTTTCTCTCTCTCTTTTCTTGTACAGCAGAAATGACTGCCACAGGAAGGGGCTCGCACCACTTAGAGCTGCTCAGAGCATTACTGATTTGGCTCTGAGGAGCACAGTGGCTCCTTGACCCCCGTGCCAATCAGGCTACCTCAGCATTAGCAACCTCATTTTGTAATTTGAGTTGTTCAGATAAATGAATGGGGGGAGATTCTCTGCCTTCCCAGCCCACTGAGCTGACTCCCTTTCCTCCCAAGCACCTTGTTTTGTTCACAGCTCGTCCTGCCAGTGGAGATGTGTTCAGAAACAGAATCGAGGCTCAGCAGTGCTCACAGTTCACAGCTGCTGAGCAGAAACTTCTGCCACAGCTCCTCTGGTCTCAGAGAAGTCATGACAGCCGTGTGCCTGCAAACCATTTAACGCGGGGATTTCTCTCACAGATCGGTCACAATTGTCCCAGAGTGACCTGGGTCACATCTGGGAGCTCTCCCTGGCCTGAGGTCTCTGCTGAAGAGATGCACAGGGGTCAAGGTAAGTGCATTATCCAGCTGGGGGCAGCCAGAGACACCCTGTCCTGCTAAAATCAGGAACAGAAAGGAAAGGAAGAAGTCTGTGGGATGGCTGAAACTGGCTGCCAAGCCCCAGCATCGATCTTGGACTGCAGGGACCAATCTGACACCCCCCTGCAGCCCTGAGCCTTACCCCACCTTGCAGACGGCGCTCCAACGACAACTTCACACAAGAAACCCCATCAGCAACTCATTTCCCCAAGCTGGGATGGCTGTGCGAGGATCAGCAGAAGAGCAGGATGGGGACAGCCAGCTGCTTTCCCTTTTCCCTTCTCTCCTGGCAGACCTGGGGATCTGCTCTGCAGGGGAGGTTCATTGCCTGGAGCACACGTGAGGGGATCCCATTGCACAAGTAAAGGGGAATCCCAAGCCACAGCAGGTGCTAGAAGAATCTCCTTTCATTTGAGAAGAAGAAAGGCCAGTGCTGAGAAACTCGTGGTGTAAAGTGTCTGTTGCCTACTAGCCACAGATGATCCAGCCCAAAGATCAATCAGCTGAAATGTTCCTCCTCTCCCTGACAAGTACAAACGAACAGGAGCATTTACTCTTCAGCTCATCATCTCCTGCCCTGAAACCCCTTTTTTTAGAGATAACCATCTTTATCTCTTCCCTCTAGTCAAAGCTATATTAAAAATACACACACACAACATCTGGTGCCTTTTCGGAGCACTTGCACTTCAGAAGGGTGCTTTTTGAGAAATCACAACATTGGCTTTATTCCCAGCTATCACTCTTTTATCCCCTTTTTACTTTCAATAGTCCTGTCATATAGACAGGATTTTTTGATCTCTAGATGCAAGGAGAGCTGCATGCTAACAGGGACCAGCCAGAAACAGGGGTGAGAAAAAAAATAAATAAATACTCTTGGAATGAAAGAGAGGCACGATGAACTCCAGTATTACCTTAGAGGTTTAAAACTGAACTGTGGTTGAACCCAAATATTTGATTTTTCAAGAAACAGTCTGGCATATCAAAGACTACTCCTCAAAGCCCACTTCATTCAGCACGTGAACCCACTCCTGTGACAGCAGCTCCCTCAGAAGCGTCCTCCCCACACAGCTCTCTGAAACCTTCAGCTGGGACACAGGCAAGACCAGGTGCTTCTAAGCCACCTTCCTGAGCAGCTGCCACCGTCACAGCCCTGCTCTCCAGAGCTGCTTTGCCCCCACTGCCCTCGTGTCCCTTTCTCAGTTGTTTTAGTGAGAAGGATGCTGATAAGGGAGCGCAGGAAATGCAGCTGGGGGACCCCAATCCTGTCCCCTTCCACACCTGCACGCATGCAGCTCGCTTGTGCTGAGCTCCCCACAGAGATCCAGGGTATTACTCAATAACTCCTACTTCCCTATTTGATGAAAACATAAATGAGATCATTTCAGACGCTATTTGATGCAAGTGGAATTTGAATCCAAAGAGACAAACATTTATGTTTAAATTTCACTTTTGAGGACTTTCTGCTGCTGCCTAAGGAGGGAGAGGATAGCATGGGACCCATAAATGTATGGGAAATGAGTCCATATGATCAACATTCTGAATACAAAGCACATCTTGCAGCTGATGAGGCTTTATTTCAAGGCACTATTTGAGACCAAGTTTTGCTGTGGTAGCATTCAGAGGTAGTAGCTTATTCTGGAGATCGTCCCACTGCCATAAGAGACATAAACTAAGGACTGAGCCACAGATTGCATCCTCAAATCTAAAATACATCTACATATTTAAAAGTATGTATTTTAAATGCATCTCTTTCTCATTTCAGCGAGCAAGGAAGGAAAGAGAGCAGAGTAAAAGCCCTGGAATCCTTTACTAAATTTGCAGCAAGCTCATCTTGAGCATCAGCAATTCAAACTTCATCAAGCTGAAATGCCAGTGAGATTGCAAGGACTCCAGGGCAGTCACCCCCAAACAGTATTGGGGGCCTGGAGACGGCACAGCATCCTACTGTTCCCAGTTCCCACTTTTCCCTGCCACTAAAGGTAATTAGTGCTACTTCTGTTAGAAATGCATTTAGAAATCCTGAATTGCTGGCTGTCTTACACAGCTGCACAAGTGTTATCAGTTTGGTTGTTACCTGCTCTAACTGGAAGCTGGTGGGACCATCACCCACCAACCACAGGACAGGGATGGGCCAGTGCTGCCAAAGTTCATTCCAGCACAAGCCACATCCAAAAGCTTCAACCTGCATTTCATGTCCTCACCGTGCACATGCAGCAATCCATCTACTTAAGAAAAAAATTAAGTTTTTTATTGAATCCGTAATTACCCCATTCTTCTAATACTGCTTAGTGAAAGGAATTTAGTGATGTACTTCTAAAAACCCAAACTTTTAGTGATTCAATATTTAAAATTTGGGATATTTTTGTTGCACAGGTGGATGAGAAAACCATTAACAATTCTGCATACACCTTATTAGAAAGGCTGCCCACATCCCAGCTCAGACAGAGCATAGACTGATAAAAAGGCTTAATACATAAATGCTTGTTTGTGTTTGGAAAGTTCCTGGAGCTTAGCCAAGCATTCAGTGTGCTGAGGAAATACAGAGAGACAAGGGCCTGCTTTTAGAGCAATGCTTGTCTGCAGCTCCGTATTATCCTGAGTGACATTTAGTCCAAGTACAGTAATAACACACATCCTTGCCTGCTGCTCAAAGCAAAAGCCAGATTTTAATACCTGATGGAAACATCCTTGCGTTTGGGAGCATCCAGAACTGGGGAAAAAACCCCCAACGTGCGGCTTATAAAAATATTGATTTCTTCACATATAAATGAGCCAGTTTTCAGCAACAAAAGCCTCTCAGATGGTGGGTGTAACCTCCAAGCTGCTGCCATGGCAGTCTTTTAGTAACACTTGTGAGTTTTACAGAGATGCTTCAGCACAGATTGCAGGGAGGCAGAGGACTTGCTGTTCCAAAGGACACCCAGGGAGCCTGGAGGCACAGAGCAGGCACTGACTTTTACCCCAGCAGGTCAGGATCAGGAGGACCAGGGTTAGAGCTGAGCCACAGCAAGGAGACCACTCTCATCCTGATCCAGGGAGAAACCACAAGCACACGGTTTATGTGTGTTTGGCTTTTGCTGAAGTCAGTGAGCTGCCAGCACAGGGGGAGGGTTTGACCGACCTGCCGAGCTAAGTTCACACTCACATCTAAATGATGGACCGGGCAATCTCACTGAAATACTGCATCTGTTCTTCATCCTGCTCCCTTTGCTCCTCTGGTCGAAGGATGCTGAGGTTTAGGGATAGGTCAGGGGAAGAGCCAGCAAGAGACAAGTCTTAAGAGAAACCCAGGGCTGGGAGTAGTCATCAATCACAGCCCTGCTATTAATAAATTCCCAAAAAATAATGATTTTTTTTTTCCCTAGGATGATAGGCAGGTGTTTCTGGCAAGTGACAACAAACTCACTGATTCCAGCTGCAAAAAATTTACCCTAAAAGCCATGCTAAAGCCTCCTGGACAGCTGTGGGGACAGGTCCTTTCAGTGTCATGGGAGAGCCACACACACTGATAGAGCGCTGCCTTTGAGGGCTAGAGCACTGCTTGGTGATTCTGACCCTGGGGAGCATCTCCGAGCTGGCCTCTCCCTTTTAACAGGTCTGAATCCCTTAAGGATTCTCTTTCTCTAGAGCATAGAAGGAGAGCGATGGAAGGGGGAGTAAACAGGTCTGCAAAATCCAGAGTGGAAAGGTAATGAGAGGGCACCTACTACCGACTTAATAAATGGGAGTGAGGGGTGGAATTTGATGAAATGATCAGGCAGCATGTCTAACACAAATTAAATAAAGTGCTTTTTTACACAGTTAATTTATGGAACTCCTTGACACAAGTTATTGCACGAGACAAAGAGTTTTAAAAGGATTCAGTAAAGGACTAGACAAAGTCATGAAGACTTAGTACCTAAAGGTATGGCTTGAACGCCCCTAACCCAGCCACTGCCAAAAACTGGAAAGGTTTGTCTGAGACAGGCTCAATGTCTGTTCATTCCTCATGCCTTTTTCTTCACAACTGCCACTAGACTGGCTTTGGCTGACCAGGGGATGGCTATTTCCACATTGTCCTTGGCACTGAGCAGGGGCAGGGGACAGCGTGGAACAAGCCACTGCAGCAGCTGGCCCTTCACGCACATTTTCTCCTGGGCCACTGCTGAGGCGCTTTCTTTGCTTTTCAGAGAGATGGGCTTTAATCCTGCCCGCCCATGGAGTCACTTTCTCACGTGCACATGCCCGAGGGCCAGTCCCATCATGGCTTGCAACGTGACTAGCACAGGCCAGAGCTGTCCTCCGGTGCTTTTCGTACCACTGCTCAGATTATCCTTATTAAGTGAAAGGAGATACTTTAAGGTCTTTTTCTCTTCCCATTAAAGCCTCTGTCACAGGAATTACTTGTTGCCACAGGTTTAATCTTCTGCAGAGTCCAGTTTCCACGTGTTTGCATTCATGAGATGAGGGACAGAACACGAGGAGGAAATTGGACCAAATTAACCTGCTCCCATGACAATCCACAATAATAACAAAAGTGGGAAATGGCAGAGAATTAAACTGTTCTTGACAAAAACTGTAATGACCTCCAAGAATGCCTCTAAAGTAACTGTCCAAGTAATAGTTTCCAAGTGTAATTTCAAGGATATGCTATGCAAACTCCCCTGCAGTATCTCAAGCTACTGGTTAAGAGGCCAAAAAAATAAAAAAAATGAATGAGGAGAGGAGGTAATCAAAACTATTATTAACAACACAGTAATCTGAAACATGGTGATTGGGTTAAATACAGGTAGATTGGATCAGAGAAAACTCTAAAGTAAAGAGAAGACTTTAAATCCAATTTGGTTTTAACACTAGGAAACAAAACACTTTAAAAGAAGTTGTACAACATGGTGCCCTGCTCCATTTCAAACTCAAAGTAGCTGAGTGGAAAAAAACCCACCAAAACAAAAAACCAACAAGCAAAGCAAACTGATTTTAGATAGCATAGCCTTAATTAGTCAATCCCCAAATAGAGAGATAGCATCAATCAAAGTCAGGGCAGAATTGGATCGAAAGGCCATCTGAGACTGGGCCAATCTGCTGAATAAAAAGGATGTCCAAAATAAAAGTATTTCCACAGAGTGACGACCAGGAGTATGCATCCTGCATTTTCCTTTTTAAAGCTGGCTGAGGCAGCCAGGGCTATGTTTTCCAGGGATTAACAAAGGAGAGAGAAAGAAAAACCCTGTTATTCTCCTTGTAACAATGTCTGTGGCACTACCTAAATGCTCCTGTTCAGAATCAATATTTCTGAAAATGGTGTCAGTTGCCGTCGTGTCAAAGAAGAAATTCAAGAGTTTGTCCCTGAATCATAAAAAGAGACTGAAACATCATCTTCAGGATAATGCTGTGTTCTGACACACCAGGCACAGGCCACATCTAGGTAGCATAAAAGGACCGTGGCCTTATCAATGCACAGCTGACAACAAATGGTTCAGGGACAGTAGAAATTAAAGTTACTCCTTCAGATAAAGCCCAGTAGTGACACAGCACTGTCATAATACACCTCCTTAATCTAGTCAAACTCTACGAGAAGAAAGAAAGTAATCCTTGGAGGATTTCCACTAAGTATAAACAATAATATATTACCTAAGGGCTTAATACTGCTCTACTGACAAAAACCTCTGAAATGTAGTGCAGCAGAGACTCCCAAATTCCAGCTCAGTACAGGGAGCACTTCATTTGGGATTCATCTGTCCAACTTCAAATGCATGCAACATTAATATTTACGTATGAAAATTCATTTAGACTCCATATGTGAAGAGCTAGGCATTTCTGGAGTCCATTACTGATGGACAGAGCCAAGAAGCATTGCAGATAACTAATGCAAAAAATGAATCCTATTTCTTTAGTCAAATATATCTGAAAACTTGGCTCTGTGGCCAAGACGGAGTTTTCTTCAGTTTTGAATAAAACAAAAAACTAGGAAAGCCTTGGTACCAATTAAAAACCAACAACAACAAAACAAACAAACAAAAACCCCCAAACAAACAAACAAACTCACAAAAAAAAACCCCAAACAAACAAATAAAAAAGAACAAACAGAAAAAAAACCCAGCAACAAAAACCCCAGCATTGTGTTACTCACAAAGTCACTCTTATCACACGCTGTGAACCAAATCCTTCTTCCAGGTAATATCCTCCAACATCATAAGAAGTGAGACCAAGGGCATTGGCCAAACTTCTGTTTCTTTCTTTAGCTCCCTCTCAGTCCCCCACATGGACAATTAATCTCTGCTTCAGGAGTCAGTCTACGGAGCACAGTTGCAGTCAAAGCTATCATTGCCAAATGAAAGCAGCAGGTAAATGACTTTGTGCTATATCTCTGGTTTTATACGCTTCCTTTGTTAAAATTGGCTTTGAGGCAAAAAAAAACTTGGTATGAAGACACACGAGCAAGTAAAGGTCTGAAAAGGATTTGGATCTTGTTGTTATCATCCCAAGATGAGCCCTTGGACCAAAACCATGTCAGACCACACCATAAAATACAGGAAAGGGAGAGGTGCAAATACAGTTAGAACTTTAATGTTGTTTAACTTGTCATGTTCAGTATCTGTTTCTATACTCTTCCCCATTTACTGAAGCAGATTTTGGTAAGAGTGCAAGGGAGAGCGGCCCTGCAATTTAAATAGACCTTTCTGACTGTCAGTTAGATTGATTACAGTTTTCTGCAAACAATACATTTTTAAATAGTTCTTCATGGAGTTTATTTTACTCCCAACATTTTCGCTATTATACAAACCCCATAACGAATGCAATCACACTTCTATTCACTGCCTCTCCAAAGTCTTCCTCCCTCCCTTTTCTCTAGCCACCTGTTAGCTCTTTCTTTTCTAAATTTAACTCCCTTAGCTTTGTTTGGTAACCTTTTCCTCATGCCCTCATTATCTAAATTCTGCTCCTGCTGTGGTAAAGCTGGTGGGGGGCTGGATCTGGGTTGTTATTTTGGAAATGGGCGGGGGAGGAGGTAATGAATCAGTCCATCAGTAGAGGTTTATTTATGGCTGGTTTTCCTTAATAAATAATTTTTTTAAAATAAGCCAAGGTCTCTACCACCTTGTACAAAAAATTGACAGCATAAGCACTGGAATGTATTAAGAATATCTCAAAATATGTCTTATTTCTGGTTATTATATTGCCAGGGTAGTAAAAAGGCACTGGATAATCCTTTATACCTGTGAAAGGTAAATATGAGCTGGATTTCTAACTCATTTGTTCACTGCAAAGTGCTAGCACAGGTGACCCTGGAGAAACTGTGGTCAGCACGGAGGGGCAGACTCGAGGCTGCTCCACAGGGCAGGGAGCAGAGTCCTGCCCTCAGCCAGCTGCTGCTCCTCCCCATCTGCCTCTCAGTGCAGGAGGCACATCCAGCAGCAATTCCCACGTGTCAGGATGTGGCATTTAGGAAGTTGCCTCCTGGAGGATGCAGGTGACTGCCCTCTTTCATCTCACCCACCACGAAGGTTCCTCACCCAGCCTTGGACAGACCTAAATGCTGCCTTTAGAGCCTCTCCATGGACTGAGGATGACACCCAGCCACCCACTGACAGGCACAGATATGGAAACAGATTGTTCAGAGAAAAAAAAAAACGAAGACTTGCAGAATGGAAAGACAGAGAAGCAAGGACAAGGCAGGGCTAACTGGTCATCAGTCACTTCCCAGCGAGGGTAACAGAGCAAACCCAAATCACTGAACAAAGAATGCCTGGCTCTAATTATTACAGTGCATCTTGCACTTCTTCTGCAGCACTTTTGCCCAAACTTTAATGCATAAATTTAAGCTCTCTTTGGGGTTTCCCACTGACTCATCACACACAGAACACCTACAGCCCTTTGGAGATGGAGAGAAGCTCCAGGCAGAGCATGGTTCAGCCATCCTGACTATCAGGGATGCAGGAGAAAACTGTAGGGAGCACAGTCCCAGCAGAGGGAGTAACTGCAGCCTTTCCTAACATCATGTTCCATGTATCCTGCCCAACACACCCTTCTACAAACCCCTTGACTGCCCCAACAAATCTAACCTTGAGCTAGTAGTCCTTAAATACTCTATTGGAAACAGGCTGATGCACATGAAAACCACACAGCTAATGTGAGGTTACTAAATGAATGAATTTGGATGCAAGCAGGAAAATAAAAGCTATATCTCACCTACAGAGAGAGCCTGGAAACCCCTGTTCCCACAAAGCACATACTGATTTTGAAAATATAGTGAGCTTGTGTTGGGACACAGAGGGGAGATATTTTTAAAATGCCAAAGTCACTGGCATGGCACCAGGCGTTGGTTTAATTTCGTTCTCATGCTTGCTCAGAGCCAAAATGAGTCATCTTCCCCATGAAATAGGAATCTGTACACAACGCTGGCTGTTAATTACCTTTCCTGTCTCCATTAAAGAGGGAAGTGACAGCTTCAACCTCTCCCTGGGCGAGCATTGTGTTCTCTCGCTGTCTCCACCGCTCGCCAACAAATCTGCTGCTACAGCTCAAGTGGCACTTGAGATATTCAGTCTAGCATTTCAACAACAGTATAATAACTGATAATTTGACAACAAGAAGCCATCCTCAGGAAACTCAAGCCACTTATAGCCCCAGGAGAAACAAGCAGAGGTATTTCTTCACCAGGCCTTCCCACAGAACAGCTCGCTTTGGCCCAGGCTAGCATCAAGCACCCAAAAACTGGGAGCAGACATCTCCAAAATATTGCTGGTTTAGCATATTGACTCCACAGAACAAGGGGGTCCATCCCTCTTGTATTTGTGAGGCTACACTCTCGTGCGCATGGAGTTCTGAGAGCAGCAGGACTCAAAGGAGATGGTGCCTGGCTCAGAGTGATTGCTCTGGGCATCCCCAGCCCATTCTCCAGCTCTGGGCAAGTCACCTCTGCAGCTGCACTGTCACCCCAGGGACCAGGATACAAGTGACAAAAGGTGTCTCCCAGCTCTGTTGGCATCTGGTGGTCCACCAAAATATCACAAGTTGCTTAGATGCTTTTTTTACCTTCGCACGGGGAACTAACTGGAAGGAATGCAAAGTGCCACAGCAGTTGCCACCAACTAACTGTCAAAAAACCTGAGTCTGTCATATTCCAAAAATTGCAGTGGCAAGACATGACAGGAAAAAACTTATTTCTGCTTGTTCCCTGGGCTTTCAGTTAAATGGGAGACTCTCTGTTTGAAAGGCAGAAACAAAATTTTTCAATTCAAAAGCCTGCTCTTTTTAAAGATCCTTTTGAAGACCTTTATTTATAAAGTGAAATACAATAGGATTTAGAATATAATCATCAGGGAAAAAAAATGGGGGAAAAAAACCCCAAAAAGGCAACACTGAAATTGCTACTCATTTCTGGTTGTAACAAAAATTCACTCCTATTCAAGTGTGAATCAAGATCCATACAAGACTTCTCTCAGTGAGCCCTTGGGATTCAAATAGATTAATGTACTTGTGCTGAGCTTCCCAGAAGGACAAATCTCACCTTTGTGTGCATCGCAGCAGTTAAAGAAACAAAAATTTGCCAGAAATGAAAACACAGAAAACTGAAAACCTTCAAATGCAGCAGAGAAAAAGAGTAATATCCACTTCCATTTCTGTTCATAAGCACGATGTTTGACCCAGAAATGAAACAACCTCCAACCAAAAGCTCAGAGCAACTTGCTAACCCTCCTCAGGTCTCACTGGGCACCTCTAAATTAGATAACACCACTGATGAGTCTTTAATCCTTCGTGTCACTTCAGGAGAAGATTGATGTGTTCACAGCAAGGTGTTGGATCATTTGCCTGGACCACGGCACAGGTCATTCTCCTAGCTCAGCCTGAAGGCCACTATAATTTATTTATTTTCTTACACCAGTTGCATCTGATTTATTTACTTATTCACCTGAAGAAGTAAATACAAACACCAGGGTTGATATCTTTATAGCATCTTTCCCCCCGAAGAACCAGGTTCTCACTATATCAGGATATCACTGCTATGATAAACCCTTTTTGTGGTGAATTTATTACTTTGTCACAGCATGTTCTGTATTGAGTAGAACATCTCCAAGTGAAACCAGTTCATTACTCATCTGCTCTGTGGCTTATGGGGGAAAGCTCTGGAATTACTAAAAATAAATACACACAAGGAATAGCATTATTTCTCAGAGGCAGAGAAATTCCTGTTACCACACTTCTCGTCTGAGAAGATAAAGAATACAGGAAAATAATAAAGGAAATTCTTAGTCATTAGAGTAATTTCATGAGGGTATCTAAAACTCAAAGCACAAGACTGAATTTCAGCCTTGCAAGGTTAATCATAGAAAACTCATCTACATGAAACATACTGCCTGGTTTACTGCTGCCTTTTTTTTCCCTCATGAAATAGTTTAAAGCTAGTTATTCATTTCATTGAACTTTTCATGGGGCTGTTCATCACATTTTACCATCGTGGCAAGTGACTAATGACCTTGAAAAAAATAAAAAGTAGCCATACGAGCATTAGCAGAATAATATATACTCCAGATAAAGGAGGGAATGTTCAGCTTTTGCTCAGTGAGGTATGCAGCTTGTTCGACGAAGAATGATTTATAGGGAAAGCAACAGGAAATCTCGTGATGGTTTTGAGATACAGAGCAGGCATAAGCAAAGCTGTGACTCAATGCAAGCAGAATCTCAGCCAGCCACCATGGAAATAGAGGTAATTAATATGTGCTCGTGCCTGAGCTCACCTAACCTGTACCTCTCTTCTTTAATTCCTTGAACTCGGGGCCATCGTGAATAACAGACTCTGCTGTGTCTTCTTCCCAACTACACAGGATAGAACTAGAATCTGCTATTTTCCTTCCAGCTGAAGGAAAGATGATGGAATTATTCCACAGGGAGTAGCTGAAGGTGCTGGATTCAGTGCTACAGGCTCCCCGTGCTGTGGCCTGTGCGTGGACACTGGCCCAGAACTCTTATTATTCAGCAATCTTTCCCCGTGAAAAAAAATATCCCAAAGTGTGAGGGAATCATCTCCTAATCTCTTTAAAAGATTTAACGCTTCTAATACTAGTTATTTAATTCCAGGTATTCTTATTCACAAAAATAACGATGTTCCCTTCCTGAAATCTTTGTGGTGTGCAGGGGGGGGTTCTAGTAATGGGTTCCTACAAATATAGAGATATATGAGAGCTGTGTGCAGAAAACGAAGGAAAAAAAACACACACACGCACAAAAAACCAAAAAAAAAAACCAAACCAAACAAAAAAAACCCAAAAAAACCCCCCAAAAAACCCCAAAAACAACCCAAAAGCAATGGCAGAATGGCCCTGTTTTCATTCTGTCAAGACTCATCTCAGCCACACTTTAAAGCAATTTAACTGTTTCCCAATTTGGTGCCCCATGCAGCCCCAGCAGATGACAGCATGAAAACCTGAGACACCACATGCAGCTGGAAGTGCCCAAGCACTGTCCAGACAGACCCTGGTCAGGAGAACCCAGCGGCTGCAATCAGGGAGGGGGGGAACCAAGCAGAAACAGAAAAAAATAGCATTTTTAAGGATGTCTCTTTTAATCTTGTTTCTATTCACTTCAATATAGGAGCAAGAACAACTTTCTCTTTTAATTTCACAAGATTTCATAGGCAGATTAAAGTTTCTCTGTAGTTATTTCCTCTGCATTTGATCTGGCTTATTTCTTTTAATATCAACGGAGTTAAAAGAGGATGCATGTCATCTATTTTATTGGGTTTAGTTCTTCCCAGTGTAACTTTTTACAAGAGCAATCAGCTAAAAGATAAAAGGCAACACTACAGTTCTGACCTGGGAGAATTTCACATTTACTTAGCAATCCTAGAGGTTATTTCAGCTGCAGACTTCAGCTCCAGCCAGACTCTTGCTTTTTGGTTGCAGTCACAAAAATGCCACGTGCAAAAGGAGTCTTTCCAGGTGAAATTGTTTTGATGGACGCACGTGCAACCACTGCACCCTGAAACGCCTTTGGAAATACAGGACACCACGCCGAGAGGTTGGGCACATATAGATTACTGAGCTGGAAAATTATTTTGGACCCAAAGTCTCTGTACTTCAATTTTATGGGTAATTAAACCTAACGTGTTGTCATTCAGAAAGCAATTAAGTCCGATATCTAGAATGCAGTGTCCCCTTCCAGTGAGTGATGGGGAGGAAGCGACAGGATTCACCGTGCTGATGGATCATTTCTGGGAACCCCCCTCGTGACCTTCGGGCCTCTCCTGAAAGAGAAACTGAGCAGAACACGGAGGTGGAGCAAGAGGATGTCCCTGGGGCTACACCTGGCACTCATTATCAACTGCACACCCAGAAAAGTGCTTTGGCTCACTCGGGGGGAGCCTGCAAAGGAGATTTCCCAAGCAATTAGACAGCTTTATCTGGGTATTGCTCTACTAAAGAGACAGAAATGGCCAAAGATAAGAGAGATCAGGGATGCAGCAGTGATTTCCCTCCTTTGGGAATGTCACATCAAACACACTGGGCACACTAGAGGTCTTCTCACTTTTTCTTTTGGCAGAAAACACCAATTCAATCAGGCTGAAGGCACCAAAACCATCGATAGAGGTAACACAGTCATTGCAAAACCGCCTTGGCTGAGAGCCATGCTCACCAAGAGGCTCTCGACTCTTACACACCACCAGCTGCCCAACCCTGGGCACCAGCACACAGCTCCAGGTGTGACTGGGAGCAGCTCCCAGGCCATGCCCACAGCCCCAGATGGGTGTGAACCAACACAGTCCACAACAGGGTGCTCCTGGAGCCCCCAGATACCTGCACAGCCCAAATGCACCGATGCTGCAGGAGCTGTGGTGTCCACTCCAAGCAGAGGCGCTGCCTTGGGTTCCCCGAGCCCCATAAATTGCATGACCTGCAGTCCTTGGCCATACAAAGGTTTGTGCTTGGGTCACACAAACAAGGAAGTTGGCACAAAGCAACCCAATAGCTCGAAACACAAAAGGTCACCTGTCCCCAAGCTCAGTGAAAGCCCTGAGTTGAGATCTTCTGAAAAAAAAAAAAAAGAGGCAGGCTTATGTCAGAGTACCCATTAATATCACAACATTTGTTTTAAATTCTATGTTTAAGTATCATTAGGTTTAATAACAATGGTGCGCTGAGACATAATTGTGATCAAAGTGTTCACCCAAGGTTAGAAAGGAAGTTGGTTGCAAAGTCACAAAACCAATCTAATCTCCTGCTGTGCAGTCCTGTACTTTGGGAGGAAGATAATTGTTACTGAAGCTCACCAGTGGGTAGTCGCCATAAAGAAAAGCTTAATAATTTAGAGTGTGTATAATGCCTATTTTTTCAGTGTAACTATGGAATGGAGAATGAGATCAGTAGGGAAAAACTAAAATAAACGTAGCAAACAATACCTCCACAAATATCACGTCAAACCACATCTCAGAGATGCTGTTACAGCCATGCTGACCCAGCCAAAACATTGGTCTTTTTGACAGAAAAAACTAACACTACAGTGGGATTTCTTAAAACATTTTTCTCTTCCTCTGTTATTTTTTACACTATTATTTGAATGCACCAGCTTGCTGCTTCTTTGGTGACTGGGCAGCTTAGTGATAAGCCAGAGTATTACAAATGTTTTCTCCATCTTCGAGAGCAGTGTGTAATATCATTAGATTTACACGGTTTGCTTTGGCAGTGACACGTTCAGTGGACAGGCTGGTCCCCCACCGCAGAGACGGGGTCAGCTCTGAGTAAGCAAGATAGAAGAGCAGCATTAGCAGAAACCTATTATCTCTGTTCAGTTTTCCCAAAGAGTAGCCAAGGCCTCTCCTGCTACAGAGAATAAATGAAAATATTTATTGTCTGATAAAAATTAGTAAGCTGCTCTAACACATGCCCCTTCTGGCACGTTTTCTCACCGATTACGGCACAAGGTGGATTCAGGTGATGAGCAGAGAAGGACTGGTGACAGCCTCAGCAGCACACTCCCAGCACCCAAGGACCTGGCTTGAAGAACAAGAGGGCAAAGCTACAAACTCTGGCACTGCTACTGAAGGATGCATTATTTAGTGTGCAACTCACATTTCCACAAACAAAACAGAAAAAAACCCAGTCCTGCTCCTCTGCCTGCCCACGAGCTCACCTCCCCCTTTCGAGCTGGCAATGCTACATCATCACTGCCCCAGCTGTTTTGGGCCAATAGTTGCTGGAACAGAAAGGCAGCACATTCAAAGCAACATCACCCCATCCTGGGCACTTCTGGAAGGTGAACTTTCCCAAAATGCCAGGCTTGCAGTCTGTTGTACTGCCTGGCTAATTTTACACCCTGGCCCATCCACGAGAATATGGACAACATACGAGGTTTGTTAATGGCTCATATTTCTGCACCACATCCTCCTGAGCTGCTCCACAGGCCGGCAGTGATGTGTGACACATCAGGAATTTCCCAATTTGTTGACTGTCACAGGTTTGCTTTCACCTCCCTGGAAAATCAGTCCCAGGAGTTGAAAGCCAGATTTTCTCTCTCTACTTCACTGCCCCTGTTCAGCATGTGCCGGTTAATGACGGTGTGTAATAATCAATAAACAGCTCCTGGCTTTCAGCTGATGGTGCATTACTGCCAGGTCGGAACGGGAAGGTGAGCCATGCAATTGCTGCTCGCTGGGGAAGGCTCTCTCGGGGCGAACACAACCCCTCACAGCTCCCTTGCTTGTCCTGCTGATGTCGTTACCACTCTCCTCAGTCTTTGCTGTCAGCATATTGCTGTGCTCTGGAATTAGAAGGCTGACAGTGATGGTTTTAATGACATGCAAGCAGGCAGCGTTTTGGTGATTTCCAATAACTGCGTGCCAGCATAAAAGCTGCAACTTCTAAGTGAGGGAGGCAGATCCCAGGAAGCTTTATGCTTACAAAACCCAGCGTCCACACGAATTTGAGTCAGGACCAAGCTGGAGCCTGTGGCAGGAGAGCACTGCTTCACCCAGCACAGGTCTGTGGTGCTCGTGCTGCAGGGGAGCTCAGAGGTTGCTTTCCTCTCATCCCCTGCCAACCTCATCTGACCTGCTAATATCAAAGGTTAAGAGTGAAGGAGAAATGCTTTTTGGTAAAAGAAGGAACCACACATCAAAATAAAGCATCCTCCCAGCTTCAGAGGACATTACTTAGGAAATTACTTAAGATTTCATTATGCTTTTCCTGGCCATTTCATATCTGCACCTGATAGCAAGTGACATCTATCCACACTGTCAGACTTCTTTCCATCACGCAGAAGGACAGGAGAAATCACTCGCTGACACCTTGAGATTGTAAGGACAGAAAGCAAAGGGAAATCGAGGGGTTTAGCATGAAATGAGCCAAGTACTTAAATTCATTTGACTCGTAACCTCTGAACAACTTCCACTTGACTCAAGCAAGGAAGCAGGGACACATTGGATACCAAGTTACAAACACAAAAAACCAAAAAATCTTTCAGGCTTTAGCTCCTCAAGATAGATTATCACTCAGTACCTATCTAATCCATCTCACCTAATTTATTTTTCACCAGCTGTGCTCTAGAGGTGGCATGAGCACCCAACAGAGAAACCATCTGAAATGAGCTCCCAGCAAGGACAGACAGGCAGAGCCTGCGCCTCCTTTGCACGATTCAGAGATCCACCCAGAAACGATGCAGCCACATCATGCTCCAAGGGGTGGGTTTACACTCTGAAGCAGGCAGCATCCTGCAATCCCTCCTCACAAAGGCAGCCAGCAATAGCCCCCTTCAGCTGGGAGAGCAGCTCCCATCTCCCTGTGGTGTCACTCAGGGGAGCGGCAGATCCCGAATCCGGCTGAGAGTGTTTGTGAGGTACCCACGCGCTGACGGTCAATTGTCCACGAGCTGGTTTGTGCTGAGGAGTTCTCAGGGGCTCCTCTGCCTCTGGCCAGGCCTGTGCTGTGACTGCCACCGGCTGTGACAGCACCAGCTGGGTGACAAACCTGATTGCAGCTCTCACACCTGCTTCGAGGACCTGCCACTTGGATCCTGATCCGAGACAGACTGAGGCATTTACTTTTGGAAATTGCATCTTTGTGCCTCGGTGGGGAAAGAACCCAAGGAGAAGGAGGAAAGCAGCTGGGGCAGTGGAGGTTGATTTTATTTTACACCCTCACGCACTGAGAGCGGGTCCAGCTGCCACAAAGACTGACCAACCATCTCAGTAAGAGCCAGGTGGAGGAGCAGGGTCTGCAAACCACTCTGGATGAAACAACAGCACGAGGTCTGTGCCTGAGGATGCAGCTCCGAGACAGGCAGAGGAAGCACCAGCCCAAATCTGCTTCTTCTTTGCTTTGGACTCCAGGTGTTTTTGCTCTTCCTGAGGACACTTGGTCCTCATTGAAGAGCAGCACCATGCTTGAAATCACCTCTCTGTTATAAGTTAAATCGTCAGTATTCAGTATGTCAGCGAGCTGAGCTTTTTTCCTTTTTTAAAAAATGAAAACAAATAAAAACAAACAAAAACCCTCCCCAAACCCAAACAAACAAACCCCATACCACTCTGAAATCCCTGTACGAGTTTACAGCTTCTGACAAGCTTTGCGGAGCAGATGATGTGATGCAACTAGAGAAGGTGAGGGGACACAGAGGATTCCCATACTGTTAACTCTCACACAATAAGGAACAATCACAGCAACTCAGTAGCTTACATAAAATTAATTTCACACCTCAGGTCAGCATGGAGTGAATGGCTGCTCCCAGCTCTCTCATGCCAGTGCAATGAGCCTGGGATGAAGAGGCATTGCTGAGATACACTGAGACAAAGGGAATTTTTGTTGCAGCTTCTGCTAAAAAAATTAGCAGAAATAGCCTGCCAACGCTACAGAATAAGGCCAAGACCTCCTGCATTTATTTTACCCTCAGAAAAAATAAAAATACAAAAAGCAAACGAAACAACAACCCAGCTGAAATAGATCTCAGCATTTCCTCTCTTATTACGGCTCCCTCTCCAAACTAGATTCTGCAAGTGGCATTAAGCCCATTCCAGAGCAGGTAACTGCACTACAAACCACTACCCTGGAGGTCAGAAAAGCCACAGTCCATTCCAGTGGGCTGTTAGGCGCCCTGTGCTGAACAGTCCCACAGCCACTCAAGTGCTGTGTTATGGAACATACAACATTCTCCTACAAGAGTTATGCCATGCCACATTTCTTTAAAACACCACAGAAAGACACACCAAGAAAAAGGCAGGCTCCATCCTTGGAGGGGAATACATTGAAACTGACTTCAGGGGAGAGGCAGAGCAAGCAGCAAGCCACCTTCCTGATCACTAATTCTTGACTAAATTTCTGTCTGTCATTTGTGGATGTGGGTCTCCAGTCCATCCGACCACCACCACCACGTTGTTTTTAGACAAAGCGAAGAATTCAGGGGAAATGTTAAATTTGTTTTAAAAAGAATATGCACGGCAAGAGCTGAACTGCTCCCAGCTCCCTCAGCAGACCCAGGGACCAGCCCTTATTCTGTACCTGCCAGGTGACAGGGAGGGCCTGGTGTACTTCATTGACTCAGCAACCAGGATCCTTTCACCCTGTGGAACACTCCAAGCCTTTGCTGCAGCCAGAATGGTCTTATTTGGAGCCCCAGGACACGGGATTACTCAGTTTTAGGGTTCATGATTCCAGTCTCAGCTCATGAGGTCCACCACAAGGTCTGTGTGCAGAGGGTTCATGCACTGATGTGCTGCTTAGAATGGATTTGAACGTGATAGGACAGATGCAAGCCCTGACCTATTAATGGGGCTAAAGTGATCAAAACAGGGCGCTGCAACTGGCACTCCATGGAAACACAACTCTCCAAAGGGCTTGTTGCACCCTGTGTTTCCTCCATCAGCAGAAATCCCTCCTAGCAAAGCTTCCATCTGAGGAAGACTTCTGAAAGATGGAAATGGGTCATCTTCTCTCCCACTCACTCACATCTTTCCTGCCCTGGGGAACCACTTAAAAGCATGAGGTGACAAATGTTTTGTTGCCAAGCACTGCAGAGGCCCCATGGAACTTGTCTTCTGACACCTCTGCTGCTAAACGAGCGAGTGGCATAACAACATGACAAGAGATTTAAAAAATTAACTCTCCCCAGACGCTCCCTGGGGGTGCTTTTGCTACAACATGCAGACTGGCAGCACTGCTGCTTGTGAAATGCCACATTCCTACATTTCCTTGTTTTACAAGGAAATGGATTTCTCCTCTTAGTGAAACTTTAATGCGACAAAAGGAAGGGGCACTGCAGTAGTGCTGGCATGCTTTATTTTGGACACTACCATGCACAAGGCTGCCTCTGGTAGGGCATTCACCTTGCTCCTGGACTTGGACTTGCATGACCAATCATTCAGATCAGAAATAAAATCCCTTTCAGAAGGAAGAGACAGAGTGAGAAGGTTTTGGCTGTGAACTTTTCGTGCTGGAAAGTGCTGGGAGGGGAAACAAAGTTAGAGGGGATGGACAAGACAGGTCACCTGGGCAGAATGGGACAGGCCATGTTTCAAATACCTGGTCTCTTGTCTCCCAAGGGTTTGAAACCTGGCAAGACTGCTCAAGAACATGTAGGAGCCCTTCAGCCCACAGCTCGTCTCAGCCTCCACCAGCCAAAGGTGCATTATCAATGGTTGTCTCCTCACTTCCAGTACCTGCCGCTGTAAATCATAGCCCAGAGCAATGCTTAAGAGAGAGCATCTAAATCACAAAATAAAACAGGTCAGAGCTGCAATTATGATCAGTGAAGCAGGCATCAGTATGTTGTGCATAATTAAAATGACTGTAGGACTTCTCTAGAAATATCAGCCAGAAAAGTGTCTCTTTGTGTGTGGGCATAAAAATGAGATGCAGGAAACAGCCTGCTCTGATGTGACAACACGACCTTGGAACAACTTTGTTGCCTCCACACCAGAGTAATTACACTGTTGAAATGTCTGATTGTGTCCCTCTTGCCATCAGCAGCAACCAAGCCTTTGCAGCATTAAAGGTGGAACGAGTAACAGTTCAATAAAGATCCACAGATAGACTTGTTTTGCAGGGGCTGCTGCTCCTTGAAGTTCTCTAAAGCCACAGTTCCAAGAGCAGAGGCTCTCGTTTTCTCCTTTAAAAGTCTGAACTCAGCTTGGAGATGAAATCTACTCAAGATGATAAATGGATACCATGCAAAGCTTGTCTTACACACGTCTTTAAATATTTTACTTACTGCTCATCAATCTTCCCCATCTATGCAGCATTCTTAACTACTTTGCAGTAAGAAATCCGATCCCTCCAGGGAATTTGGGAAGCAAAACACATTCCCACTCTTCTCAATGCTCCGACGACAGGAAATATGGAAATGTTAAATGGAGAGTGGTGCTAAAGCAGAAAGTTGCTCCAGACAACTTTGTTATCACCAGACTGAGCCATGGGGCAACGGCTGGCCCTGGCTGGACCCACAGGTCAGGGGCAAATCCACACGGTGCATTTTGGACCTTGTGAGTCCCAACATTCACAGTTTCACTGGCAACAACTCAGAACCACAAATCAAGCCTGAAACGCTGCACAGGGCAGGCTCCACAGCTGAGCAGGCGAATAACATCACTGCTAATGAGCAGCACAAAAGGGCTGCTTCCATTAGCACAGAGAAAAACCAGAAGTTTGGCTAGTGACAACACGCGTGGTATGTTTTTATTCAGAGCTATTTCAAAACACAGATACTTCAATCAATAATCACTCACCTCCCATTCAATACCCCAGTAATCCCCTTTTGTCCAGCATAATGCCTAGACACAATTTTATTGACCCAGCAGTATTCTCCTAGGACGCAACACTCTTTGACTACTAATGACAGGGTGGGTACATTTCTCCCTGCAGCCAAGTATTTATCAGGCAGAAGGCAAATATGTGATTCATTGATTCATAAAACATTGCAGATAAATAATAGTGAAAGACCTATGCATCATTCTTGTCGATGTGCTGAGAAGATTTGCTGAATGCACAGAGGTTGGGGGGGGTAAGGAAAAAAAAAAAAATCAAAAGTGTTCATCTGCAAGAGTGTGTAACAGATATTGAGGCAAAAGCTCACTCAGGAGCTAAAGGGACTCTACCACCAAGACCAAATTATTAGCACTGGGAAATACACAGCCTGATCTTGTGTCCAAAAATGCAACATCACCACACGGTCCAAAAGAAATGTTCCAAACCATCTCACAGCCCAAGGAATGGTTGCAAAATATATATTGAGTGAGGGAAAAAAATGATGGGATTTAAGAAATTAGAGGACTTTTTTGTGGCTATTTCACAAGCTGAATGAGTAAAAGAGTACTGGATAAATTAATTCATATAAATTATTTTCCATATGAAATATTAATATACTGGACAGCATTCAAAAGTCACAAATTAAACAAAATAAAAGCCTACAATGAAATGAACTGGAACACTGTGAAAAACAGGAGAAAGAAGCAAGGAGGAAACAGCTGTCATTCTCAAATCACTCAAATATAGATCTTCTTTATAAAGAATAATGGTGCATCCAAAAGAGTCATTTCCTTAAAATAAGCTATATAAAGTACTAAAGGAGAGGCACATAATACATGACACTGTTGCAGCTCTGTCAGGTCACCATTTTCTTTTTGAGGTGTTATACTGCTCGAGCTTCTGCCGGGAATTCTCCCTAATAAATTCCCTTTATATGTCACTTTTCTGGACTGACATTTAAGGGATGTTATGAAAAGATTTGGAGATCTTCTGGAATAACTGCGTGGAGCTGGTAACCCTCAGCAGGCAGGAGCACAGCAGCTCCCTGGGAGATCCCCACTTACAGATCAGTGCTTTTGGTGCAGGACAGGAGTCAGGGGGTCTCATGAGCCATTTGGACACGGATGAACTCCAGGTTCAGATCCTCTTGTGCTCTGGGAAGCCACACACGGAGCAGGCAGCCAGTTCTAGCTCAACCTGTGTGCAGCATCTCGACCCCACTCGTGGTGGGGATGGAGATACAACAGCACGGGGGGAAAAACAACAACCTTGCAACACACCAGGCCAAAGCCACTGTAACCCAGCACTGTGCTAAATAAAGTGGAGGAAGTGCTCTGAAATCCCAGCCTTGGCACAGCTCACCGAGCAGCCTGGTCCAGCCTGGCAGCACTTTCTGCATTTTACCAGGTCACCCATTTCCTGTTGCTCAAACTCAGAGAAAAATGACATCTGTCTGTTAATATATTCCTCTGTCAGAGCCTGTTAAGTCCCCATCTGCCCTTCTCCATTTCCCTCATCCTGGCAGGAGACAAACTCCATTCAAGGCAAGTAACATAAAGAAAGCTCATTTCCTTTGAACTTATTTACAAGTTTTACCATTAAACTTGCCCACATTATGCAAGCAGCTTGCAATCTTCCCTAATTCTCTGACTTTAATTATATAATTGAACAACCTAAAAACTCATTTTTTCCAGGAAACATTAAACATTACCATCTTAATGAAATTCTTAATGAAACCATCCTCCCTGCATGCAAATGACTGGCACTGGATTTGCTTATCACACTGATAGACAAAAGGACAAATGCCCTTCCTTCTGTCAATCATCAGGAGTGACAGCCCTTCCTAAGGACACTCCTCCTCCATGGATGGATAAGGCTGACACAATCACAGACAGGAGGAAGACATCACAGGGAAGGGTGAGGAAGCAGCCAGGAAAGGTCAGTAAGTGGGAATAAACCAACAACAAACATGCAGTCAAAGCAAACTTTTATCCTTAAGCTCAGCTGAGTTCCGAGGGGCTCTGCTTCAGCTAAGTTGTAACATATGGGGTGGGAAGAGATGGAGAGGTGAGTCAGGGGTCTCAGCAGGGTCCTGTTGCAGCCAGGTACTGTCCATAAGGAAAAAACTGTGGGGCATCTTAGACACTTGACTGTTATAATTCATTTCAAGACACATGGCTCAGCCTCCGCCACCTGAAACACCTCCTTGTGTTCTGGGGCGCCTCTTGGCTCCAGCTCCACTGCTGCAGACGTGTTACAGTCACCAAAAAACAAGAAGCCACCATGGAAGGAGCCCTGCCATGGCTGTGCTGGGAACACTTGTCCTTCCCCATGCAGCTGGACATGCCCATCACGTCATGGCACAGAGGGAGGATGCTGGATCAAGCAGCAGCCGTACTGCAGGACCCCGGATATCTGCAGGGGTGAAACCTCCAGGGCAAGCTGCAGAAGAGCAGGGGGGAAATAGAAACCAGCACTAAACTTCTTGTGTAACTCCCATGGCCTCTCTCACCTCACCCACCAACTTGCCAGTCCTTTGTACTGAACCAGCTGCAGAGGAGAGGAGCATCCGTCCCCTACCAAGAGTGTGGAGGTACCTTTTTGGACCCAGGTCCTCTTTTGGTGCCTGGCTGCAGCTGCTCTCCACAGCAGACCTTTGAGGTACTGGCCCAGCCACCACTCCAAACAATTTGATTTACAGGCTGCAGCACTGTTTTCCCAAAGCAGACCCATTCTGCTCCCCTCCAGCCTTTTCTTGCAGGGTATTTTTAAGCAGCGGATTTCTTGTGCAGTACCAAGCTCTACCCAGCTGAAGAAATTTTTGTCACGAATATTTCGGGTGCATCCATTCCTTCACTGTCACTTTGTGACCTCCAGTTCTTGTTTTTGATACCAGTTCAAAGGCACCACAAATGTCTTTCATTTTTATTCCCATCAAAAACATGTGTAGTTCAAAGACATGACCTTGGTGTCTGCTTCTGCAAACAATGCTGGCCTCAGTGCTACACCAAAATCCATGTCACTAAATCAGCTTGCTCAAGCCTCTTCTAAATCTAATTCTTTCCAAATCTAATTCCCACAGATAAAGAGAAGAATAGTTTTATTCAATAAGCATTAATTAGTTCTTTTTTTCTCCACTCTCCTGCTTCACTGCACTTACAGTGTCCTACCCCTTTGGCCCACAGGTACACCTCACCCTGATGCAGCTCCCAGATTCTCCTGATGATTTATTAACAATAAAACTCAAGCCCCAGGTGCCTTTCCCGATTTACACTCAGATGTGCAATTATGTGGTACGTGGTCATAGCAAACTTTAAAATAAATAGAGTTTGCTGGGGTTAGTAATTTAGAGGGAAAGAAGGAAAAAGCAGAGGTGTCAATGTCCTGGCACTACACTAACCAGAAAGTCTGGGAGGGAATATTGCAAGAGTTAAAGGTCCAGCAGAGCTTTGGAGATGGGGATCTGAACCTGACCCCTGTGTGGCCTCCACTAAGGGCATTCTGCTCCTCAGATTCCTGCTGCTGTCAGCTGAATGTCTGGCAGTTTTAAAGACATTAGGGCAAAATGGTCTTTTCCATTTCAAGTATAAAAATATAAATATTTTTGAGTCAGCTACAAATATCTGACAAGCTAGTTGCTTGGTATCATTAAGAGATTAACGAATTAATTTGACTTAGGTCATGCATCTAATCCAGGTGAATTTCTTATGCTAGTTTGAAGAAAAAGGTTAGGGTGCCTTGATTTGACAAGCTCCCACCACCAGTCTTGATTTCTCAGCTAAAAAAATCTGCCAAATTCTCCCCACAGTTGCAAATAAGTTCTATTTTCTAGCTCTCTATCTTTCCTTAAAGTACTACAGCCCTGCCAGCACCAGAACATTATCTGTGTCCAGAGCAGAAATGTTTTGTAAAGCTCTGGCAGGCAAAGGGGTTCTTGATCCCATGACAGCTCATGGTCCTGAGCAACAACAGGAATAACCTAACTCACAATTAATACAGTCTTGGTGCTCGAGCAGTCCAGCTGAAACCAACTGATATATTTGTCCAGTAGAGTAAGTAAACACCCACGAAGCACAGGGGATCAAAACATGGCCATTGAGGCCCAAATCAACTCATTAAAAAAAAATAAATGGGAGCTATTCCGTTGGCCTCAGTGGGAATTCAATCCAGTGTACAGCTTATAAAGCACTTTCACCAAGTGCCTTTCATTTGAGGCTCTTTACAGCAGAGGTGCATCATTATTTGCTATAACCCCAGAACCTTCCCCTGGTCTGGTTTGTTTTTCACTCTATGATTCATTCCAGTCTCTCAGAGTATTCCCTAGTCGTGCATTTTTGTCCTTGGCATTGTTTTCTGTCCTTAGCATCCCGAGTGCTGTATTCCTCAGCAATTATTTATAGAAGGGACTCCTCCAGCCCCAGATCCGTGCCCCCAGCCGCACGCCGGTGCAGCTCCAGCTGTTTGTCTCCCAGGAATTCGATCACCTTTCCGCTCGCGGGCTGCAGCTCAACATTCCTGACAGCTCATCCTCTCTGCAGGAGCAGAGCTCCATCCTACCCCACGGAAGATTTCCATTTAGCCTCCACGACAGCCATTTGCAGGTGGAAGAATGAATTCTAAAACGGGGGTCCCCAAAAATCTACTTTTTCAGGCTATCAGATCTAGGACGACATTGAAATCCTATTTTACTCTGATATAAAATTTGGCTCTTTATTCATCCCAATAGAAAGCCTTATTAATTTTTATCATGGTAGCATTTTTGATGACAAAAAGGAAATCCAAGTGCTCAAATCACACATGCTTGGACACACCAGCCCAAAAACAAGACTCTATCCCATTTGCTACGCAGACTTCTGTCTGACTTGGTTTTCACTATCACCTCTTCTTTTTCCTTTCCTCTCTATTCTCCTCTGTTTGTAAAGGAAGAAATAATTTTTGCCTTTCCAAGTAGGAAATCTACAGTGACAGGGTGGGCAAGGGAACCCTTCAGCAGTGGGAAGGGGAGGACAGCCAAGTGCCTTGGAGATGCACCAGAAGTGCTGACTCTGCTCCTGAAACACAGGAGCAGCCTCCTGGTCACGCTCCATGGCTCTGACCAGGAAGGATGCCCTTTCCAAAGGAGGGATATTGATTGCAAGGAACCGTCCCACCACCACCCCCTGGCAAGAGGTCACTGCAAAACCTCCCCTGCTCTCACTCACATCCGTCTTGTTGACTCTGTGGAGATTCTGCAGATTACAGCAGAGCAACTGAATTATTCCAGCTAATGAGAACGTAATGTTTCATCGCCGACTTCCACAGTCACTTAAATCTATCCTTATCTAATTAATTTTGCAAAACAAAAAGTGACTAGGCAAATAAACTCCACAAGCTGACAGCTGTAATATTATGAGTTAATGTTCAGTCAGCAAACAGACCAAGAGAATGTAAGGAGGCCAAAAAGGAAAGGATGAAGAAATTGCTCAACGAATGATTGACTTTAAATCAGTGCAAGATTTGGGGAGGGCAAAAAACCTCACAACTGACTCACTTTAGCTCTGCAAAAGTGTCACCACTGCCATCCTGCTATTGAAAGGCACAGAGGCTCATGAGTGGCAAACGAAATAGAGCCAAGCTACCCAGAGCTAAGGCAGCCACAGCCCATCTCAAGAAAGCAAAATTAAACAACATTAGCAATGACCCATTTCCTCACTCAGCAGGGGCCAGCCGAGCTAATCTGGCGCTGGAGGAAACACGCTGAGGGTTTTCCCACACAGAGATTGCTCTCTGCCAACGCTTCCACTAATCCACCTTGCCCCAAAATGGTTGACCATTTCTGTTTAAAGAAATAAGTGGGGATTAAGAGGAGGAAGCCTGAAATCTGACTGTATTGAAATTAAACTGGCAGGGAAGGCAAACTGCTGAGAAAGAGGGATTTGCTCTGGAAAGAGATGCAGAGCTGCTGTGGGATGGGGGGTTGTACAGAGGGTGTAGTGGTCTCACCCCAGTGATGCCCTCACTAGCACGGGGTGGATGTTCATTTCTGGGGATTTATACTTGGTTTTTTTCTTTTTTAAGTAGAAAAAGGAATTCCCAGCCTGTTCACCTCCGAGGGAACAAGCTCAAACATAACTTCAGGCACGCAGACAGACCTTTCACTTGTGCTGCAGGTAAATGTTTTCACTTAAGTAATCTAAACTGCAGTGACAGCAAGGTTGGACTCAATGATCTTAAAGGTCTTTTCCAACCTAAACGATTTTATGATTCTATGACAGCTGCTTCAAGTGTTTGCTCCCATCTTCTCCCCCTCACTCCCCCCTGCCACACTTTTACTTACCTTGCCTATATCTACAGACATTTGTACCCTCTTTGCTACCAGTTCCATTTGCCCACTTTTTCCCCTTAAAAAAAAAAAAGGCAGCCCCTCTGCTGATGCCTCCTGGCAGAGATCTTTGAGTGCAATCAGAGCAATCCTCATTTATTCCAGCTGAGGATCTAACCCCAGGACTTCCAGTGCTAGAGCTGTAATAGAAGTAGAATCAGACCAGGCCATTACATGTTTGGGAGATGTCCAAGACACTTTCAGGTGCTACAGAAAGCGGTGCCAGCAATTCCGCAATTTGTAAGGATTTTCTTTTTCCCCCATCTGAATCAAACAGAGATGATCAGTGCAATGGGTAGGGCACACAGAGATCTCATCCAGGCACTCTTTTGCTTATCAAACGTGCCAAGATCTGCCACAAGGTTTAGTTGCAGGGTGAGGAGTCCAGGAACATGCACCAGCCCATTTTACAATTCAAGGCTTATTACATTCTGTGGGGGTTTTTTTTGTTGTTTTCAGTCCAAAAAGCAAGAGAGACCCTGTAAGTCAGACAGTCTGGTGTGGTATTGCTGCAAGGGCCAAGACCCTCAATATGTATCACTTCTGGCAAACAGAGCCACCTTCAGGTCCAAATTGGGACAATTTCGTTAAATTTGAAAGGAAGTTCAAACTACCCAAAAAATCCAGTCAAAGCAAACAACTGACACAAGAGACTGATCGCATTTCACACCCAAGCATCCAAAGAGAAGTGGATTTTAATTCTCCCTTTCTTCCTTCAGACTGAACAACTTTGTCATGGTTTTTCCTGTTTCTCCACAGGAAAGACAGCCAACATGAGATGAAGGACAGACACCGGACACTACCAGGTCATATCTTGAACCACCACATTTTCAGCAAGAACATGTAGTAATTACATTCAAGACCCTAGAGGGCTGCCTTCCTCAGTGCACATAGTCCAGCCCACAGGAGACAACTGTACAAATCTTTGGGAATAATAATGAAAATCTTCCCCAAACACAGTTATGCCTGGACAAGGGACAGGGCACATTCTGCTTAACCTGGAATACTAAAACAGAACTACCAGTTTATCTCTACCTGACTACTCTCACTGGAACAGGCCACTACTATTTGCTTAATAAAGCGTTCTGCAAGACAAACCAAGAGCATCACAGGGTGACAGCGACACAAAAACCACCCTCAGCCCAAGAGCTGTGTCAATATGTCACTGCACACACGGACCAGCAAAGAGCCTGACCCTGCACACAACGACAGCAGCTCTTCCTTGCAGGAGGAGAACGCAGCCAAAGCCTGACAAATACAATTAACAGGTGAGGAAAGACACGTCCAAGAACAAACATGTTTATTTGTACAGTTATTTTTACACTAGGATGATGCATTCTGGCATAACTTGCCATGCCCTCCATTTCTGTCCCTCTAGCACTCTGCCAGTCCCCCAGGAAGGCCAGGAATAGGAATATGGCTCTTTTTCTAAGCAATCTCATTTCTTTCTTAGTTTGTCTTTCTCTACTAATGTCTTGTGTTAACTAATCGAGTTCAAGTTGCTTAATTGAAACATCTTGGGTTGACTAATTGAATTCAAGTTGAGAAATGTTAAGTGCAGTGCCTGTTTCTGATGCAGCAGGAGAGGGGGAAAACCCCAAAATAGTGAGTGTCAGAGCCTTCTGCATTTGTTGGCAGCATTTTTTTTTCTACTTTGACATGGATTAGGATCATCAGAACAATATTGTGGAGACTATTCAAATTTCTAGCCAAGGACGAGAGAGAAGATATTCCTTTTGTACAACAACATTTCTGTAAATTTTGTTTAGCTTGCGTGGGATACAGTTAATTACAGTAATCTATCAAACTGGCACAAGGTAGTATTCACACACAAAGTTTTTCCTGCAGTCAGAATCCTTAGTTTTATATGAGACTGGTTTGTGCTAATTGAATTTTCACTTGGGTAGATAAAATCTTTAACAACTCTGGAATAACTAAGTGCTCTTTGTTCAATGATGTGGATCAGAATGATTTACAGCACCTTTCACATAATCATGCTAATTTTGCTTTCATATGATTAATTAAAACAATATGTTCTTTCTTTGTAAAATAGAATTAGTGCACCCAAGAAGACAGGTTTTATTGCAAACTTCTTTTTCTGGTAATAAAAGCAATTTTCACACACCCCCTTTTTGGCAAAGCTAAATAATCATGCTTAAGTGGGCAAGGAAACTGCAGCTGGGGTCAGATCCCTCCGTGGAGTGCCACCAGCAGGATTTGCAGATTGCACCAGGGATGGTTCAGCCCCAGTGCTGTGAAGCAGAGCATGGCCAGCAGGAAGCTTTGGGGATCTCCAGGCCAAAGTCTCTTCCCACTGCCACAGTTTCCTGTAGACCAACTCTCTCTCATCACATCTAGAGCCAAGCTGAAGGACATTCCTGTAACAGCACAGAAACTCAAGTGCTAAAATGGATGGTGCCTGTGGTCCAAGCTCTGGATTCAGCACATCCCTCTGGAACAAGGTATCTGACTGTGATGGTCATCCTGGGTCTGAACAGTGGGAAGGATGAGGGAACTCGTCAGGGCACAGCTCTGTGTGTTGGGGGCCAACTTTACATTGTCCCTTCCAGTTTTTGTTACTGTGCCTTGGCAGGATTATTGAGATCTTCTCCTTGAGGTAAATACTGATGAAATACCCCAGATAATGAGACCTGTTGGAGGACAGTGGTGAGAAGTGGATCCCACTGGGGACTCTGGAGGGGAGGCAGGTGCTCTGGCTGGTGGCAAAAAGTGAAGAGGGAACCTCAAGAGATGTTCTAATGGCACCAAAGGGGTAATTGTGCAACCTGCTCCATGACAATGTAGATTCACAACCATCATTACAATTAACAGCAATCATGTGGATGGCTGAACTCCCCACACAGCGCACTCAGTATTCACCTCCAAGGGCCTCCCTCCTGTCTTATTTCACTTCAAGTCTGGTTCAAGGTGCTGGACCAGAAAGGTTACCCAACCCAAAGTTTCAAACACACTAAGGTACCACAACTCTGACTACATGCCTGGGTTTAAGCATTCTTTAATACATGAAACAGTGAAGGAAAGCATATAGTGCTGGGTTTCATAAACCAATTAAAAATATTAAAAATGAGAAGTTTGTTTTCATCTCTCTACCCAAGATCTCAAGTCACTTTGCCTGCAGTATCCGTGTGTACCAGCACAAAGAAACCCTTCAACTGTCAAATGTCATATTTCAAGCAGTTAACCCACCAGTGAAACCATACAGAGAAACCTGCATAGAGGCATTAACACGAGGAGAGTGAAGATCAGTCAAGGTAATCACTTGTGTGGCAAAAAGAAATCAACGCTGGACAGCTCGAAATAGAATATAACCAGTACTTGAATCTAATACCAATGCTAAAATGTACTGGGCAGAAAATAGAATGCCTTTTGGAAAGCAACTGTGAAAAATTTAGGCATCAAATAGAGACAGCCCATCAGCAGGCAAGGGAACTCAAGAAATCAATCACGTTTAGGACAAGCCGAGTATAGATGGAACAAGCACATGCACTGGTGCAAGGAAAAATGAGCACTCCCAAAGAGCCTAGAAAAGGCACCCTCTCCGGAAAGCAGTGCAGTTGATATGGACACTGACATGGAAATACTTAAACCCAGTCCTGACTCCTGTGAAAGACTGATGCAGAACAAGGCAGGAAAAAGAAATGAAAGTTTTTGCATCTGTGTTTTTCTGCCCCTATCAAAGAGTTTCCAATGACCCTCTGATTAAAGGACCTTCACTACACCCTCTGCTGTAACCATCTCCACATCTCAGCCTGCTTTCTCCAGCAGGCAGGAAGGTGTATGGTTACTGGGAAAATTCCTGCTGCTGCAAATAACTCCTTGTACACACGGTCGTCTCCAGGGCAGGGGATGAGCAAACCAGCAAACTGCATGTGACAGGCCACTTACTGCACTTCACAGCAATGCTCAGGATGCAGTTTGACTACAGTCCTACCAGGCTCTAATTTAGGTGTCATGACTGCTTCTCTTCAGTGCCTGATGCACAAGGAGGATCCCTGGCTGGTTCCTGGCCTTAACCTCTCCGTGCTCCCCGCAGCTGATGGGATGCAGCAGCTGTGGCAGCCAAGGAGCTGCCCTTTGGTCATGAATCTTCAGTGCCATTGCATAAAATAAAAACTCCACCTAGAAGAGCAACGAGAGAACAGACTAATGGGCTGCTCCTGGCTCAGGGTGGTCTGGACACCGCCAGTGGTCAGACAGCGTGGTCAGTCTGTCTGTCCTCTCACTGCATCCATCAGTCCTGTTGGAGCCCGAGCAGGCTGGGAGCCACGCTCTGCTGCCACCTCCTCCGGTGATTGGCATTTTCTGCTTCTGCAAAATTAATATGATGACTGAATTAAACTAATAATTGCTTAATTTCCAAACATGGTCTCCGGGTGCATTTGACTTAGAGCATGTTTCTCTTGGGAGGTGCCAGGGAGATCCAGTTGTATTACTTATGGAATCTGGGCTAATTTAATTAATTTTTGATGGAAAGTGCTTGATTTTGCAGATGGTTGCTGTCTGCAGGGCCACACACGGTTGCTGGTATCTTTTCACTTTCCTCTGTGATGCAAGAGATGATAAAGGGCCCAATTAATAAAGTCACCTTGAGAAGGAGACCTTCTGCTAATGGGAGAACCAGAAGTGATTCACCATTTGGGAAAATTCTGGTTTCCTTATTTCCGTGCTATCAAACACTCACCCACTCACAATATGGCCCTTGAAAACAACTGAATGCTGAGGGAGTCCATATGCCCACACTTTCACAAAGTCTTTCAAAGCAAGGTAACAATTAGAAGCATATTTATAAGTGACATCCTGAAATTGTGCCCTTTCCCTCTTTCACCGGGCACTGCCTCCAGCTCCATGTGCTCCCACTGGACCCTGCCAGCCTCACACAAGGGTTCTCATCCCATGTCAGAAGTCTGGGGACTTGAGTGCTGACAACGCAGAAATAGCACCAGAGTAAATGACAATAAACCCTTGTTTCAAAAGTAACCTGTGCTGTTCAGACAATTAAATCCCATTTTCCACTCATCCCCAGCCAAGGGAAGAGTCACAGACCTCCACCCAGGAGCACCACGTGTGCTGCTTGTGCTGCCACCAACATCCAGAGCAGCCTCAAAGTCATTGCTAAGGCTTCCAGCAAGCTCCCTAGGGAAGGCTGCTCCTCTCCACCCTCTGCCTGAAATTCTCTATGGAAAAGGGAAAATATCTTTGTTTCTTGCCCTCCATCTTGGCTGCCCAGATCATTTCTTCCTACAAGTCCAACCACTGCTCACTGTAAGTACACACAGAATCCAGTCCTGCAAAAGGAGCAGGGTCTCTGACTTCACAGGGATTGAGATACCAACATGACAAGCAAAATGAAATTGAGCCAGCCAGCGTTTCATGGTAAGTGCCCTGTCAGCAGGCAGAAGTGAGGTGGAGAGTATCAACTCATCCCCACAGCTCCCAGGAAATCCTGACAGGCACCTCAGTCTGCAGAGCATGAAACGCAATGGTAAAGATGCATCTTGGAATTTGAGATTTACTCTCACGGGCAAAGTGTTTGAGTTCTGCTGAACCATGCCCAGCTTTAAACAGCACAGAGGATAAGGAGCATCAGCTCAGCTGCTTTCTCCAGAAACGATGCACAAGTTCTAGGTCATTGTCTGTCAGCAATGAGGAAGAAACCTCCTCAGAGAAAATCAGCCAGAGGAGGAGGAGGAGGAAGTTCAGAAGTGAAGGTGGAATAGTTTTGCAAAAAATGAGGTGGTAAGAAAAAGCTCTCCAGAGCTCTGAATCACCCTACAGATGAAGAAAATGGAGGATTTTAGTGGTACTGTGAGATGCTGAGTGGTCTTAACCCCACTCCTAAATGCAGATCGTTTTCTATCATAACTTACAAAACTATTATTTCCATTTAAATGTCTATTCTACAGGGGCCAAACCACGATTTGTAGGGTTTTATGCCTCAAACTCTCTCAAAGCACTGAAGGAAGGAGTAGACAGAAAGGAAATGACACACACAGAACCATGGCCAAGGGTGGCCTTGGAAACTCAGATGTCCTCTGCTGAGGCTCTGTCACCTGCCAGGGACTGCATGCACATCAGCAGAGGGAGTTGAGGATATCTCCATGGGGTTTGGTGCCTTCACAGCAGAGGCTCTCACCATGAGACCCTGGCAGTGACAGATTATTTTTACACACAGTTCTTTCCTATTTATTACAGAGTCACAGAACGGTCTGGGTGGGAAGGGACCTTTAAAAGTCACCTAGTTCAACCCCCCCCACACTCTGATTCTCGAGGTAAGCTTTCACTCTGGACATTCATTTCCATTAATGAGGCTCAGAGCCTGAAAAATCCAGAGGCAGAAGAGTGAACACACACATCCAGCAGCATCCACACACGCTGCCAACAGCCAGCCTGGTACCTCGTGACTCCCCTTGGGACAGAGGGGGGCTCGAAAGAGAAAAGCTCGATCCGGCAGTGCTGACGTTATAAGGCCTCCAGTACAATATTAAATTAGAGGCTTGGTAGTCCCTCTAGGACCACATAGTGTTATTTGTAATACAGTTGAGCTACACTTAAAATGAAGACTCATGAAAGGAATAGACTACTGTAAAAAGAATTAATTTTCTGTACTCCAGATCAGAGCTGCAGCACTGAAGTGAGGCCTTTGGAAACAAGCGACCGAAAAGCAATAAACTTATTAAAAACAAATTTTTACTGCACCAGAAGGGTGAAATAGTGACCTGTCAAAGGAATGGCACAGTTAAATGAACACGTTTCCTGTTTTGCAAATCAAAGCAAATTTCCTAGAGAAATGGATCTTTTTGGAACAAGCACTTCCTTTAGGATTGAGCATGTTGGAACTGCAAATTGACTTTAAAACACAGCTGTGCATTAAGCAGACTTTTACTAGAGAAAACAAGTTACAGATGTAGTTAGTCAGGAAAAAATTAAAAGATGATTATCAGAATAGTTAGGCATTAAAGACCTTGATAAAGACTGCCTGGCATGGAAAATTCTCTGGAGCTGCAGCTTTCAGTGCATGGCCGTGACCACGGCCAGTGCCTTGAGCAGAGGCACAGACCCTGTTTAAAGACAAGGGCCCCTTTTCCCAGTGACTCTGGCTCCAGTCTGTTCTTTGCCAGTGACAGCTGTGGTTTGCACCTCTGGTAGGTTGCAGCAAGGGCACATCCAGTTTATTCCAACCTCTGGCCCCTGTTCCCTGAATTTCATGACAGAGACCAACCACTTTCCTGTCCTGTCATAGGGACCTCCATCAGGTTACACGGGTCCTGTGCATCACCTATTCTCAGCCCCATTGCTCCAAAAATATGTGTACTTTGATAAATGTCCTGGGGTTTGATGACAAAAAAGGTTTGGCTTTTCTCCCAGCCTGATGCAGACAGGTCAGACATTCACGATCCACCTATGCAGATGATGGTAAGAGTTTTGTACCTTTGAAAACAAAACAAATCAGACATTTCTAGGAGCTGCAGTTCTTCAGAAAAACATCAGGCAAGGCCTTAAAATTAAAATGGCAGAACCAGCAATGGTTATGTGTATCCAAAACACACCCATAATGGTGAGAGGCAAACTGCCTCACCCTCAGGCCTTGGAAAAACTCATCCAGTCCCTGCAGTTTTCCAAAGTGACAAGGTTTTATTTACCTAATAGAGATGTATCCGGATTTTGATGAGCCCTTGCTGCTTTTTAATCTATCACTCAGGGAGCTGCTCTTGCAGGGAGCATTTGACACTGAGTGAGAGGCAGCAGTGCCTGGCAAAACCTGACTTGCCTGTTTTTCCAGAGGCTGCGTTTGAGCATCCATCAGGTGTGCTGCGCACACAGCCCAGCCAGACTCTGCTCTCTGGCAAGTTTGGCAGACATCACAGCACAGTCTCTCACTCAGAGAGAGTGTTTTTTGTTCTCTCACTACACAGATGAAGGAGAAACTCGAGAAGACAGCCATCCTTCCTCCTCGCACCGCTTTTGCACTTCACAGTAACGGCGTTGCTGAGCTCTACAAAGTCTCCATTTTTTTCTTGCTCTGAATGTGGTGAGATGCAGCAATTTTATTCCACCTTTAATAACACAGGAAACTGGCATTTAATTTTTAATACTAGCTTAAAACCCAGGAGGTTGCTGGGCTTTACAGGCGAAATCAATCTCCTCTTGGGTCATTTAGAGAGTTCAGGAGTCCAACACCACTGCTGGCAACTAATCCCTTCCTCCCCCTCTTCCCTCTTCTCTCAAACACCTTTCAATTTTGCTGGACTAAAGGCATAGGTAAGGTCAGGCAACTGGCCAGGCTCCTGGGGTACTGCAGAGGCCATAAACCAACAGGAATTAAAGCAGGATGTACATGCCAGGCTACCGAGCCCATTTCCTGGCCAGAGCAGCTTAGTGGCCCACGACACATTCCCCTGTGCTTTATCTACAGCTCTTGAACAGAGCTTGCTGCTATCCCTTTCTGGTCTCTAGGACTCCGCAGCTCTTAGGATGACCTGCAGGCTGGTTTGATCCTACCTGCGAAGGCTGCCTTGTCTAAGAAGAAGAAGAAAAAAAAAATAAATCTAATGTATAAAGGAATAGATAAGAACATATTCCTGCAGAGATGAGTCCCTAAGGTTTTAGGGTTTCATGCACTACCAGCAAGTTCACCGGACTTGTGACATGGGTCCACACCACCAGTGTTTTAAAACCTACTTTAGAGAACAGACTGCTTTTTCTTCTCTTTGGATTTTCTAAAGGGAAAGATCAAGAGACTAGAATGGAAGAGGGGAGGGGAAAAAAAGCCACAAATAGGATCAGTTCCAAGAATATCAGCTACTTGTCAGCTCTGCAAAATAGCTGTTAATTTATAGAGGAGAAGTGTGCAGGTTCTTTCAGAGCCATACGTCAAAGCTTTCTCACTATGATACCTGGCTTCATTTGGCCTTCATATTATGGACCAAATTGGATTTCTCTGGTTCTGGATAAACTGCACAAGGGTGATATACACTGTGATTTATTGCTGCAAGTGCTTAAAACGCCTCCCACTAAATTTGTAGTGACCTTATCACACTATTAAAACCTGAAGTAAATAAGTGCGCTGAGTAAAGGTTAACAACACCTGAAATAAAACAAACAGCAAACAGAGGGGATGGGAGATTCTCGCCCCCATCACTGGCACAATCCAGGGAAGGAAATTGCTGGATGTCCTGGCAGCACCAGGGAAGAGGCCAGAGCATGCAGAGATAAGGAATGTGGTTTAACACCTCAGCCCAGCAGCCCACCGAGCATGACAGCTTTGCTCTGACATGTTTTCACCTCGGGAAGCCCCTGGATCCACAGTGAACAGCATCCCTGTGCCTCCAGCACAGACAGGGCAAACACAGCAGCACAGAGGCTCACAGGGCTGCCTCTGTGCAGGGAGCCTGCATCGAGCATCAAAGCCCGAAAACCACTGAAGAGGACAGAGCAGTAACTTCTTAAGCAACAGCTCTGTAGCCATAAGAGGATCCTTTTGAGAAAAAAAGAAAAAAAAAAGCTTTACACTGTAGTCTGAAGAGAGAGTCATCACCAAATCTATCTCAGAGTTTTAAACGAGAGCTGAGTATTTTCCCTACAGGAATTGATTTAGGTTTTTTTTCTAAAAGACCGTGCCCAAGTCATGCCTTCTATTGTCTCTGACAGAGATTATAACTCAGCAGATATCTGAATAAAATTAGTATCAGGAAGTAGAGGAGCACTTGGAGAAACATGAACAAAGTGAACAAATGCAGACACTGATCCAGAGCAAGAAAAAGAAGCTTTTAAGCCAGTGATTTGAACAGATTCCTTACTGGTTTGTGGAGGGAGATATTCTCATCTCCAGGTACTCATTGTTACAGCCAGATAACAATAAAGTTTTCTGCAACTCAGAGCATCAGAACACACCTTCCCCACATCAGAACTCTAATAAAAAGCAAAATTTATGGAGGGGAAAAGCATTTTTCATTAGAAATCTGCCAAAAAAGGTGTTTTAAGTCCTCAAGACAAAGGGGGGGAAAAAAGAACCAATTCCTTAATGAAAGCTAAATCAGGTTTTGTCCATTTGGCCTCTGCAGTTAGAAATGTTTTTTTAATTCCAAAATAAATATTCATTTCCCATTTCATGTAAGTGTGAAGTTCTGAAAGTTTCTCTCCAAACATTAACCTGTTTGAATATAACATCCCAGCCTCCTTTTCTCTCTGATACATCAGCAAAGGTGAGTCAGGTCATTAGAATCGCCTTCCTTTTTATTCCAACAGCAGTTGTGATAATAAATTCATTATTTTCATAATTGCTCCATTATAATTTAGTAATAGATTCACATTAATTTTAAAAGTCCTACTATGACGCATTATCCAAACAAAATAAGAAACAATTAAAATTAAATTTATCTAAAATCCTATTTAGAAAGCATTATCCAAACAAAATAAGTAACATGTAGCATGAAATTCATCTAACAACCTATTAAAAATGATAACTTTGAGGCCAAAGAAAATATTTTACATAAAAGCATACAACATAATTGGCTTTTTCTGCTGTGCTCTTGAAGCAAGAGCTGATAGCCAGTACTAGTGCTGAAACAAACAGAAATGCTGGGCAGCCCCAGGGGCCTCACATCCCCAGGGCTGATCCCAGCAGCCCACCCAAGACCCCTCCTCCCACCCAGGCTATCTCAGCCTTCCCAATAATTTTACTTTAGGACTTCAGAAATTTATTACACCAGTTAGAAACTCACTTTTGCCAGGGCAGCCAGGACTCCTTGGGAAGCTTCTTCTTGCTGCCTTCGAGTCTCCAGGTTAAGAAATTCCTCTTCTCGAGCTGCAGCGAAGCTCTATGGGTGGTGCTTCCTCCTGCCAGCCCCAGCAGGTAACCACAGCCTCACCTGGGCAGCTCCACACCCCCAGAGCCCCCACCAACAGCTGCGGGGAGAAGCTCTGAGCACTTAACCACAAACCCTTTTCACCTGCTTTGACCTGGGTCACTCACTCAGGAGCAGAGTATTTTAAGGAGAAAGGCTTTTAAACACAAGGCACCTGATGCTCCTGCCTGCTTCGTCCAGTGTTCCTGCACTTTCCTTGCAGAAAGCACAGCAGATTACTGTTTGTTCCCTAAGGCTCCCAGATCTTTGTCTCACCATCTACTATCTTGAATCATAAACTGCTTTATTGTTTGCCACTTCAGGGAGCAGCACATAGCTGAGCCCTGCCTTGGGCTGCTCTTTTCAATGTCCCTCCATTGGGTTGCAGCCACTTTTAATTTAAAACCCTCATTTTAATTTTTTTTTTTGGTTTTAAGCATGTGTTGAATTGTTCCTGCTGGAGAGATGTGTTTTCTCAGCAGTAATGGAACTTTTATTGATGCAAAGCAGCCTTCTGTGTAACAAATACGTGGTAACCTTAACATGTTTCTGTATGTCTCAATAACTAGGTCATATTCAACATCAAGAAAAAATGCTGCAGACCAGATTGCTGTCTGCCATGCCCCACAAGAGGAACTCACAGCACCATTTTATATGATTAACTTGATCTCAGTGTCCAGTTTTGCATTTGAGAATGTATGTCCATGGTCAGAAACATATTAAAGCAAACACTTAACTCCACCCATCAGTTATCTCCTGTCTCAGCCTTCCTGAAATGAGTCATTAGCTGCATTTCATCTGTTCAGTTCCAAAATCCTCAAATTCAGCTGCAAAAATGGAACCCCTTTGATCTTAGATTGCCACTAATTCATAATTGATAACCCAGTCTGGAAGGAAAGGAAAAAAATTCGTCCCCATTAGTTGTTCCACTTAATATGTTCTGGTGCTTCAATTATGCAAAACCCAACTCTCAGGGCCTGACTGCCTTCCAAAATGTGAGTCAATGGGGGGAAGAGAAAAACCCAGATCGAATTATTCCAGCTGTAAATCTTTGTAATAGCATAGATGTCACGAGAGCAATACTCAACACTGAACAATTCTGTTTGTTTTCCAAGCTGTTCCTTTGTAGAATTCCCAAGGCATCCATAAGTGACCCCAGAGAGCTCAGTGGAGGACTCAAGACTTGTTCTTACATATTTTTGGTCAGGTCATTAGGCTGTGAGTTGTAATGACCCTTTTTGGCCCAAGGCACTAAAAGCCCTGGAGTAATATATGACCTGGTAAGTGAGTAAGCGAGGAGGAATAATTAACACAAGTCATTATGCTCTTTATTTTGTAGAAGAGAAACTGTCACTTCTTTCTGAAGGCCTTTAAATTACAAATGTTCAGAATATGAGCACCATGAAGAAAACAGCAGTGCAGACATCACTGGGCCAAAGAATGTTTTTCTACTGGGAGACTGACAGAAACAGGGCTACACAGCAGGGAACTCAGCTAAAAAGGCACAGATGCCTGCAGCACCTCATGAATAACCAGCAATCAAAGATAGGGGTATGGCTGTACCTGTGTTCTGTCACCCAGCAGGCTGTTTGGCTTCAAGAAGGATCTTTGGACTTGCATTTCTCTTAGACAAAACTGTACAACCACGCAGCAAACTCCCAGGAATCAGGGGAAATTAAAGCCTGCAATTGCACGGGTGCTGTTCAAGATCAGGAGGATCACCTGTTCAGGACATTTTGGTTCCATAATTCTCCAGAATTCACCCGCATTAGCACAAAAAGAAAAAATTTATTTTGATATTTTACTGGCTTGTGTCAAGTGACTGATGGACTTCATGCTTTAGGGAAGGTGGGAACTCCAGGTGGGAGTGTTCCTGGAGTGGGGCCGGGATAAGGTCTCTTTTCTGGAGGGCATCACAGCTTTTGTTTTCCAGATACTTAAAGGATCTCCCCTCTTCCTGTCGCTGATTTTCTATAAACTTCAATCCTCTCCACACTTCTCCTCAACTGTCAAACCTGGTCAACAGCTCCTGGCACTGCTGGGAAGCCTGAGAGATGCCAAGTGCAAAGGCATGAGCTTCCTTTCTGGAGTAAACTATGCTAAAGAAAAACACAATTATTTTGCAACAGAAATTCACATCTGCTCTTTTCCCTCATGTACAGTGAGTTTCCTACAGTGACAGAGTAAAGTCAAAGGCGTAAGGCAAATAGAGGGAACATCTTCACATTGCATTTATTGCCAGAATGTGTCAAAGTCATCACATAAACCTCCTTGCATTTTCTGGTACATTTTAAAGGCTAAGCCATTAACCTCTTACAAGAATAAATCTATCGAGTTCTCCAGGCTTCCCTTGCTCTGTTATTACTTCCCTGTCGAAATCCTCTTGGTACTTGGAAATTGAGGGGCACCCCGTGCCTTTTACAAACAGACAGATGCCACCTGTCCTCACGGACCAGCCCCTTCTCCCTCTTTGTCACGTGCTGTAACACACCTGCTGTTACCTTTCCGCTCCTGGTATTCTCATTCCCTCCCAAATTTCCTCTTATTTCTCAAGAGAAATACATGCCTCAGCTTTACACAAGTCTGTGAGAGCAGGAAATTGTCAGCTGGCTTCCTTGGGCAGTGCAGACCCTTCCCCACCCCTGTCCTGCGGGTGACAGAGCTCTGGCTGTGCTGGCAGACTTTGGGGATCCTGTCTCGTGGCCAGCAGGACTGGGATCATTGATCCAAGGCCACTTCTGGCCTTACATTTTGCCTCTCCTGCTGCATGTTCTCCTGTTGTTTTTATTTTTCACAGACACTTGGCAAAAGAAAAACAACGCTGCACCTCACAGACATTTTAATAATTCATATTCAACTTCAGTCACTGGAAGTTTAATAAACAAGTACTTATTAGAATACAATCACTTCTTCTTAAAGCGGGCAGTTTTTAGGAATGAAATCACAATAATTACCTGTAAGAATATGTATGAATAACAAACATTCAGTCCTCCTGTTTTCATTGTTTTGTTCATTTGCATAAACGACTTCTCCACTGTTCCCCTTGCCTCTGTTTTAGCAAAGACTTTGCTTTTAATTGGACTGAATATTCAGCTGGGTTCAAACCCAAATTTGTATGTAAAAAAGCTACACGTAGCAACCAGCTCATCCTGGAATCCATTAAAAATAACAAGAGGGATTGGAACGAGATTATTTCAAGAGCTCTCTTGCATTCACAGGAAAACAGATTTATTGCACTTGCAGAGAAGCTCTCCCAGGCAAGGGAGATGCAGGTGATAACACTGAGTCCTCCCGGTTTTTCCTCTTGTCCACAAAGCAAAACCATGAGGATTTCTGAGCTAATTTCATCCCTGAAAACCAGCTTGCCATGCACTGAGAGCCTGCTATCAACACTGCCCATTTCTGCAGCGTCCTTCCTTCAGCCCTCCCTCGGGATGCGTTGCAGGTCCCTGTGAAGTTCAACCCGGCACTAAACGGAAGCAATGGAGAATACTGTACAAAACCAAAATAAACCAGATGCTGCTAAGTGGCAGCTACAACAAAAACACCTGCAAGAGCCGGGAAAGCAGGTTGAAAAGCTGACTGACACCCTCAGAGAAGGTAAGCCCAGCAGCCTCAGCATGGTGCTGCAACAGGGGGCTGAGCACATCCTGACCACCCACCCTTGACCCGGTCACCCTCTCACAGGGCTCCAGTGAAATTTGGGCTCACCAAATAAAAAGCAGTGTGTTGCCCTAAGAGCAGAGCACAGTGCCAGTTTGCAGCCTGCCACCTCAGCTGCCGCCCCTCTGGGAGGATGCAGGCTGTGTTTTCATTCCAGGGGAGGTTCTTTATTTCTCTCACTTAAAAAATGGCTATTTTCATAAAAAGCATCTTTCCCACACTCCCACTCACAGCAAGAAAATGGAAAGTGAAACAGAGACTTTAGGTTTCTCCTTCCAGCTCTTGACAGGGGAAATTTTCAGGAAGAAAAAGAAACCCTGCTTTAACAAGATAATTAATTGTTTTGGGGGACATGTATTGTGGAACTCTTGAATGGAAGAGAACATGAGGGTAGGAAAATTTTGACTTTCTCAACAGGGAAAAATAATACCTTTGTAAATCAGAGGCACACACACCCTGAGGCTGTAGCTGAATTTTTGAAGGGCAAGTCCTCTATAAGACTTTCCTCACTGGCTCCCCTGCAGTGACCTCATGCAGCGGCCCCTGTAGAAGCCTTGAAGTCATCATCTCCAAAGGCACAGGCTCGGATGTGCCTCCCGAGGAGGATGCACATTTAACTCCAGGGCTACAAAAACAGGCCAGGTGAAGGAGCAGCATGTTCTCCTGTGTCAGGTAACACATGGCTTTTCAAGCTGCTCTTCAAAGCAGAACATCTTCCTTTGGACCACGGAGCCACAGGCAGCTCCAGCTTAGGGTACTGGGGAAAGGTTTGTGATAGAGGGGCCCTGATTAGAAGCCAAATGAAACAGAGTAAATTTGTAGAGGTTTTGAGAACAAGTTTTACTGACTGCCACACACCCTTAAGTGCTGAAAGTCTGCTGATCCCAAAGGGCTGGGCTGCTAAACACAAGTCACAGGAGCCAAGGAGGTTTTCTCTGAAGTCTTGCTTTTAGCTGCTTACAACTCGCAGTTCTCAGACTAAATGAGCTGCGGTTTGGCTCTCTGTAGATAAAGGTCTCACATTTGCACTATACCCAAAGAGCTCCCAGAGCTGTCATTCCTCTGCACTGCGCAGGTTCCTGTAGGAGTTCATCAATGTAAAGCACGGTGGGGTGTTCTGGTGAAAGGCACTAAGTCCCGTGTTTTCCTACAGATCCCACATCTCAAGTTTGTTTGTTGTTTTTTTGGGTTTTTTTCCTAAGAGCAAACTCAAATGAACTGAACATTAGTGTGGCTTAGTTCTGTAGCAGATCTTTAGCTGATATAGATTAACAGAGCTCTGACCCATATTCCTAATTCACTCATCTTGCCAACCCAGGAATGGAGGGTGAAACACAACCAGGAAGAATATAGTTAACAATAAGAGCCTTGGCTTCAACAAGGTCAAGGACTCATCTTTCACCTTCATTTTGATAACCCTCATGCCAAAACCAGAAGAGGAAAGAGGCATTTATTTCATTGTCCTGGAGTTCATTCACTCTGTGTTTTATAAGAGCCTGTAACTTTGTGTTTTCTGCCAACTCATTTTCCCTGGTGCACTGGCAGAGAAGCATTCCGGGCAACCACAAAACTCCCAACGAAAATACTGACCATGTTTGGATCTAACCTACTTTGGGAATCTCTGGGATGCAGAGGAATTTGAACTGGCTACCCAATTCCAGCTGTGTAAGAGCGCCCCGGCTTCTTTTTAAGCTTATTTATGTACAGATCAAACAAACAGACTTCCAAGCGCTTTCATTTAACTTTAATGCCAAACTTTGATGTCTTCACCATTTACAGTAATCATTTTTATGTGCATTTAATATTATTTTTTTAGTCTAAAACGCTATACATAAAAAGACCAACTTCATTTAAAATATGCAGCATTTTTGCTATTTGAAAACTCTGCATTTTTAATTTGTTTCTTATCAGCAGAGTACTTCTGGGGCAAGGAGAACATCAAGTTTTTAATGCCTTTCAGTTGGTTTAAATTAATATTTTATGTTTTTATTCAAAAGAGCTGGCTAATAGAAGGATGCTGACATTTTTTTCACTCTCTTTCTCTGGCATGTGTTATATGCAAAGTAATGGTTATTTCTTACATGTTTGGTGCTTTATTCCGTGAAGAGTACCCAGAAGATGACATTTCCACACAGTTTAAAGCACTTGGATCATTGCTGAAATGCCCAGGCTGGGTAGGAGAGGGACCCCAGCCTCTCAAGATTAAGATTTATATATCTTAATGCAGCAAACTTTTGCTTTAGAGGCAACACCTACCTTTCTGTGCTTGTAAGCCCCATCCCCTCAAAACAACAAAGCAGGGAAGCGTTTCCCTCCCTGGTTCTGTGTCTCTGCTGAGCTCTTTTCGAAAAACATAGAAAGCCAGAGAGGTAAGAGTGAAACTTTTAATCAAAATGGGCCTGAATGATTTCTATTGCATTTAATAACCACTTCATGAGTGTCTCTAGATGAAAGTGCTGTACTGGATTCCATAGCTGACAGGAGTGGTGAGGCAGAGGACAGTCTTCAATCGGGAAGGTGCACCCCTCTCCTTTTCAAATCGATGGAGGAGCGGAGTATCTGAAGTTATCTTTTCACTGCTGAATGCTTCTCCTCCCTTTATCCCCAGCAGCTCAGAGGCTGGTAGAAATCTGGTACCAGCAGGATGGAGCTCAGAGAGGAGGCACTGGGGATGCAAACTCAGACTATCCCTGCCACAGCTACCACAGTCACAGACAGGATCTAGAAATGTCTGGAAAATGGGGGAACTGTAATCACACAGCCAAGTCCCACACAGCACTGGCTACTGCAGTGCTAGCACCATGTTTTTACAGAAAGAAAATATTATCGCCATTATCCGAGAGGGCAAAGTACAGGGGAAAAAGTTTTCCTCTCTAGGGCAGATGAAGGAGGAGGAGAGCAGTGAGAAGAAATCATTAGCAAAATAATTGGCTGCCTGCTTTGCACAGTTGCCACAAAATGTTTATGCTGTCAGTGCCATGAGGGTGTTGACTTGCCAAAGTCACAGCTGTGCCAAGGAACTGTCAACCACAGGGGCTGCTGTTGCTTTTCACCTTGTGGGTGTATGAAACACCCCTGGGTCATCACCCCTATTGCCCTTCTTTCCCAGGAACCGTATCAGAAAGATTTATTATCAGCCTCCTTCTGAAACCTAGGATTTTGGCCCCCACGATTGCTATCAGGAACAAATATAACATCTGAAAATATCTCTGAAAAACAAAGATAGGATGCTGTGTGATAAAGGATCTGAATTAAGTTTGTGGAGGGTTTTTTTTTTAAGTGAGTAATAAGTTGGAAGCTTCTGTGTCAGAGAACAAAAGACTTGCTGTTTTTCCCTGCTGTAGATAGAAAGAAATGTTAATATCTTACATTCAGGCAAAATGATACTGAGTTTATTACAGGATTGTGCTGGAGAGGAGCAGAAATGTCACTTCACTAAAGCAGTTTTGTTTGCTTTTCCACCTCATTTTCCAACTAACTTTAACAAAACACAGCTTGAAGAAGGAAGGATGCCTTTGTTTCGTATCGAAAGAAGATGGATGTAAAAAAGAACTCCTAAGATACCCAAAAGTGGCTAACTGAGCACAGGCAGTCATTGCAAAAATTTCATCAAGAAGCCTCACTTATCAGCAAGAAATCATAATAAAGAAGGGCATGGTCTGGGAAGGAAAGACATGCACCACACAGTAACTTATTCATATATTACATGTGTAAAGAAACCTTCTAAGAGCACAATCCTGAGAGCAGCTGCAGCTCCCTGCAAGTCCCTGCTGCTCTGGGGGTGGTGAGCACACTCAGCACACAGCAGGATTTACCTCTCATGGCTATCTCAGCCCAAAGCCAAAGTGTTAAATGAATAAAATCCTTGCATACTAGATCAGGACATGAGAAGATTGCCTGCGTTGCTGAGAGATTATCAAGTGAATAAATCTAGCATGTGATAGATAAAACAAATACCCATTAAAAATACAAATCTCTCAACACTAGGAAGAGAAATGCATTCCCAGCACAGACTCTGAAAGCCTTCAAAAAGACAGGCATATCCAGCATCAGAACAGATGGAGAAGATGAACAATAATTGCTTTCCAAGCATCCATCCCCACAAAAGCAGTGAGTACAGGCCCCCTAAAGAGACAGATAATAAGAGCACAAGAAAAATGAAGAGTATCTTTGAAACACCTCGGACTTGATGAGAACAGCTGGGAATTTCTGCTTTGAACTGTGACATACTAGAGACAAACACAGACATTTCTGGCTACTCAGCCAATAGTTCAGTTGGTATTGCCTTGATCTCAGGAATTTTCGCTGACTTTTGGAGGTAAGAGAGGTGTAACTGCACCAGACTTCTGATTCTTGCTCTTGACTCCAGTCAGCCCAAAGTAAACTCAAGTTTCAAACAATTTTGCCCCTTCCCTTCCTGTTTCTGGGAATCCACCTTCCCCTCCTAAGGGCATCTCAGTTCTGGTTGTTTCACACTCAAATTTCTCTAGATACACCTTGGTCTAGAAGATGAAAATTGTCTTCCCTCATTCACCTGTCAAGAGAGAGGGTAGCAGCACGAGGCTTATTGTTATTTACTTAATCAGCCATTTGTGGGGGTTTCTGGGCTTGTGCCAGCTCTACCTGCAGAGTTTTCGGACACACACAGCGTGAGGGGAAGGACTCCTGTGCGCTCTCCCAAGCCGTTCCATTACGCCTGATTTATAGCATGACACTACTTGTTCTAGCCCATAACCTTGAGCTTGTAAAATACACAGGGGGAAATTTACTAACTACTGAGTTCATCTCAATGCACTATTGGGAATCTTAAGCGGGGAAAAAAGAAAGCAAGGAATCAGGCATCCAAAGGAGCTGGTTTCGAACAGCAATCCTGTACTGGCCAAGTGCACTGTATCTCACTCTGCTTTCATTCAAATAAAGTTTTAATTTATACAGCCAGCATACAGTAAGAACCCATGTTTGTCTTGCTCTGAAGGTGATAATCAATAGGAGAGCTGTAGACACGTTTCCCAGCTTATTAGCTGCACACATGGATGGAGTTTCCAACAACAGCATGTACAAGTGCCTTTACTCCACTCTTGGCTGGCATCAGAGTTTGATTAATAACAGAAGCCAGGAAACTGGTTTGCAACTTTTCTATTAGGATAGAAAATTGTCACCCACACAGCAATTTCCTAGCAGTAAAGGAGTCCTCATTAGTGTAAACAGGAAAGCACTGAGAGCTGGAACATGGGTGCCACAGGTCCTTTACCCCACGATGCTTGATGGCTGCACTGCTGTGCAATACACACGAGCAGCACCCACAGATGCAGCAGTTATTCAGATGCTCTGCCCCACGTTTTGTCTTTGTTTTCAAGTCTATTACACAGACTTCCAGGTTAATTTCCTCAGCTAATACTCTTGAGGTGAATGTCTAATTTGCCCAAGGTAAAGTTAGGCTCTCCTTGGCTTGCTCCCTTCAATGGCAGCCTGCCCTCCGCACTAATGTGCAACTTCCTTGAAACAAGCAGAGAGTGTTAATGTTACAGAGTAAATACAAAATGAGCTCTGCATTCACTATTCCCAAGGGATATCTTGCTCCTTACTTCAGTCTAAGTACTCAAAAGTCAGTTCCTGAAACTTTCCCCTCCAGTTACTGTCGCCATGTAAGGCTCCAGCAAACAGCAACTTGTGTGATTATTTCTGCCATTACAGTCTCTTACTTTGTTCAGCTTTTAATTATTTTAAATTACATGGCCAAAATGCTGCTGGATAGATGTCATTCAGCAATAAAGGCTTGTTCTTTGAAGAGCCTGAACTAGCGGCCTTTTCAGCAGGACTGTAGCTCATATGCTGGGGAATGTCACTCTCTGTTTCTGTGGTTCACTGAGGACATTAGGAGTAACCTTATTTCTATTCAAAGAATTGTGTTTGCAAATTCCTTTCCAGCATCCCAGCAGTGGATTTTTATAGGGACTGGCAGAAAGCAGTGATTCCTACTGTTCCTTCACTCCAGTGACTGAAGGATTTCCCAAGTGACAGCGCAGTGCAGAGGAGACAGGACTGTCACACAGCTCCTGTTTGTGCCAACAGGGCGTCACAGGATTTGCACTGCACGACGTCGGCCGAGCCAAGTTCACACCAGGTACAGCAGCACAGCTCAAGCACTGGGCAGAACACACCTGTCAGAGCCCAGGTACCAGCTGAGCCCTAATGCAACCCCCTCACCACAGCAATTCCCAGCACAGACTGGACAGAACCAGCGGTACCCACCTGTCCAGTCACTGACTCTCTCACGCTCTCATTTATCTTCAATATTCTAAAAAAGGCTAATGATCATTTTCTAACTACAATCATGAGCCTTTCTTACTCTGCCTTTGCTGAACCACCCCATCAATAACTGCCCATGAGTTTTAAAAAGGAAAAAACAAACAAACCAACCATACATATCCACAAAGATACAGGGCTGCCTGACTCAAGTACTTCTGCTTTCTCACTGGATACTTCAAAATGTTTATGAACAAGCCCAACAGCAGGTTTGCAAGTTTTTCCTTGGTTAAATCTCACATTGCTGAGCAGAGCTCACAGTTCTGCTCCCTTCAGAGTTCCCTGAAGCCTCACTACACCTTCACATGTACTTGCTCCTTCTCCTGTTTCTGTACCGCCAGCACAAACACACGCCAGTGATGAGTTTACAGTGCCCCCAGATGCTACTCATGAAATCAGCATCGAGCAGAGGCCTCACTGCCTCTCCCTCCCTTCTGCTGACAGTTCATTTTAAAACATTCTTTTATAATAAACGATCTGCTAAAGGCTTGTTGCAGTTAGCACAGAATTTCGTGTCTGAATCCGTACCAAATACCTAACTGAGGTGCAGATGTACCAATTATCAAGAAAGCACAGTAGAATCAAACCTCTAAAATTTATATATATATATACAATTATACATAGAACTTGCCAGTATAAAGCTGTGTAACTAGATCTTACTGAACTGGAAAAGGTTCAGTTTCCCAGCATTCTGATGGACCTACCACAGAAACCACTCCAGACATTCTTACCATCCTACCAGGGAAAGGCAGGGACCAAGCCAGTTCCTCACCTCATTTGATCTCCCATCACTCCTGTTACAGACACAGCTGTGGAGCTTCCTCAGCCAGCACTATAAAGATCAGCTCCGGGTTATGCATGTTTAAGACAGCAGAAAATGCTACCAAGGAATAGAAGAATACTAAAAACATGCCAAAAAGGAGTTTTCCCACTTACTGTCTTGAGCAAGAACAAGAATAAGCAACAACCTTGCTTTTGAACTGAAAAATTTTTAAAGCTCAGGTCTGGTTGTTTAAAGGAGTTTCAGGGCCACCTGCAAATCAAAAAGAAGCTGGAAAATACATCAGTCACATTCTCACTTCTCTCTCTGTCTGTGGATTCATAATCAGAGTAATGATACCTCTAAGGATACAGCCTTCTCCGGAGGTCCAGAAAAGATCTGAAGCAAAATCTACAGCATGCAGGAGAAATAAGTACTGGAACAAAACTCCTAGAAGCCAGGTTTTAGATATTCAGATGTGTCTAAATGTAATATATGTGAGTCCTTATTAAACTTGGATTATTTTGTGATTCTTTAGTCTTCTCCCAGATCAGTGATCCCCAAAAAGATTATAAACAATTCAAGTTTGCTACAACTTGTAAGAGAGTCACTGTGACAGAGGAGTTTCAGGGCAGCTGGCAGAGCCCAGCACAGCTGTTTATCACAGCACAACAGAAACAGTTCTTCAAACACACATCAGGGACTACAGAGATAGAGAGTTTTATCAGAACACACCTTCCAGGCAAGTTACTAAATAGTGGCTTTACAGCAAGAAATGTGTTTGAAAGTGAACTGCAGAAAACCAGACTACAAATAGGCCCCCATTAATGGTACTGAGCTCTCAGTATGCTTCTTGTGTAACTTCACCATCCCCTAATAATCTTTAACATCATGAGACCCTTTCTTTGGTAGCCAAAAGAAATCACTCTGTACCAACCTTTGTTAAGACAATAAAAATTTGTTTCCTCACAGGAACTGTCCCTTTGCCATCATCCAAGTACTAATCAAAGTAAACACATGTAAAAAAAGCTGCCATGAGTTGGTGGGGTAAAAAGACCCAAAAGAGGTAAGCAATCTATCTCCCACTCTCATGTTCCCAGAATGGAAAAGAAAGGTCTAAATATCAGATATTTGCATGGACAAGGAGCTGCTCATTCTGTTTTTATGCTAGTGTTCATCAAGTCTGGCCATCTTGATTTGAAAATTTGACGGAGTGAAATGAGATTTCTGCCATCAATCTCAGTCTTCTTCTCTTCAAAGAAGTAATGATAAAAATGGGATTGTTTTCAGAGAACTGAAAGCCTGATTTGTACATGCAACAAGCCATTCCATATTAAATGCATGGAGTGTTTCACTTTCTTCAATGTTACAAAAGCAACTTGTTTCCAGACAGTGCAGAATTAGTTCACTCTTCACCAAAGCAAACTTTTCTCCATATTTTACCTGTAACCCACAATGACTTTCCAGAGAGAACAGCCTGAACTCCATGCCCATATCAGATTATTAATGCCATGGGCAAAATCCAAAACAGTTTGACCATGCTGGAAGTTTTCATTGCCACTTCCTCTCTGACAAACTAAACATTGCCACCTACTGACTGCCAAAGCCTGAACTTCCAAGGATTTTTTTATTTCCCACTCCCAGACACAATGCCCAAGATGCACAACGAAGGCTGTTACAGCCCAGATAAATCAAAAATTGATGTCTGATATTCTGAAATGTTATTGTTACTTGGTTTTGTCCACTGTTACTTGTTTTTATCCAATGCTGTAACTACTTTAAGATGTCAAATTTTAGTTTGAGGACTGATCTTTCAATATGACTGTCAAGCACACAGTTTTACAATAAAAGACCCACCATACATAGCAGAGACACCGAGCTTTGTAACAGCACCATATGTTTTAGATTTGACAGTCCCAGGTCGAGCTTGAATGCCGTGGTCCAAGTAACTCAGAAAAAGTAACATCTGCTGCTCCAAGATTTTTCCATACCCATGGTTTGACAAATAAGAAAAAAACTCTGTGATTGTTCTCACATCATCCAGCTCCAGCAGCACCAAAGATACAACTAAACCATGATTTTAATTGTTCTTTTATATAATTACATTGCTCAACAAGAGATATCTATACAGCCACAAAAGCGTGTCACAGCGTGTGAACAAGGGTTCTGTTTCGCAGCTGCTGCACGTATTCCTTTGCCTGGTCAAAGCCAGTCCTTGGTGGCTCTGGGGGAGGAGGAGGACCTTCCACCAGCTTCACAAAGTAGTGGCACCTGCTGATTTTCATGATGCCAAACATGCCCTTGCCGTGGCACCGCACCCGCTTCACGTAGCGGCCCCTGCCCGTCTGCGACTCCGCTGAAGCAAAAAGCAGAGGGGAGAGAAGATTATTCAGTCATGAACAAACTGCTACGGCTGCAATAAAACACCTGTCTTGCCAGTGTATTTTTCATGGCTGCTTCTAGAAAGTTAATTCTACTCGGGATTCTCCCCTCCATCTTTCTTCTGTTACATTTAGCAGATCACTGCTACAGAGGAAGCCGTGAGCTGCATTAACGCTCCTCAGGAGCACCAAAAAGGTGAACTTAGAAAGCAGGCACATGAAGATAAATATGTGGTGAAGGACGAATCACATACAGCACTTCCTAGATTATACAGCTCTTCTGAAGGTGGTATTCATTTCACTGCTTTTCAGTAGTTTGTCTCATGAATTCCTGTGAAGTCTTACAGACCTCATTTTCCCTCCTTTCGCCCCTTACTGCATTCATCACAGGTATTTTCACTATCTGCACATCCAGTCCTGCACTAGCAGCTGAGCCTTCTTGTGGCAGAGGCCTGGAAGGCTCCAAAGAATTCTAATCAAATCTGCTCTACAGGCCAGGTGACTTTAAGCTTATGAGGTCAGTTTAGGAAAATTTACACTATATTAAACAAAATGAATATGTTTTTCTTGGGCCTCAAAACATCCACTAGTAAACATTTCTTTAACATTTGTCTAGGCTAAAAAGCACTTTAGTTATTACAGGCTTATCCTGCAAATCATCTCCAGACCAGTCTTTTTATTAAGAAGTTTACTGTCAATACCCATTTACTTCTATACTGTTTCTGATGGAAGTTTAACTTTGATCCTGCAAATCAAGTTGTACCAGCCACAGACAAAGCTTCCAGCATCTCTGACTGGCAACATTAAAAACTAGAAACAGTGGTTGCTTCTTGTTGTCCAGTCTTTCATATTCATGTCAAGCATCTTCCTCTTCAGGATCTTCTGTTCAAAAGGGAGCAGAAATTCCACTCTCAGATGGACACATCCATCTCAAAAATGCTTGCAGACATGTGCCTTTCATGTTTTGGTAAAGTTAAGTTTAGCAGAAACTGTCCTCTATTCACTTCTGCTGATTTGAAGCATCAAAATCTTATTAAATATAAAACATTTTCATAGGGTAGGAGAGCGTAGGAATACATTTTTCTAATGCACTAAATTAAAAAAATATACCTATGTGTAAATTTGATTTGAATTCCACATTATGCTTCCTTACAGCCATTTCCTGTGCTTCTAACAGAACCTGTAACAAAAGGAAAAGAAATGGAAACACTGAGGAGGAGTTTTAGCAGTGCTATTTCTTATCTCTAGATAACATGGAAGAAATTGAAAGTTTAAGTCAGTTATAGAAAAAGTATTTTATAGAGATAAAAATTGTTAAAAGACAAACATATTTTACATAAGGAAGTTCCTTGCACAGAATGAAAAAGCCTCAGGACAATTTTATTACATTTTTGGGGAGGAAAGGGAGTGGAAAAGATGGTTTCCACTAGCATTTGTCAGCCTTCCATCCATGGACCTGTGTGTAATTAGACACCAGACTAGAATTTATTATTCCAAGGTGGGCAAAATTAACTTGGTCCATTCAGTATTTTCAGCTAATACAGGACACTTCTTTGCCATAATTATGCCAGAAATCAACGCTTCAGCCAAGAAAATGACTAATTTGAGAATCCAAACTACTACAGGGTATTCAAAGCTTTTGTGCCTTTACAGAACTCAGTCCCCTCCTTAGAAATATCCTTCATCTCTCACAGTTTAAGAATAAATCACTCAGATGTAGCAGCCATTAGTGACCAGGATTCTGCACCTTTTACCATGAACTTAACACCAAGCACTGCTAGAGAGGACACCCACATGGAATTGATCATCGTGACAAATTAAAACAGCCAGCACAATGTGCTGGGGTCACAATATGACCCAAACATATTCATAAGTCACAACATTACATAACTGCAACAAAAATGTGTTGTTTGAATGTGCTCCCAACAGGCTTACTTGAAACACAAAACTCCACAGAAGTAGAAACACCTCCAAACTTCTGGTGACAGGTATTGATTTTAAAGTTTTCTGGCAACCAGGAGTGTTAAAGAATACTGCTACTTACTTCTTTGATCACCTTTGCTCCCTTTTTGTCACAGAATTCCAACTGAGCGAGAGCCTGATCAATGGACATTCCTTTTATCTGCAATCAAAGTGTTAAAATTAACTTCTGCAATTACAAATATTTCCTTTCTCTTCTTCAGAAGACATTACTTAAATTATACTGCTATTATAAAGGCAAAAATACTGTAGTTTCCCTAACTACCGTTTCTTCAATGTAATATCTTGCAGCTAAACCAAACTACAAACAGCCATTCCCTGCCCAGATCCATGCTCATCCCCAGGACTCTGTTACAGAGATGCTGATTAAACTGTGATTGAATGAGGCTGTTAAGACAAATACAGCAAATAAATTTTGCATTCTCTCAAGCACAGTACTCTTGGCTTACCAGTTTTGCCAGGTACCACATCTTATCTTTGCTGTATTTTATTTCCCTCCGACAGTGATATATTTCCTAGGGGCAAAAAAAAATAAAGTTAAAGGATGAGTAATTTTGCTGTGAAAACAAGAATGGAGCATCCATGTCTGCTCCACAATCTATGTTCTTACTAGGAATAAAACAAGCATGGCTCTGCCTACTATGAGAACAGCACATCAGGCATAGCTTTGACATCTGAAACTAAAAGCACTAAAAAAAGTGCTGGCACACAGAAAATTTCAATACAGTCTTATGACACTTAGTTTATAAACAGAAGTCCCTGGAAAAGATAATCAGAAGGTTTAGCACCATCTTTTCCTCTCATCCTCCCCACCTTTAGAAGCAAAGACTGACGTGCCCATTCAGCCTTAAAAATATTACCCTGCTGTCAACTCAGTTTACTGGGAGAGCAAGTAAACAATATTACCAGAATGAACTTAATTAGCCCTTCAGAAGTGAAGAGGGTTTCAAGTTTGACTGGCACGAAGAGCTGCCTCCACAGACCCATTTAACATTATTGCTAACAGGAGCAAGACCAGCTGGTAGACTCTAACATCAACACAAATTTGAAAGAGATGGCACTCTTGATAAACAGGTAAAACACTGATTTAATAAACAAGTCTGTCAACAGCTGCATTTTGACACACTGAATCAGTCAGCACAGTCCACAGCAGGGATTTCGATGTCATAGGCCACAATGTTCACAGGAGCAATCAATAAATGCTCATGGCCCACAAAATATATGCCCCACAAAAGCCTTTTCTTTTGAGATGTAAATACTTTTACTTTGCTGAGTAGTGAGCCTAACAGAAGGCACAGCACACCAATTCCCAGTGAAGAAAAATTTTATCAATGGAATTCTAAAATATCAGTTCTTCACAGTACAACTTCTACCTCCTTGTAGTTCAGAGGCCTCTACAAACAGAGGATGGGCCCCTCACAGCTTGAACCACACATTAAGCAGGTGATCAGCTGCAAGCAACTTGAGGCCCCAATATAATTTAGAGATGGAAAACATTCCAAGTGATATTAACTTTTACAATACAACCAGACTGAGTAAAATCCTAAATAATGAGCAAATAAGCTTTCAAACTAGTGCCTTGTGCAGTCACCCTGTGCAGACAGTGACAACCTGCTCAGAAATTGCTACACCTTCTCAGGTAAGGACATTCACAGGTGCATCCTTACAGCTGGTCTGCGAGGCTCTCCAGGCAGCTGTGGAGGGTAAACAATCCTGTTCTTCTTCTCCCACTTCCCAATTTTCTGCAGGGATGTGCTTGTGTGGATGCATGACAGAGGGAAAAGGCTACCAGACGCCAGCCACCTGCAACACAAGACCTCAGCCTCAGCTGCTGAACACAACACTTCTTTGTCCCTGCCCCATTTATCTGGAAAACTGTGAACTTGCTGCCTCGAAAAAGAGAACTGGCACATTTGCATGCTCAAAAACCCCAACTATTAAAGTCCTTCATCGTTTATGTTGAAAGGGCTTTTTAATTCAGCAAGAAGACTCAAGCTTCTTAAGGCAAACCACGAATATTGGTACGAGAGTCCACATTAAGTGTCCTCAGATTGTCACACAAAGTCACAGTCACCTCTGTTCTGATGTCCTCATGGGGTTCAGGACTCACACAAACCATTTGTACCTTTCTCAAGGTACCTTCCATACTTATTTAACTTTTACCAACAGCATTTTCAGCAGTGAAAATCCCTAGTTTTTCAAGGGGCTGAGTATCTCAGAGCGTTAGGGGTTTATAAACATCATGAAGTCTGAGAAGAGAGGTGTTCTCTTCCAAACTCAATCAAGTCAACACAAAATCCAGACAGCTGACAGCAATAAAATTAGTTTGCAGGCATTTTGCTCACCTCAGATTCTGAAAAACCAAGCTACATTTCACCCCCGTCTACCTGGATAAAGCAGCACTGGGCGGCCACTCCTGACTACAAAGAAACAGATGAGCTCAAGACCAAACACTGAGAGTTTCACTGAGCCTTGAACGTCTTTGTGGGTGTGGCCAACCCGTGCAAAGCATCTTAAAAACGGCGGGCAAACAGAGCATGCTGATCGGTTTCAAAAGGGCATTGTACACGTCCTATAGCATAATAGACATATTTCAATGTCACAGAATGTTTCTTCAGATATTGGAGGGGGTACAGCTGGCAGTACCAGTGCTCCCACAGCACAGCTTTGATTTCTCAGACTGAGGTGAAAACCCAGCAACTACAGAAAAGCAGTGACTGAGGACAACACAGGTTCCACATTACAGCCACCTGAACCAAAGTCAGAGAAAATATGGATATCCAACAGAAGGAAGTGAGGAAAGAGACACCTCCATCGTGGCACAGCTCTAAACACACAGAAGGACACCACAGGGGCAGAGAGTGACCTGTTCCCCACAGCTCCAGGGCTGGGTGAGAAGGCCAAACCAGGCGACCCCAGCCCCAGGTACCCCCGGGCACAGCAGTGCCTGCCCCACTGCCCAGGGCACCGAGGGACGGGGACAGAGCCAGACTCACCTCTCCGGCCGTGCCCAGCTCAGGAGACCCCGCGCCCAGGCTGCACCTGAAAGAAACAGTGAGTGAGGCATGAACAGAATCATAAAATTACAGAACGGTTTGGGTTGGGAGGGACCTCGAAGATCATCCAGTCCCACCCCCTGCCATGGGCAGGGACACCTTCCACTATCCCAGGCTGCTCCGAGCCCCATCCAGCCTGGCCTTGGACACTTCCAGGGATGGGGCAGCCACAGCTTCTCTGGGAAACCCGTGCCAGGGCCTCACTATCCTCACAGGGAAGAATTTTTTCACAATATCTTATCTAAACCTACTCGCTGTCACTTTAAAGCCATTCCCCTTATCCTGTCACTCCAGGCGCTTGTAAATACTCTCACTCCATCACTCCTGGATGCTCCCTTCAGACACTGCAAGGCTGCAACTTGGTCACCCCGAAGCCTCTCTTCTCCAGGCTGAACAATCCCAATTCTCCCAGCCTTTCCTCACAGGTGAGCTGCTCCATCCCTTCGATCAACCCGGTGGCCTCCTCTCGAGCGAGACCCTCTCAAACCAGCGCCGCGTCCCCTCAGCCTCACCCGCGCCCAGCGCCCAGCGCGCCGCCATCTTCCCGGCCTCGCTTTGCGGCAGCGCCCCGGGCGGGCGCACCGACGGGAGGAGGTTTGCGACAGTTTGCGGCGGCGTGCGCGGCGCTCGGCGGCAACGCCCGGGGCACGTGGGGCGGCCCGGGGGGACGCGGGGCGATGGCGGCGGGGACAGGGATGGGGACGGGAGCGGGAACGGGGATGGGGGTGCGGGCGCTGCCCGCCTCGCCCAACTGGTACAGCAGCCGCTGCAGCGACGCCAGCAGCGACGGCCGCCTCTTCGGCTTCGCGGCGAGGCACCGCGTCTGCCTGCTGGATGTCGCCGGCGCCGCGCCCGCGTTTTACGGTACCGTCACAACTTTCCCCGGACCCGTGCACTGCACAGGGGGGACGTGGGGCTTCCCCGCCACCGGGAGGCGGCGGCGGGGGGAGCCCCGGGGTTTCGGGGTGCGGGAGGTTTCGGAAGGCTCCGGGTGGCCCGTGACGATTCCTCGCCGTGGCTGCAGGGGAGCTCATCGGGCACACGGACAGGATCTCCGGGTTCGCCTTTTGCCACTGCCCCGGGCAGAGCAGCCTCTGCGCCAGCAGCTCGGACGACGGAAGCGTTAAAATCTGGGACAGCGGGACACTGTCGGCGGTGCTGGAGTACAGCCCGCACCAGGTGGGGCCGCCGGGCACGGGCAGCGGGGCGCGGGGGCCCCGGGCGGGCCGCGGGGATTTAGGGCCCGCACACGAAGCGCGGTGAGGCCGCTTTGCCCATAAGTGGGTTTCAAAGCCGGCGGAATTAAACGCGTTGGACGCTCCTGGCCGGCTCTTTGTTCTTAGCCTGCAGCGCTGTTCCGCCACCGTAATTAGCTGCTGGTTGCCATCAAAGCCGCAGTGAAGCAGCGTGCTCGTGGTTGGGACTCGCTGCTGCTTAACCCAGCTCCTTGAGATGATCTCAGCAGGTTACTGAGATCGTTTTACGCGAGCTGGGTTGAAGAGTTGTGGCTCAGGAGTCCCCATCAGCAACTACATCGATCCTCTAAAGCCTGAAAGAACCGAGGCTCTCAGGAACAAACCGAACTGATGCTGGGAGGTGTTCACAGATTGTTTTCTGCCTGTTATTCTGTGTTAGATGGGGGTAAAACAGCTTTAAACGTTTCCAATGCTCTTTCTTCAGAACGCGATCTCGGCGCTGCACTGGTCACCCCTTGTGAAAGATCTGATCGTGTCTGGTGATGAGAAAGGTGTCATTGTTTGTTACTGGCACAACAGGAGTGACAGCCAGCAGTTCTTCCCAGAGCCCCGGACCGTTTTCTGCCTCACCTGTTCTCCTCATCATGAAAACCTGGTGGCCATTGGGTAAAGCCTCATTAGTAAATAGTCGTTATGTTTTGTTTTGCACTCTTCTTCTGCAAGAATTTAATTGGGAGGTTTTGCTACGTGGTCGAAAGGTTAATTTTAAGATATCTCGGTGGCTGTTCTTTTACTTTTGGAGTAAAACAAATTAGGAATAACATTTAGAATTTGGTAAACCTGCAAAGGCAAAGAAATCTGTAACAGTGTAATGGTCCAGGTTGGCTCCTCTGTAACAGGGTGATAGTGACCCTGGAAAGAGCCTGTAAATCACCTCGGATATTATTCCACAAGCATCCAAGGATCTCCTCACTAATTTGAATCTCTCTTTCAGCTACAAGGATGGCATGGTGGTGATAATTGATATCAGCAGGAAGAGAGAAGTTGTGCACCGGCTGAGAGGCCACGAGGATGAAATCCATTGTCTGGCCTGGTGCCCTGTGCCTGGGGAAGAAAGGTTACCTGCTTGGCAGGATGAGCTCCAGGGTATGTAGACATGATTAACAGTTTGTGGAGTAATTTTTAGTTCATGTAAATGTCCTTTTAGAGGACTGGAGTCCTTACAGAAGGTTAGTAAGTAGCTAAGCAACTGATAAGTTCAATAAAATACGTTCTGATACAAATCAAAATAATTTTCAGCTCATTTTTGTGAAGCTTTGAATTTTAAAGCATAATAACATGACTCCAATGGTATTCAGCAGCTCCTTCAGAGGAAGGCAAGGTTCCAAATGGGGAGCTGACACAGGACACAGCCACGAAGAAAGGTTGTTACCTGGCCTCTGGAAGCAAGGATCAAACCATACGAATATGGAGCTGTACCAGAGGCAGGAGTAAGTAAGAGACAAACAGTAACAAGGTGTGGAGTAGCTCTTGAACTGCAGCCTTTGTGTGCTGAAAGGATGGGGAATGTAATTAAAGCTGCAGATTCACAGGGCTCCTCTGTCTGTTTGAGCGTTTCCGTGTGTGAGCTCCAGTGATGCCTCCTGGTTCCGCAGGTGTGATGACCCTGAAGCTGCCACCCACGAAGAGGAGAGGTGGGGCCGTGGATCCGGCGGTCAAGGAGCGCATCTGGCTGACTGTCCACTGGCCTGCTGGCCGTCCCACAGACATCGTGTCCAGTGGCTTTGGGTGAGTGGGACACTCAGCAGCAGCTGCAGATTCATTTGTTCCTACTGAAGGAAGGGCTGAGGAGAAAAAACACCCCCTTCTTCCTTCCTTTCCAGTGTAACAGGAGAGAACAGGCCAAGAGTTAGAGTTCAGAGTCTGACAAAATTACTGTTTGTCCCATAATTTGTCCAGCAATCTAACTGAATATTGACTGCTAATGGCACTAATTATGGTTTTGCCCATCTACTGGGATTAAATGTCAGTTTTCAGGTGGTGTTTGTGTGTGTAGCTTTGTACAGGCACTGGATGTCTGCAGAGCTCTGTTACTCCTGACATGCAGGATATTTGTGATATAGTCTGTATAGAGCCTGTGTTGTTCTTCTGAAGTGAAAAATTTAAATAAATTTCAATTTTGCAGAGGGGAACTGCTCCTTTGGAGTTTGACCCAGCCTGGCAAACGCAAGTGGACTCTCCTGGGATCTTCAGAAGGACAAAACCACTCCCGAATTGTGTTCAATCTCAGTTCTGTGAAGCACCAAGACAGAGAGCTCCTTTTTTCCATTTCAATGGACAGAGATGTAAGAACCATTTAAAAATTAGCATAGGAATGCCTCTACAATGCAGTTTGACTGAGTGAGACTAAGCCTTTTAGGGCCACAGTTTTTCTCTTGAAGTGGGTTTATTTTAGCATTTTACAACTGTGTAACATTTGTTCTGAGCACAGGTTGTGTGTGTTATAAATTCTGTTAATTTATAAGCTCAACCTCTAACCACGGTGGAGTGAATGCTTATGACATTCTGGACTTGAATAGTAAGCATTTAATGAAAGGTGTTTTCCACTTCTTTTCATCTATGTTTCAGTTTTAAAAGGCCTGGTTTTCCTTCTTAAAATCATTTAATTGTACAAACTAATGCATCTATATTTTTATCGGGTTTTTTTTTCCAGTCTTTGGTCTTTACAGGCAGCAGAATGTGTCCTGTTTTGAAACTGGAAGAGAAACTTAGTAAAATATATTCATTGTGTCCATTCCAGTCTTGCAGCTACTGCAGCCCTGTCTGTGACCTGGAATCCTCTGGGTGCAGATCACATCCTGTGAAGCCTTGCATTTGACCTTTTGATTCTTCATTTCACTTCTGCTCTGTTTTTTCTCGTCCTGTCAGTCACTCTGTGTTTAACCGTTCCTCGTTCCTTAAATATTCTTCAGGTGAAATGCTGGGATCTGTCAACTCTGGATTGCAGCTGGACCATGCCCTCCCTTGGAGGATTCGTCTACAGCCTTGCCTTCTCCCCTGTGGACACAGGCTGCCTTGCCATCGGGGTTGGGGACAGCATGATCCGCGTGTGGAATACTTTGTCCATGAACAATATTTATGATGTTAAAACCTTCTGGCAAAGCATAAAGTCCAAGGTTACAGCAGTAAGTGTGCTCTGGATTCCTTTTTCCCCCCCCTTATCTCTTTTCACTCCATTTTTTTTCAAGTATGTTTTTCTCTCTCTCACTCTGAAGGTTTATCCCAGCTAAAATGAGATAAAGCCAAGTTGTTCATTTTATACTCGATTCTTTCTGTACACAATACATTTTAGAATCTGGCAACACATTTTTAGACCTATTTACAATCCTAGAAGCTTGCATTTTTATCTAGTGGAAATAAGGTGAATTCCAGCTGGCTGTTATGTTACTTTTTCACTTTTATCCTCCTTCATGGTTCTTCCTTGCTTCATCCATGTTTGCCTTGCTCTGCTAGGAAGTTGGACAGATACAAAACCCGATACAACCAACACAGGTCTCTTCAGCTGGGGTTTAACCAGCAGCTGGTCAAAAGCTACTGCCTGGTAAAATAGCTGGGAGCTATTTCTGTTTTGTAGTGTAGGTATCAAATAGCATTTTAATGGTTTTAGTCCCTTGCATCTTATCCCATCATAACTGGAAGGGGGAAAGCCTTTGATACTCAGAGCAGAGTGATCAAATCAAGTGGCCATAGTTGGAAGGGTGGGTATAGGGTGTGGTCCTTCCTCATCAGTTTCAGCATTTTCCTTTTGTTTATTATTTAGCAATAAAGTGTTTGTAACTTAGGTCATTATGTGTCTCTATTTTTCTTGCAGTTATCCTGGCATCCAACCAAGGAGGGTTCCTTGGCTTTTGGAACAGATGATGGAAAAGTTGGTATATTTGACACCTTGTCCAGCAGGTAAAAAAGTAGCTTTCAAATTAATTTAGTGTCAGATCCTGCTGGTGTGTTACCATGCAGGGGTGATGTGGTCTTTCCTGAGGGATACCTTTGCTGTTAGATGAGGAGGATTAAATTAAAATTAGTCAAACTGTTGGATTTTTTCATCTGCATCTGTGAACTTCTAAGGTAAACTTGCCTAAATTTAAAATTGCATGACCAGAGATCACCTGTAGGAGGGCATCAGTTCAGGAAGACTTTAGCCAGAAGGACATTTTCAGGCAAGGAGGAGCAGCAAGGAGGGGAAGGTCACCAGGACAGTTGTGTTACGATCTTAGTAGTGTCCTAGAGCAGATGTTGAAGAAAGCTTGGTTGAGCCATAGCTTTAGAATGTTAAAGCACCTGGTGTCTCAAGTATGTTGCTTTGATTTTATCTTTTTTTTTAATTTCCATTTGTTGAAATCTGACTGCCCCTGCTTCCTTACCTTCCTGCCCAGTGCTAAGAATAAGCCACCTCAGATCTCCAGTACTTACCACAAGAAGACAGTGTACACATTAGCCTGGGGGCCTCCAACTCCTCCTCTGACTTCTGGTGAGTCTCCCAACACCTTGTGACAAAATAAAACGTCCATGCAGAGCACAGGGATGCCATGAAGCTGCAATTTCCTCCCTTCTTAGGAGAAGGAGCCCCATTTGCTGGGTAGCAATCCTTTGGAGCAGCTAAGAATGTGTTCTGCTTGGGGAACTGTTAACAGTTTTGCAATGGTACAAACTCTCGTAGTTTGTGAATTCTGGTACCTTCAGGAAATAGGTTTGAGTAGTGCCCCACACCTCTGGGCTTGCTTCAGGGTGTTACAGACCAGGAGATTCACAGGCTTCCTGCAGCAATTGCAGCAAATCAAATACAGGTTCCAGAGTTCCTGCCATTTGAACTTTAACTCTTCTTACACAACTTGGATTTTTTTTCTTTTAAGGACCAAAATTTGAAGGGAATTTTACTGTTTGCAGTGATTGTGCTATGAAGGATCTGTTGTTAGAAATGAGAGCTCCTTTCAGAGGGTTGTACTGTGAGAATTTCCTGCTGCTGCACCACAGGCAGTTGAAGGATGTATATTGCTTTTTGAAATAATGCTTTGATTTGCAGTGGGAGGGATTAGTTCTGTGAAGACTGATGAAGAATAGAGTATAATTAGTATAATCTTTTCTCTGTTGGATAGAAGAAGAAAATGAACAGCCCTCTGTAACTTTATATAGTTGTGCTGGAGAAGGAATTGTTTTTCAACACAATCCCTGGAAGCTTAGTGGAGAAGCAAATGACATCAACAAAGTCATCAGAGACACCAATTCAATCAAAGTGAGTATGAATTTGAGGGGGTTTTATGGATTTGTAGTAACCATGCCAGAGTTTCCGTGGCCTCGTAGTTGTAAGTTTCTGATTTTGCCTTTGTGATGTATCTGTAACAAAAAAATTGAACCCCTCAGTCTCCACAGATGAACTTCAGAGACACTAACTGACCCAAACTATTTAAACAGTTTATATATTTGTGTCTGAAGAGGGTGGGTGGTATTGTTTTCCTCCCAGTGTCAACATGGCACATCTTTTTCTGGCATCAGTTGCTTTATTTTCTACACCGTAATTTACTTGGGAAAGGTAAATGGGGGGAGAGAGCCTGGGTTTAAAACTGGTTTATAACAGGAGCTTTCCAGTTTCAAAGCACTTGAAATGATGTCCTGAATCATGTCCTAGCTTACACCACGTGGTGGGCATCCATGAGTTAATTACCTCAATTCCTTTAGTTCTCTTGCTTCAACCATGAACTTTTTAAAACAAATTTTTCTATTAAAAACAATCATGGTTTTGCAGCAGGCTGTTTCTATTTATACTGCAGCCAGTGCAGAGTGGTTGGTGATCACTGAGTATCTTCTCAAGTGTGATCAGTCATTTGCTAGTTGAGAGTATAAAATAAGTGAAGTGGGTTGGATCTTCAGTTCTTTTAAGTCAGCTGAAGTCACTCAAAGGGTATTGATTTGTATCAGCTGGGTTTTGGCTTCTTCCTTGAGTGAAGACTCACTGGGGTTTAAGAGAGTAATGTCACAGGCATTGAAATGATCATATTTAGGCATCTAAATTGTAAATTGTAAGTAGCTTTTGTCTGAATTGGAATGAATAGGGAAATTTAAAAGTAAACTTTGGTTTCTTTTGAAGTGTGATAGAATTTGCTTACATTGTGTGGTGCTTTCCAAGGAGTGTAAGGAGATGAAACATCAAGGTCCTACTGGAATCCAGACAAAATTTCAAAATATTTCCCAGAACTGATAAAAACAATCACTGGTTCTTGCATCAGTTCTTTCAGTCTTAATTGCTCAGATTTATGTCACTGCTACAAAAGCAATGGACACTTTTATGACTTTTCATTTTGCAGAGTAATTACAGCTCTGTCCAGTTGCCAGCCTTGCTCTGTTGAATGTATGTGAGAGAGATTTAAGAGTTTTTGGCAATAATTGTGTCTTCTTCCTGCAGCACAAGCTGCCTGCACGTACAGAGGTCAGCTGGAAACCAGATGGCAAACTCCTGGCTCTTGGCAATGAGGATGGGTATGTTCCACTTGTAGGTTAAGGTGGTGCCTGTGCTGATCTTGACTGCAGTCACTGGGGTGAAGCAAAAGCACTTTTGTTGCCCTGGTTTGTCTCTGCTCTTTCACTGCTGATGTATTTGAATCATGATAATACAGCATTCCCTGCTGTTATTTGTTGTAGCTGCTCTTGGCATGGAGGATCCCCATTATCACATTAAATTCTTTTTCAAGGATCCACTCATGGCTGAAATGCACTTTTGCTGATCTATGAAACCAGGGTTTGAGTTGAATCCAGAAAGCACAAACTCAGTTACTCTAATTCACGTGCTCCAATTCTGCTCGTGCAAGATAACAGAAAAGTTCCCATTTGCACCGGCTACTGGAATTCTTACACTGTTCTTCTTACATTTCAGCTCAATTGAAATATTTCAGGCACCAAACTTGAAGTTGCTCTGCACTATCCAGCAGCATCACAAACTGATCAATGCCATTCGTTGGCACCATGAGCACGGGACCCAGCCAGAACTGAGTTACTTGATAGCTTCAGGCTCCATCAATGCCACCATTTATGTGCATAATCTGAAGAGTGTTGTAGGTAACAGTTTGCAGATTCTATTCCAAGTCTTGGCATCTTTTTTTTTTGTTTATTTCTGGTTTGTCTTTCTGGCCATGCTTAATAATTTTTTTTTCTCCCAGAGAACTCTTCAGAAAGTCCTTTGATGATAACAGAGCCTTTTCGAACTCTGGCTGGGCACACAGCTAAAATCACAAGTCTTTCTTGGAGCCCCCACCACGAGGGAAGATTGGTGTCTGCTTGCTACGATGGCACTGCACAGGTATTGTCCAAAGCACCTCAGAACTGTATTTCAAATCATTCATTCCACAGCTGGACTTAAGAGCAAAACTTGTTTTTGTGAGGTAAACTACTGGAGTACTGCAAATTTACCTTTGGTAACCATCTGCTGGTTCTGGATACCTGATATGCAGATTATTTTGTGATTTGTGAATTGATCTGTAAGTCCAGTCATTAAGGTTTTCATATTAGCACTTTTGGATCCTTCGAAAAGAAAGATGTTGTGCAACTGTATCAATGCAAACAAAGGAAGCCCTGAATTCTCTCCATTTGCATGTTGGTGTTTGAAATACCCCTGCAAAATCCCAAAAGAGAAGTTCCTACATGTGCAAATCCTGAGCAAATGCAGAGTATCAGAGGAAGAAGAGACTTTCTGAGTAATTGGATTTCTTTCTTGTTGCCAAGGTGTGGGATGTGATGAAGGAAGAGCCACTCTGCAACTACCGAGGGCACCAGGGCCGCCTGCTGAGTGTCCAGTGGTCACCAGTGGATTCAGATTGTGTTTACACAGGAGCAGATGATTTTTCTGTTCACAAATGGCACATCTCCAAGCAGGAGCATACACGGCCTCCTCAGGGTGAGTGTATTCAAACAGAAGATCTTTCCTGAAGGTGATGTTGGAGCTGAGAAATGGAGGAGTGCCATGTTGAAGTGATGCAAGTTCTTGTGCTGAATTCCAAATCTGCCTCTTCCTCTTCAGGAGTAAACTGTGTCTAGGTTTAAATTGAGCGTCCTTATTTGCAAACTAAATGTTGATCTTGAGAGACAGGCAGCTAATACACTAAAATTTGCACCTTTTACAGGCAAAAAGAGTATAGAATTAGAGAAGAAAAGAAGTATGCAGCCAAAGGTCAAAGCCAAGAAGAAGAAAAAGCCTGTAGGCAAGAGTCCGGGCAAGCAGGATGCAAATGATGCCATGAATGGAGATGACAGCATGAAGGAAATGTTGCTGGAGGAAAATGGAGTGTCAGACGAAGGAGAAAAAGAAGCTCAGGAGTCTGAGTTGGCTGATAAAGTCTCTGTGACTGGTAATAATCAAATCATCTTAGTTCAATGTTTCCCAGACTGGTCAGCCCTCAGAGCATCACCATGTTTAATTTTCATGCAGATTTTCTCATTATATGGTTTTATTGAAATTGTCCACTTGAAGGAAAAAGGCTCTGGAATGTCTTTAATAATTTTCTAAACTAGTTTGGGACTAATTGTCTTTAGATAAGAAGATTCTGGCCTCATGAACAGTGTTACCATGTTTGGCTTGAAACAATGTCATTTTTGATCAGCACTGATAAATCTTACAATACTGGTGGATCTTCACTGGTGTCTCTTGACATCTCATTTAGCTTTCTGACAGTTCTCTGTTTTCTTGATATTTCCTTTCCCTAAAAAGCTGTTAAGTTCTATGGCAAAGCAAAGCTTGGTTTCTGTATGTTTCAGCATTAATGTAACAGAATGTGAATATGTGAATTATTCTGTGTGCATTTCTGTTCATTGCTTTTCCTTTTCTTAAATCACTTGACTCCACAGTGTCCAGGGATCCATCTTCATCTGCATGTGATTATTCTTCATTCAGCTTGCCAAAGCCTTTTGTGACCCAGAAAGCTGCTCCTGTGAAAAAGGATCCACCTAAAGAGAAACCAGGTTAGTACCTTTCAGGAATTTTTAACAGTCGTGTATCAAGGCAGAGTTCCCCATTCCAAACTTGTTTGACTGCAGATTCCCTTCCTAATGTGACACCAAATAAGTGCCAGAGGAAGAAGAAGGTGCTTTTAAAATATGTTGAGGAGTTCGGCTGTAACTGCAGCAGCAGTGACTAAAATGTGTCTGATTTTTCAGCTCCTGATGCCTCTCTGAAGAAGAGGAAGCCTCGTTCTATTCTGCCCTTCAGCACATTAATGGATCACAGATCAAAAGATGAATTGCATCAGGACTGCTTGAGGCTGGCTGCATGTCTGAAAACTAAAGGTATCAGTATAAAACTTAAAATACTGAGAGGGTAGGTGCTCTCAAGTACTCAGAATCAAGTGTCCAGGGACTTGACTTCAACCACGAGACATTATTTTTTTACAACCCTCAGCTTTATCAAAGCGTGTAACTAGCTGTGGTATCAAACTTAGATCTGAGTGTTGACCAGCAAATTACTAAATCTGCTATACAGGAAAGAAAGTAGAAGACAGAAGTATTTGCCAACAGTTGAGTGCTACAGTGTCTTGGCACATTCCCAGTTTTGTATTAAATCCTAAATATTCATTCTTCTTACCTGGTTTAGGTAATAATGAAGATGTGTCCCCTGACCTCAAGGACTGCATCCACTTGGGGCTGTTCACAGACAGGGATTCTCTGCTCAAGATGATTGATATGGAAGGTAAGTGGCACAAAGAATATATCCACTGTAATTGTTATTTTCAAGTAGAAAACAAATTGGCAGAGATGCTTGAGTTTTCTTTACTGTGGATTACAGTCTAGGATGAAGAATGTGGCTCTGTGTAAGAAGAATATACGTCTTTTTCCCAGATAGTTTTTACATCTTTCAGATGCAAACCTGCTATACCTTAAGCTTGAATGATTTCACTTTTGCCAAGCTGTTTTACTGTGACAAATGATGCTGTTGCACTCATGCTGATGGGAAGTGTGTTTTTGCTTCCAACAGGAAAGCACCACTTGGAGAATGGGCACGCAGAGCTCTTCCAGCAGCTCATGCTGTGGAAAGGAGACATGAAGGGTGTCCTCCAGGCAGCTGCGGAGAGGGGGGAGCTGACAGACCAGCTGGTAGCCATGTCACCCATGGGTAGGTTTGCTCTGGAACCATATAAGCTGGTGGAATTGGCTGCCAAAGGTCCCCTCGTTCTGGTGGCTCTGGACAGAAACTCAAGAATCAGTTCTTTGTACTATGATTAGCAATTGTTACAGCTTGCTGCTGATTTAAATATGCTTTTCAGTTATTTTACTGGCAGTGAAGTCCTGCAGTCATGTTCAAGCCCTAGTTTTGCCCTGCTTCATTGACTTGTGCTAGGATGGTTAAGAAATAAGAAACTGATCTGGGGCAGAGAAGAGGTACATACTGAAGAAACCAGTGATGGTATCCCACAGGAATTCTTCCAGTTATAAAACTGCCTCCAATGGTGTTGCCTTCTCTTTTGCAGTTGGATACCAGGCCTGGGTTTGGACAGTGGAAGCCTTTGCCAAGCAGCTGTGTTTTCAGGAGCAATACGTGAAGGCTGCCTCCCATCTCCTGTCCATCCATAAAGTCTATGAGGCTATCGAGCTCCTGAAAGTGAACAATTTTTACAGGTTGCTCTATATTTATGTTCAGCACTTTATCTTGTTTTCTTGTGGGGTGGATTTGACATTTTGGTTCACTCTTTGCACGCAGTCAGTTAACTCTTCTGTCTGCTTTCCCTTGTGTGCATTAGGGAGGCAATTGTAATGGCTAAGGCCAGGCTGCGTCCAGAAGATCCAATTCTGAAGGATCTCTACATGAGCTGGGCAGCTCTGCTGGAGAAAGATGGTCATTATTCCATGGCTGCCAAATGGTGAGTGTTACTGGGGAGAAGATAGAATTGGTTCCATGCCTCAAACAAAGAAGGTTCTTGGTTTTGTAGCAGTTGAAATCTGTTAATTGGTCTGGTCATTGGTTGTATAAGGTGCTTTCTGAGCCTGATCTCACTGAATTTCCTCTAATGTAGGTGGGAAAAGAAGCTCCAGAGAGCAGTTCAGAGCAGAAAGTCTGAATGCCATATTACAGTAGAGCCATCTCTTTCCACAGACATTACTGGAAGTTTTTGAAAACTAGCCTAGCAAGACTAAGATTAGGTTGTCTACAAAAAGACTGTGAGATTTCCAACCTTTCCACTGGAAAAGTGCAGTGCAGCAGTTCATCTCGAGTTTCTTGAAGCCTTAGCTAATATCCTGGTCACTGGCTTATCCTGCTCCAACTAGAGTGTTTTAAAGTTGACTACCAGAATTACTAATACCACTTGAAATATTTTGGGTGGAGTAGTGTCCTCTGCTTGATGCTGATTTCAATTCTGGCATTTTTGTGGGTAATCACACTTGTGAAAGGATTTGCATGAAACCCAGAGAAATGGCAGTAGGGACAAACAGCTGCATATAACCTTTGTCTTGAATCTCTTTAGTTTTATTGCTCATCCAAGCCATGTGTGGTATGCAGACCACCAGAGATTTCAGTCCTGACTTTAAGGCTGTGTGACTTTTCCCTTTGCATCAGATTGTTCACCATATGTCTGTAGTAAACTTTGATAAGAAAAAGTGATGAGAGCTCTGAGAACCTGTGGAACATCCAGGGTCATGTTCATTTGCTTATTTTTGCTACTGTGTTGCAATACAATTTAAAAACTATTTTAGTACCAATCAACTTGTTTTGCTTTTATTTTTTCAGTTATTTGGGGGCTTCCTCACCTTATGATGCAGTTAAAGTGTTGTCAAAAAAGGGGGATGTGACATCTCTTAAAACTGCTGCTGAGCTTGCACTGATATCTGGGGAGGAGGAGTTGTCAGCAACTTTGTCTTTGAGATGTGCCCAAGACCTGCTGTTATCCAGGAACTGGGTGGGAGCTCAGGAAGTCCTTCAGCAGCATAAAACTTTATTTGTGAGTCTGGTCCTTTCCACCTTCTTCACTGCTGTCTCTCTCCAGATTAACTTAACTTGGCACCACTTCCCATATCTTAATAGTCCACAAGTGGTCCTTTGAGCTGGTTTTGCCTCAAAATATTTTTCTAGGAATATACTGGAATGACCCTATGGAATGGTCATGGTGGGGAGGCGTGTAGACTCTGTGCTTGTTGTTATATGAGACGTTGTAGAGAAAAGTGGGATTCTTTTTTTAACTGTGTAAGACTGATCATGAGAAGAAAGAAGTAAAGCATTTGCTGTTTACATTAAAGGAACAAATAAGCCAACTGGAAGTCCAGCTGCTGGAGGCTTAAATTTGAAATCTCTTGTGGACTGAGAAGCAGGTGGCTGCCTTGGCTTGCTCTGAGGTTTTCTTCTGACTTCCCTTAGGCTCTGTCACCAAGAAGCTGCTAAAGAGCCATGATATTCTTAAGTCATTCTACCTGCTGTGGTCAGCAAGGGATTGCTTTTCTTGTTGCAACAGCTCAGTGCTTTTTTTATTCCTCCTTGTCAAAGGGACAAAGACTTGTGTTCTGCCTGAACGAACTGCTCTGCAGGTGCCTCAGTGAAAGGAATCCCTGTGAGCGAAAGAGCCCCGTGCCCCCTTGTTACCACAGCTGGGAGCTGAACAGAGAGGCCTCGTTTTTTGACATGGTGATAGAAGTGTGGCAGAATGTGCTGGGCATGGACACCACTGAACAAGCCACATGTGCACAGGAGCAGCTTCGCAGGATTGAGCATCCTCCTTCAACCAGCAACACACACCCAAAGCAGGTAAATGGATTTTGATCTGTGCAGGCACAAAGCTTTACTTTGGCATAGGCAGTAAACCTAGCCACTCTGTGGTGTTGCACCAGCCATTCCCAGGGAACTGGTGTCTGTACCCTGCTGTAGGATGGGGTTTTAGTCTGGGAGAAAGGTGATCAGCAGCTGGGACAGCTTTGTGTAGCCACTAGTTTGTTTCTGTCTTTGTTTCTGTGCAGGGTAAGAACTGACATAGGGTGCTGGGGGTCAGCACTGAGGTCACTGAGATGTGCTGGCTGGGAGTGGTTGACAGAGCTGAGTAGTCTCAGCACTGATTCAGGGGTTTGTATTGGACTGTTAGGGAGGCAGGGCTGCTTGTTGTCAAAATGTCCTGGAGTTCACAAGGTCTGTCCATAGACTGGTGCTCCTGCAGCTCTTCTCTCAGTCACTGCTCCCACTTCTCATCTGCTTAGTAGGACACAGGCTGATTTTACAGCTCTATCTCCTGCATGAAGGAGACTGTGTAAATTGCACTGTCACTAAAATTGCTTTTGGTCAAGTCATGTGCTTCTGGGTTCTTCCACAGTGGTCATAAGCTCATACTTAGCAGTAAAAGTATTAACTGTGCTCTCTGATGCTTTCTGTAGGTGCTTTTCCATATCTGCCGTGACCTGGCCCTTGCAGCCCTGAGCTGTCACTCGGGTATGTGGGATGAGGCAGTGAAAAGTATTCTTGGAGCTGTCACCCGCAGTTTTGATGCTGGGAATTTCACTCTGATGCAGGAGATTTGCAGTATCATCCTTCCTGAGGGTAAGTCTGTCCTTGTGTCTCTTCTGGCACTGACAGGACTCTTCCCTGCCAGCACAGCTGTGTCCATTAATGTTCCTAGGCTAAATAATGTTTGGAAGCAGCAAGACATACCCATATCTGTGGAAACTTGTGGAATTTGGCTAGTGCAAAAGCCACTGGGCAATGAAAATTCCTGACTGTGGAAGGAAGCTCAGCTGTGTCACCTGGTGTGAGTGATGTAGGAAACTGAGTGAATTCTCTTCTGTAAGGGAGATGGAGGACATTAGAATGCTGTGTTCATTTCATAGCTACACATACTCCAACCTGTCCTCCATTCTCTTTAGAGTGTGCAGTGCATTTAGTTTGTGGCTCTTGATTACTTGACTCTTGTGTTTTGCAGCTTGGGACCAAGGAAATTTGCTGTAGCTGATGAGAACATTTTAGCTAGAACAGAGTATTGTGTTCACAAAGATGCCAAAGATGCTTTTGCTTTCATATTTCATGTACTGCTCTGCCAGCATCTGAGTAAATCCCTGATTTGGGTTTCCAGGGTTTCCTGGTTCGTTTATCAGATCTGCTCTTTGTCTTTGGAAAGTTCTGTGAACTATTTGTAATCCTTTTCTCATTATTAGGCTGTGATGACCTGAGACACAAACTAGACAGCACAAATTCTCAGAGCATGGATGCCTGCAGGAGTTTGGAGGGCTTTGTGGCTTACAGACTGCTCTATGACCTGTGGTGGAACGCACCCAAAGACTCCCTTGGCCTGCAGAAGGCTGTGTTGGGTCCTGTGCCGTGTCCCAGTGAGCAGACAGCTCTTGAGAAGAGTTGTGTTTCAGGTGACCCATCCCCTGAGGAAACGGTTCAAACTGCAGCTGAGATGGGTGGAAACCTCTGCAGTACAACTGAAGTTCCTAAGTGTGAGATGCAAAGTGACCCAAGAACTGACTCGGTTGATGTGGCAGACAGACAGTCAAAACTGAAGAGTTGCCAAGTGCTCCTTTCGGAAGAGATGGCTGCCTTGCAGAACACCCAGAGAGACATAGCTGAGGTCCAGGAGACTTTAGCAGAAATGATCCGCCAGCATCAGCAGCAGAGGAACAATCTCCAGGAAAACACCAATGGAAACACCCAGGGAAGCAACCTGGAACAGAGTTCAGAAACTGAATCAGACAAACCATGCTCTGACAGCAACCAGATGAATTGGTAAGACTCAGCACAGGAATGAGTGGAGTGAAAAGTGTTGCTTTTTTGTGTGTTTGTGCTGCAGTTTTCTTGTTTAGCCTAGACTGCCTCTAATCTCCAGCCCATCACCCAGGAACACTTGAATACACAGTTCAGAAATCTTGCACTTCCCCTGGGCTAAACCACCATGTGCATAAACTCAGTGCAGCTGAATAGTTTTGTGATGCACGAGGTGGTGTTACAGTGAATAAGCAGGGCAGCTTGAAAAAGGGTGGATAATGAAAAGGCTAAGCATGATCTAAGAGTTCTGTTTCTTTGTTGAACATTGATTTGGGACTTTGGCAAGAATGAGCTGGAGCATAAATCACTTGGCCAGTTCTCTCCTGTGCTCCTTGTCCAGGAGGGAGGCTACACAGTGACCTAACAAAAGAATTACTCACGACACCTGCTCTTCTCTTGACAGCAAAGATGAAGTAAAGCAACCGATTACACTCCCTGAGCTCACAAAGCAGCTTCTGAAAGCAAAGCAGAAATTAGCTGAATTCCCAGACAATTTAAAGGTAAGTTTTCAGAAGAGCCATTGCAGTTCTGAAAAAAGACAGACATTCTGTAAGGGCAGCCTCATCACAGAACCCCTTTCATATAGAAAGGAACAGTGATGTTCCTTGTGATCCTGTGGTAGTTGTGAGAGAGAACTGACACGTGGCATCAGGGTGGTATTTTTCTTTCAAGTATAATTTGCCCTGTGCAGTTGGAAAGCATAGCTAAAGCTCCTGTATGGGAGAACTCAATGACTTATCCTGTATGGATCATCCCATATCCCAATGGGGGATGCATCCCAATCCCATGCATTTTAAGAGTAATCCCTTGCTACTTATGTATGAAAAAAAAAAACTTTATAAACAATGAAATCAAACATTTAAGCTATAAAATGGCCTTTATAGATTAGGAACTGTAGAAAGTTTGAAAACATGTAACCATGGTGATTGGGCAAGAGGGGGCAAACCTGGATAAATGTGAAGAGAAAATGTATCTGACTTCTGGCTGTCTGTTCCTAGGGTACTACAAAGCAGTGTCTTTAGAGAGCTGCCTGATGATGTTGAACAACTGTAATACAAAGTGTAGACATCACCTCATGGTCCTTTCTTTGCAGGTCTTCCCATTCCCTGATGTGCTGGAGTGCTGCCTTGTGCTCCTTCACCTTGGACCCCAGTGTCCTCCGGAGCTGCAGGAAGAGGCTCTGGCTCTCCTTAGGAACCACGGTAGCGCTGGTGTTTACAAAAAGGCTGTCAGGAGCTTCTTGACGTGACATTTGGAGACCAAACTGTCTCCCTTGAGCTGCCTCCAGCTACTTAACACCAAGGCTGTTCTTTCTTCAAGTGAAGGCTTCTTTTGATGGCTGTGGCTGTTACTGATACAAAATGTCAGGTTTATAAACATCCACTTGTGCTCATCCACTGATACTTAAAGGAGACTGTTAGAAAACGGAAAAGCAGTAGAGTGTGGGCTTGAACTGTTACAATGAATTTTTGTATAGCTTTTTTTATTTGTTGGACACTAAGCTAATGAAAGCTCTTGCTACTTACATGCAAGAGAAAGTTTTGAGCAGCTGTGTAGTCTTTCAGCAGAGGAGGAAGAGTAGCTGCCCTCAGGAAAATCAATGATTTCTGTAAGCAAACTGACCCGTAGGCCAGTATTGTCCTTAAAGGCATTGTGAGTTTATTTTCTCTCCTTTAAATAAAGTCTTTTAGCAGCATGAATTGGTATTTAATTTGATGTACAGAAATAAGTTCTCTAGAATGGTGCTACTCTAGAAAACCAGTCCTGAATTTTGCAATCTTGAACATGCAGTATTTTGACCAGTCTGACAGCTTACTTAAAGGCTATGTCTGTCTTGTTAGAAAAAGTAACTTTTCCTATGAAAAGCACAGGGCTGCATAAGCCCATAAGCCTTAGTGAACAGTATCTGTCTTAGTCATTTTTAGAAGCAAGGTTTTAAAAGCAGCAAAAAAAGTTGATGGGGGAGAGCATGCAACATGAATTTAGAGAGTTTCAAGTACAGTAAAGATTTTTGTCTAAGAGTTAAAGGAGTGATGGATTTTTCAGATCAAAAGCTGTTCCAGATTCCGACTTAATCCTGACAGATTTCCTGCTTCAAGCTGAGTAAAGCTTCAGAACAACTTCAAGAGCAGCAGGTGAAAGCCAGGGGTTGGACTGAAACAAGATCCTGCTGTAGATGTGTTAAGCAGTGAAGTGCTGCCACCAATTTGAATTTGCTAACTTCTATACAAAGCACCTGAAAACCAGGCGAGGGAGCCAGTGCTTAACCAAACTGCCTTCCTGCACTTACAGCAGGAACCACTGGAGTGTAGATGAAGCAGGAAAACTTCCCACACAAGTTTGTGCCTTTAAGTGGCCACTCTGCACTGCAGGAATACTGCACCATACTGTGAGCTGTGCTGAGACCAGCAGGGAGAGAATAAAACTCTGCCAGAGCTCTTCAGCTCAGCTTTCCTCAGTTGCTGTACAATAAGCTCAAAAGACATTTTACTAAGAACTACCCCATAGCACATCATAAATGGTAAAAGAAACAAACTTTTGGGAGATACACGCTTAAAGATCATGTATCTCCCAAATTCAGATTCCAGAGCCTCAACTGTGGAAATTTTAGTGCTTGATGGAAAATCCAAAACAAAGCCTGGTTTAAAAAAATTTATTTTACAAAAAATAAAAACTAGTCTTTACAAACATTTCAAATACCAGCTCTAAACCTCAACTCTTTAATATTGGATTAAGCTTGTTCAAAATGCCAGACACAGTCTTAAAAATTTTTGACATGTCCAAAAGGGTTTGTTGTTCTTTTAAGAAATGTCATTACAGAGCTGTTGAAAAAAAAATACTATAGAATGTTTTCCAAAGTCAGAATCCCAAGTTCTTCATCCTCTTAACTACTTTTCAGGTGTTTATAATGAAAAGAAACAGCTGTTTTACCTGTTAAGCATATTGTAAAATTAGGGGCTGGAGAAGCAGTGGGGAGGAGAGGAACAAGTATTTGTCCATCTGTGGACCTAGTTGTGTTGCAGGAGAAGAATAAAATTTGTAGGTTTAAACTGAAGAAAACTGAAGTCAGTATATGAAGAGTATTGGTCCAATCCCCTGTCAAAGATGAACTTTTGGGCCTTTGAATGTATTTCCAGAACAGTTCCTTAATACCCGTAAGAACAAAGCTGAGGCTTAGTATGGGTCAAAGCAGTAACACAGAATTAGAAACTAAGGAGTGCTGATCAAATCAGCTCCATTAATCTCCATTCCCTCTGTTGTTAAAGCAAATCTCTGAATATTTCTAGCTGCAAGGATCATTTTTAATGTCATCTGTTCCCAAACCTCTGCAGTGATCAAAGGGAGCAATTTCCACAGACAGAGATAAAATAAGCAACACACGAGGTGAAGCTGTCACCCTCACAACATGCAGAAGTTTTAAAATAAGCTTTATAAAACACAAATTGCAAATTTGTGTGCATGTCTGTGTCCATTTTCACTGCATTTCCCAACCCTTAGCTCTACCCAATATTCTACTGGTAAATCTTCCTTGCAGATTCTGTACAGTATAAAGAGGAAAAAACCAGAGGTATACACAGTAGATTCTGTCCTTTGCCCTTGGTATTAAAAATATGGCAAACCACAAATGCTGGCATTAGGAATTCAGTCAACTCTTCTGGGTTTCAAAGGAAAATGCAGCTCTTCAGCAAAACTACAGGCTTGGTGCAGCCTGTGTACTGGAGATGATTTTTGTTTGAGACAGTGTTTAGGGAAAATGGTTGAGGACAGCAGCTGCCAATATGGTAAACATGTTCTGCTGAGGGGCACGGCTCATCACGGCTGCATGTTGTTGATAATGGCCAAAATGCTCATTTTCTCTTGGGCCGAGTCCACATCTTCATTTTGTTTCTGAGCCACTCCTGTGCCAAGGCCATACAGTCGTCCACAATACTTTGCATCATCAATTGTATCTTCAAAAAATAACTGCAGATTTAAGAAAAAAAAAAAAAAAAGAAGAGAAACAGGTATTGTTTAATTGTGTCTCTAAATCAGAAAACATCCAATGCTAATTAACAGCTCATTTGAAATCAGCCACCTCCAAGATGGAGTGTACAAATTAAAATAAGCATATGAAAGGCAAGTAAACAGAACAAGTTTTGCCAATATCAGCGATTCCTATTCCTGACAGCTTGAAATGTGATGGCTACAAGGCTCAAAAATCCCAAACCAAAACAAACAACACGTTGTACACGTTAACATTTATGGACAGGAAGTGGAGAAGGAAGAACACTGCAGTACCTCCTTCATTCTGAAGAACGCCATTCCTGTGAGAAGAGAGTCTGATCCTGCCTGGTGTTGTCGTCCAATTCGCTGCAAATCCAGCTGATCTGCCACTTCCTGAAGGCCACCCTGCAAAGAGAACAGAAGAGATTTTATTTTGGAAGATCCATCTCTTGCCAAAATTACCACATTTCTCCAAAACATGAGGGCAAACAGGCTGTGATGAACCAATGCAGATCCCAGCAGTACACACACTCCAGCTGTGAGTGAAACACGGTGGGAAATGGTGTTCAAGAGTGCATAAATAACTCTTCTCGAATTTACGTGCCTTCCTTTCCTGCTGCAGATACCTGAGATAACTGTGGGTACATTCATAGGTTACACATGCTGGGCCTTTCCCTCCCTTTACTCAAGGCTGTGATTCAGCAGATAAATTACTTTCAACCCTCTTACCAGTTAATCAAGTCACGGAGTATTTAATGTAAAAGAAATACCCTTGCATAGGAAACATAAATATGCTGAATTATAATTAACCTCTGATACACAAACCATAAGGCTGTGGGAATGTCTCCTTTATAATAAACACATTGGTAAGCCTGAAACTGGGGAGGGCAGTATCCACGAGACACAAACTGTGTCTCAGGTGCTTCTGCGTCACTACAGGCTTTCATACACATTCCAGTTTTAAGACAACATCTGCAGGAGTTCTGCCACTTGTACTCCTGTACATGTACACTGTTGATGCCCATCACCTGCTTGCTGGGGAGATACGAGTACCTTGAGGTTTTTGCAGCTCTTCATTAAGTACTTCACATCATAGATAGATGGGAAGAAAAGGTTTAAGATATGGAAAAATTCATGTTCCTCTTCTGGTAACCTGGAATCTGTCAACAACTTCACCATGTAACCAAAGTCATAACCACTGAAAACAAAACCATAGAGAAACCAGGTAAGCAGGCAGTACCTATAACCCAATCAGCACTAGTACCTCCTTCTTCAATAGAATTTTACTTGCTGTGCCTTTCAAGCCTTAACATTTTCTGACATTCATAAAACTCTAGATCCCAGCCAGAACTCATCCTGATTTTCTATGTCAACGTAGGACTTTGGGATGCTCCCCAAGTGCCTTCACTAGCCTTCTGTGGAACAGCTAAGCCATTGGGCAGAATATGCATTTCCCAACTCTGTACATTTCTGTAGCTAAGGGCAATAGAGAAAAGCAAGAAACCCTGCAAGTATCTGTTGAGGGAGAAGGAGGTGGTGGCAAGTCCTTTCATTTGTGATACCATGATGGACCACAGGCTTCCTAATCAAGTTGGCTGAAATGCTACAAGAAAGATGTCTTAACCACACAGATGGAAGTTCAGAGCACCACCAACATTTTAAGGAAGAAGAAACAAAATCCTTACTTTACTATGCATTTACTAAGTGTAGAAATCACATTTCAACTTGTTAGTAGCTTCTTCAAGAGACGGAGACTAACAGCAAAAGGATTCACAAGCAGTCAGAAACTCAGACCATGAAGTGTCCTTATTTCTCAAACTTGGCCCTCGTATCTTGAAGCTTATTTTAAGAACTGCGGGACTGCTGATTTTTCTCCTTAAAACCTGTCAGTCTCCATGGATAATGCAGAGAATTAAGAAGAGATTTAACAGGGTCAGTGACCATCTTGGACCCACCTGTGGAAGGACAGCCATTTCACACTGTCACTGAGGACGACCCCAGATGTCATGAGCAACTCAGCAAAATGCAGGGTATCAATCCCTTCTTCTTCATGCTTCTGGAACTGCAGCCCAGAGCTGGCAAGGAGGTCTATGGAATCCTGAGAGTACATGTCTTCCCTGAAGGAAAAAAAAAAGGCAAGTCTGCACTCAGGGTGCTGCCAAGACAAGCTCATTTTAGAAAAATTCTCCCCACACTATGTCAAGAATTGGACTGACCAGTAGGATACCTCTGGGTTCCAATTTATCTCTCTAGAAAATTCAAACTGATTCTGTTTCAACACCACTACTGCAGCCTCCTACTCCGTAACAAGCTGTTCTGTGATCATAACTAGTTAACAATTCCATTGCTAGTGCAAATTCCAAAGATTCCAGCTCCATAGGGCTGAAACTGACAGTTTTGAACACTGTCGCTTCTGCAAGGCAAAGGGAAGCACCACAGATGAGGGCCCAGAGAAAAGGGGAGCTCTCCCACACAGGAAGATGTGCAACTCTAAAGCACTGGCCATCATTCCTGTCTACATTTTTCCTTTTCACTCCACAGCATGTACCACCTGATCAGCACCTCCACTTCCATCTCTGGGAGTAAACAGAATTGCACCATCCTTGACTCAGGAAGGAGGCCAAGAATGATGTGCCTGGTGGAGAGGTGAGCAGGAACCTGACTTCCTTACTGGTTTGTGTCATTTGAGGGGGAGGAAACACACAGAGCCAAGTTCTATCAATACCATAACTCATTTAAATGAAGTGATCACACAGCAAAAACCACTTCACTCTGATTTCAATACCTTTAAGAGGCTCACAAATTCGTGGAATAAATAGTGCAACTTTTGGGTTCAAGAACTGGATGATTTCCACATAGTAGCTACAAATTTTTGTAATGCTTTCCAATGACAGTTTCATAAAAACAGATTGATTTCCTCTACATATGTGGTTTTGCCAGATAAACCCTTTCTTTATTTCCAGACAGCTCTAGTGGTAATTATGCTGAGTTTATCTTTATAATTACAGGAGAAGGAATAATGAAATTTGTTTCAGCTGCAACCCAGGATATTACAGTATGGAGGAGACAAGAACTGCCACACTCCATTTAACAAGATTCATTCTCCTGAACAGATGTGATGATTACATCGACATGTTTTTAGATCCCAGCTTATACATAAGCATGGATCTGTAAAGAGGTCTTTTTCTTTTTTATGAGACCAGCACATCCATTTATTTTTAGCAGAAAGAGATGGAGTTTTACATATATATATATATATATACAAGTTTCAAACTGTTCCAGGAAAAAAAAGCACATAAGATTATCACGAGAAAGAGTAATAAGAATAGAATTTTAGCATGGCTTTGACTTTCAGAAACATTGTTAACTCCTGGCACTCCAAAATAGGTTCCCACATAATCTGTACTAGAATCTGAATTCTTATTGCTCGGAACCAGCCAGCAGTGATGAACACACGGACAGTGGTATTTGCCAAAGGAAAGCATCACTCCAGCAGAAGGGAACAGGAAATTATTGCCAAGCCCAAAGACTCACGTAAGGTTGAATTTGAAGTTGAACTGCCAGGTGTTGATGCCAGAAGGATATTCCCCTTTCTCATTTGTGAAAGTCAGGCCCAGCTGGATAATTTTCAGCAGGTCAACGTTACAGCGGAGGAGCTGGTACTGATAATCTATGGAGCTGCGGAATTCCCCGATCGGCCTGACGACGACTCCGGGAAACTCCGTGTCCTGGAGAGAAGGGAAAACTGAGTTTCACCACGGATTCTCTGAGGAGTCATTATTACCACTCTGTAAGGAGGACAGGCCAGACAGTGAAAAACTTCATGGCTTCTGAGGAACAGTCAGTGCCTACATTAACAAAAGCTACAGTCAGTCAAAACACACCTTAACAACAGCAGCCATCTATTAGGTGAAAAACCATCCATTAGATGGAAAACACCTTACTTAGCCAGTGACTGTGTGCTATCTTTGCTAAACACCAAACTGCCATACTATTTTTACCCTCAGATTAGGTCACTTAGCTTCTACCGACTATACACAAAATCTTTCCCAATGAAACCAGTGCTGTGCACCTGACACAATCCCTCCCTTGCCCAAGAGGTTTATCTGCCCACTCTTACATCACAGCCACTAAAACGGACCCTAAACACACTTTGAGTGAGATTAAAAGGAAGAAAAAAGTTCATTTCCCATTGACAAATGTTACCAAAAAATCATATTCACTTCCACAGCTGAATGTGACACCCAAATCCTACACACTGCAGAGGCACCTGTCTTTTGCCACACTTTTAATAAGGACTTTTCATATCTTGAGATTCAGTGTTCCTAAGCAAAGCTGGCAGAACTTACAGAATCACAGCTAAAACCAGTTCTTTATCTAACACACTGGGGTGCTGCCAGGCAGATACAGACTTGTAGGAGCAGGAGGAGATTCCTCCCACCTGGCAGAGATTATGCTCTTCTTAAACAAAGCTTTCTGCACATATTGTCTTATCTAAAGCCAGAATATTTTTCTTCCCTAAGAATCAACATCTGCCCTCATTAAAAAGGAGGCAGCCCAGCTGGCTAGCAGTCACTTGCAAGCCTTTTGACCTCCAGTTTCATGGCATCTTCCATAATCAAATGGAGAAAGACATTCAAAGGACAAACACACTGGTGGAAAAATAGCGATTTAAACCCAATTGTGACTTGTTTCATTTTCCTGTTGCACAAACGAATACACTATGAATAGCTGAATATTAAATAAATTCATGCTTTTAAGGTGGTCTCCCTCTTCCCCTTCTTTCACTCAATCCGTATTCAACACTGCTTGTAGCAGTGGAAAGCTACTGAACAGTTTTTTATTTTTTCACCTCTTCTAGTTCAGTTTGACTGGGGGTAGGAAGAAATCATTTCCCACTCAAGCATCAACTTACTTCCCAACCCCAAAAAAATCTCTTTGACTAAGGCAATTAGGTCAAGTATAAAACATTTACCATGGCAATGTAGCTGTAACTCAGAACAATCTCCCGAATTTTCCTCATCTCTTCCTCCAGGTTGTTGGCCCATACTTCACAGATAACCTGGCTGTTCTCTGCAAGGGCTGCTGGCATCTTGCAGGGACCAGAAGAAAGGCAGCTGATGCTGAACTCAAATGACAGTGTAGGATCACAAGCTGTGCAATCTTATCAGTGTGCTGCATAAAGAGATAAATAAATAATGCTTTAAGAGAAGGAAGAGTGACGTGTGAATAAATGCTCTGCAGGAGTCAGCTACACTTTCATTTTCACCTTCAAATAACCCATTTAAAGTTTACACCAAGTTCTTTCTTGCTTTATTACTTTCTGTAAACACGCTGGATGAAATCTAGAGCATCTGTTCACAATATAAGAGCAGATGCACAAGCCACAGTCTAGTTATTTATGTAAAGAATCATTATCCCTATCTTCCTTTTCCTGGCATAAGCTTTGAAACTTTGGGCACAAGATGTACAGGCAGTGAATCCCCATCTTTAATCCTCAGCTGTTTCCCCATCCCTGAAAGTGTTCAGGGCCAGGCTGGATGGAGCTCTGAGCTCTGGTCTAGTGGAAGGTGTCCCTGCCCACAGCAGGGGGGTGGAATGAGACGATCTTGAGGGTTCCCTCCAATCCAAACCACTTTGTGAGTCTATGATGAAGACAATTGTTTAAACACAGTAACAGAATGCATTAGAGAGAACACTCACTGGCACCACTTTCAACGTGCATGAATATCTAAAAGGGGTTGCCAAGATGGAGCCAGGCTCACCTTGGTGATGCCAAGCAATAGGACAAGAGACTGTGAGCTGAAACTGATGCACACGAAGTTTCCCCTGAACATGAGGAAGAACACGAGCAAAAACCGTGCAGTGACCAGGCATGGGAAAGAATTGCCCAGAGAGGTTTTGGAGTCTGCCTCAATGGAGATATCCCAGAACCGTTTGTACACAATCCTGTGCCAGACGCTCTGGGACGACCCTGCTTGAGCAGAGAGGTTGGACCAGGTAACCCACTGCGGTTCCTTCCAACCTGACCCATTCTGGGACTCTGTGCTTCTCTGATGTCACTCGGGACACACAGCAGCGGGTGTTTCAGCTGAAACCACCGGCAGTGTCAGCAGCGCTACAGCTCGGCTGAGCCCCCGGCTGGTGCCCACTTCCCGCAATAACACCGGCGAACCGCTCCCAGGCGCCTGCAAGGGGGCTCCAGCTCAGCCCACGACCGGGCCCTGCGCCACCAGTTACCCGGAGGGACCGAGCGCACCGCCACAGCCCGGCCCGGCGTCACCTCAGGGCCCCCCTCACAGCCTGGGGGCGGCCGGACGCGGCTCGTCGCGGCCGGGAAGCGGGAGGGCCGCTGTCCGCGCCGCCGCCCCCTCAGCCCCAGCCNCGATGGCTCCGAGTCTCCCCCCGCCGCGAGGGGCGGCGCTTCCGGGTCTCGCGCCGCTTTGGCTCTCGCGAGATAGAGCGAGAGACGGCGGAGCCGGCGGCGCGCGCGACGGGGCGGGGGAGGGGGCGGGTACGTTGCTGCGCGCGGCCGCGGTGCCCGCACTGCGCATGCGCCCAGCCCCGGCCGGCTCGTGTTTCTCCTCCTCCTGCCCCCCCTGCAGTGCCGCTAATGGGCTCGCCCGGGCTCCCCGCGCTGCAAAGGGCGGGCGAGTCCAAACCGCGCGGGCGGGGGGGAAGGATGAGGGAGGGGGGTGCCTGCGCTCCTTTAGGGAAGAGGCGCCATAACACCCACCGGGGCTGGGGTGGACTCCCAGCATGGGGAGCCCCCAGCACCCCCATTCCTTGGGATACGGGCTGCGCCGGGCCCTGGCTGAGCGTCCCCGAAAGAAGCAGCGGCCGCCCCTCCCTCACCAAGGGGAGGTGAGGGGGTCCCCGGGTCGGGGTTAGGCCCGAGCCCCCCCGGGCTCCCAGGCCACGGGCGCGCAGGGCGGGAGTGGGATGAGGGTTTGTTTTCCAGGGGGGATTTCCTAAGGCCCAGAGAGCAAACCACTGCTGTCCTGGCACGCGTTGCTCCTACGGTGTAGTGCGTATCTCAAGCTCATTAATTGAGCAAGATCTGCTTCGTCCTGCAGGGGCTTAGAAGTCATTTAAGTTCCTACTACACCTGGAGACTTTTAGTCTGGCTTCTCCTGTTCCAGGAATGGAATTTAAATTACGTTAGCAACAGAAGGTTGTAGCTGCTAAAGCAGCTACTGCTTGTGTAACACGGCTGCCAACACTTGCTTTGCTGGCTGATGCTGATGGCAGATAGGCAATTCATTTGGAAGCTTGTCTACTAATTAAACTTAGATAATATTTCTTTTAGACTGCCTTCCTTCTGGACAGGGTTGCATCTGTTGTGAAATATGTATGTGGCTATATATATATATATATATACATGTTCTGGTACTGGATTATCTCCCCACCATATGGGAGTCTTTCCTCTCCCTGAATCTCAGCTACTTGCCCAGCATTTTGATCAAAGTATCTGGAAAACCAAATACTGGTATCTTCACACGTCAGGCATCGTTCAGTGTCTCGGGTTTAATGTTTATGCCTCAGCAGAAATGTTACTTTTAGAAAAGAAGAGAGTTTTTCGAGTGCTGCTCTGTCAAGTGACCTTGCTGCTGTCAGCATCTTATTACATCCCTTTATTGAGCGTTATTTTGATTCAGAGTTTATCTTCAGGGATGATAGAGAGTTACCGTTTTGCCTTAGCTCTGCAGTCTCTGGCGTTGCATAATTTATGCAACGTGCCACCCTGGCAGAAAGTAATCACCTTTCTTCCTGTGGTCACTTGAGTCTGGGATTTTCTACAAGGAAATCGATGTTGTTAGCAGGTAAATTCAGCAGGCTGGATTACAGCACCCTGTAAATATAAGGTTAAATTTTTATTTCCCCAAAGTGTTTAGAGTAATTTTTCTTGCTCACAAACCCAGCGCTTGAAGGGATGTTGAATCCGGGGGAGAAGGGAGGATGCATCTCCTCAGGCCACTGTAAATATCTGCGCCTTGGTACTGTAATAAAAAAGTGTTGCAGGCAATAACCACCTGTGATAAATTACATTTGTGCTGTTTAAAAATTTGTGCGTAAAAAAAAGCTGTTCAAGGATGTTTGCAAGCACTGGTGAGAAGAGCTGGAGACACGTTTTGCTCGATGAGATCAGAATTCGTTTTTTTCAAAGATGACATGGCTAATAAAGATTCGGAATAGCTGGAAAAGGCACCCTGCTCTTTAAAAAGTCCCATCATTTCTGTATTCGGAAGTTACCGAGTTTACCTCCAGCTCCAGCACTCCAAAGCAGGTTCTGAAGAGTCCTCACATCTACACATGAATGTAGAGCTGCATTATAAGGTGGAATAAAGATCTTTAGCTCAACATTTTCACACTGGGCAGCTTGAGCTGCGTGTCCTGTTGTGCCTGTCCTTTAGAGCTTAGTCACAGCACCACAAGAAAACTTACCTGTGGGAATCCTGAAAGGTGAATTTACGTTTTCCTTACCCTCCTGTTGTTCTACCGGTGCTCCCAAAGCAACCACTGCAGTGCTAGGTGGTGGCACATGTGCCCGGGCAGAGGGTGAGAAATCTGGTTCAGAATGCAGGGAATCAGGCAGTGGGTGATGTGTGCCAATTTCAGATTCCTCTTCAGCCTTAGAGGAACTATCAGTACAATCAGGGCTTGCACGATCCCCTGAAAGATACTTCATAGATTTTCCCCTGATGTTCTTTTCAAACAGTGAAACAACCAGTGACTATGGAAAAAACTGTGGGGAGTGAACCAAGTTGTTTTATGAAGTGTCTGATCAAAAAAGGTTTTTTGCTGAGAAGAAATTAGACTTCTTGCGTGGTTCAGCAGAGATTGCACCAGCATTGGTGACATCAGCACAGGGCACAGGGCAGGCAGCAGGCAGAAGCTGCTGGTAGATTAGTGACAACCTGTGCTAGACACAAAGTTGCAGCAGAAGATAAATGGCGTTTACAACTCTGTGACTAATGTGATGAGCTGTCCCTATGGGTATGACTATTTCAGAGATCACCCATGTTGGTATTGAACAGTGGTTAAAAAGGAACACTGACGTTTGAAATTCACTGTTTTATCACCTACTTTTGGCCGTCCCCCTGCAAGCTCAGATCCAAAGATCAGCTGAGGACATTATCCTTATGGCACCCCTCTCTTGAGATGCTCATTTCCACTTCCTCCTCTGCATGTGAGTAAATAGTTTGAAGGAATCAGATTCCTCTCTGTTTAGTCTGCTCTGTGTGATAAATACCAATTAGTAGCAGCAGCTAAGAATTACAACTTCTGTCCCTACCACAGAATAGTTGAAATTAGGCAAGAGAAAGTGACGATGGAAACAATAGCAGTATTAAATCCTGTTCACTCTTGCAGAGCTCTCTGCAGTTCCAGCTCTGCTGGCATGAGGTGTTGCTGAGAAAGAGCGTGTGTTGCTTCACCTGTGAAGGGCAAACAAGGCTAACTGTGAGGCAGAGGTGGTATTCCCTCGTTCTCCTCCTGTGGAAAAATAGATCTTGAAAGTTATGATAGTAACAGCCTCAGTTCTCAGAGCTCAGTTCGTAATAGGACACTGTTTATGGGGTAAGTAACAGATTGGGACCACATTTGCATAAGAAAGACCAGTGCTACTGTAAATTACATCTTGCTCTCTGCAATACCATAATTAAAGGCTTTATGGTCTGTAAACATCATGTTTAAAGACAACTTTAAACGCATGCACAAGCACATGCTCACCTGTGTGTATCTTCACCTTACCCATGGAATCAAAGCCTGTAACTGGTTGAGGGCACTGTGTAGCAACAGAGTTGGAGTAATTTTTAGACTTAGTACAGCAGCATGAAAACTGGACTGCTGGTTTTTTGCCAAATTCCAAAGTAACCCTTACTGCTTTTAACAAATACACCTTTGACCCATTCAGTTGCACTGGCAGTAGCTATCTTGTGCTCCAACCATGAGTTAGTGAATTATGAAAACTACTTATCTTTAGGGTGTTGCTGGCTTTTTTATTCTCAGGTACAACGATGAAAAACTTACCTGCAGAGATGTATTCCACGTGCTTAACTGAGTAACAGCGTGCACATACACACGGGGAACGCTGCCAGCACTAACAGTGACATGGCACTGGCTTCACATGACTTGTCTGGGAGGGGACAGGCAGCTCCTGCTTGGAAACACACCCCCGTCGCCCTTGCCTAAACCCTCATAAAGTTTCGACAGCAGTAGTGAAAAGTGAGGAGTTCAGCTCTGGACTCTGAATAGACACAAAGGACCTCTCCTAGGCTACCATCAGCAGGAGGTGAGCAAAGAACGAGCAGCCAGAGTTCAGGGGTGTAGTAGCTTGGAAAGACATGATAGAGACTTTGAGGAAGTCATTAAAAGGCAATATCATGTGTCTGTGTGAAGTCCATTGTCAGCTTTTCTAGGAACGGTGGTGTCCCTTAAAACCCTGCAGTGCTTGGTAGGACATCAAACACCACGTCTGGTCCTGTGTCTGTCCACACAGAGTGGCTGATATGCAGCTGTTCAGGTGACCAGGTAAGTAGTCCTGTGTTTTTTGTTCTATATGTTCTGTACTTTCATGGATAGTCACAGCCTTTGTTCTCCCAGGAAAGGTTTTCCACTGTCTGTGCCGTATGAAGGTTGATTTCAGTGAAGTAAGATTACACCAGAAGCTTCAAGCAGGAAGGCAAGAGGAATCCCAAGGAGCTGGGGTGGGCAGCCCATCCATCACAGCAGAATGAGCTGTTCTGAGCTGCACCTGCCATGCAGGTCTGTGGCTGGTGGAAGAAGGATGCAGTGCAATGGGTGCAGTACGGGGAAAGGGCACCTGTGCTGCCTCATCTTGGGGCTGTCTGGGCACCAGAGATGTAAGAGAACAGCAGGCATGGGGCATAAATAATAAATAACACGTTAAAAAAAATGTGAAAAATACGGCAGGGTTTTTTTCAGATTATACTCCGAGTATATTGAGCATTTTAAAACTTGACTTAGACAAACTAGCTTTTTTTGGTACCTGAAGTGGAAAATTCAGTGAAAACAAGATCTGTGACTTAATGAACAGTTGCTGGGCAAATGAAGTTATACATGGAAATAATAATGTTAAAAATGTATTAGAATTCTTGTTAAACTGGTGTATGTATCCCCTTTAATGTCAAAAGACTGATTGGAAAAGCAATTACTTTTACTTTAGGGTTGAGAATTTGCTTTGGATCAAATTTTGTGTTAACTAATTTGAAATAACTGGAAATGAACCTTTTTTTTTTTTAAGCAGTACTAGTTCTAGCTGATATTTGGAAATAGCTGCAGGCAGCTGAGAGCTTCAGTGGTTGATTTGGGGCTGTAAAATACGCCAGCATGAGAGCAGTGCCAAGCAGCTGAATGGCTTTTTTGTTTGCTGAAACAGCCATGGTTACATGAATGGTTTTTTAATGTATTTGGTGTATTCTGAATCAGGAGAGACATTATGCAATAAAAAAAAGAGTAGGTAATGAGATGTTGGGAAAAACCTACTCTATCCAAATTTATCTGAGTTTAATGTAAATAATGTAAAATTTTATCCTGAAAAGTGGCTTAGTAAAGGCAGTGTACTGAAACGGAGGATAAGCAGATGTGGCAGCTCTGTTTTGAACTTGAAATCTTTGCCCAAGCCAGCCTTCTGACAAAAATTGATTATTTTAAAAAGAGTTCTAGAAATGTGATTGTAATTTTAACTCTTTCCTAAATGCACAGAATATGTGAGTCAATCAAGTAATAGCTCCTTCTTCTAAAAGCTCAAAGCAGAGTGACATTTTCCACAATGCTCTGCTCTCTAGCTCTTCACATGCAAAGGTTCAGCAGGATTGAGTCAGCAGTGCTGGATGGAGGAACCTCTGGAACATCAGCCTTCCAGCTCAGTGTGGTTCCCCCTTTACATCTGCCTCTCTGAATCTAATGTTGTCTGCTACAAAGTCATCAGAGCAGAATAATCTCTTTAACCACAGAAAACTATGGCTGGCACTATTTACTCTACTGTCCCAGCAGAATAATTGGATATTGCTGTTTTCAGCTCCCTACTGGGTGGTTGTAAAGATAGGGATGTGCCCAGCCTAAGGGCAAATAACAGGAGTTATAACCAAAAGAATTCCAAGTGGAAAAAAAATACAGTGAAGGTTGTCAAATACTGGAACAGATTTCCCAGAGAAGCTGTGAAATCTCCCTCTGTGCAGACACTCAACTGTTCAAGGCTCTGAACAACCTGTTAAGAAAGCTGGAATGGAGCAAAGTCTCCAAGGAATGGATTATTCAAGCCTGACATATTTCAAGCATTAGTAGTGGTTTCCTGGAGACAGTGGGCACACCTGCCCTGAGAGGACCTGTGTGACAAGATGGGCACATAGTGGATGTTACGTAACGGACGTGATTAGAAGGTCTTTTAAAAATTAAGATAAGATCCATTTAAATTTGGCCTGTGGCATGTTATTTATGCTGCTTTGTTCAGGCTAGCAGGTTATTTTTGGTTGTTTCTTATGGGTATTCTTCATCAGATAAATTAGAGTTCAACTGTATTTTATCAATAAAGATGTGGTTGGCAAACAGTATCTGAGAGGAAAAGAAAATCCCACAGACTGGCTGTGGTAGCTCACGAAGTCCAGTAGTGAGGAGCTCTGTGTCTGGGGAAGGACAAAAAGCCCTGGGACACTGCAGGTTCTCTAACACATTCTCATTTTGAGCAATAGCACCTTAGGGCACCTCTCACACTACCTCTTTTGGCCAAGGGAGAGAAAAGTGAACTTGGATTTGGTTCCTTTTTTAAGATTGCTACCAAAAGTTAGCATATCCCATAGGAGTACATCCAACCCTAGTGTTGAAATACAGGGTTAGGAGTTTGCCTCAGGGTTTCAAGTTTGAAATCCCTTTTTGCCTTATTTTTCTTTCTTCCTTCTCAGAACTGTCTAATATCAGTTTCTTCCACTAAAGTGTGTGGTGTGGTGTGGTGTGGTGGGCTGGCCTTGCTCTTTTGTGTCTGTGAGTAAGCAGGAAGAAGGTGTCTGATTTTTCTGTCTCATGCCCTTTGACCTGCATACTAATATGTAACGTAACAGAGTTGGGAACACCTGTAAATAAACACTGTTGTATTTGTAAGAACATACCTTGAAGGCTGCAATTTCAAATCTAAACTATAACCTCCTGACTAATACAGGACTTCTTTTTGACAGTTTATTCCTCCTTTCTGAAACGCTGCAAGAAGAATACTTCCAAGAGGCTTCCCTCCATCATCAAGGTAATAGAATATCATCTTCCTAATGAGTAATTTTCCAACTGTTTGTACCCTAGACAGGGACCTTTGAACCTTCTCTGTGCTTGTCTTTGTACTTTAGGTAACAGTTTGCCTGTGCTTTAATATTCTGCTGAGTAGGAAAAGCAAAATGGATTAAATTCAGCAATCCTCAGTAATCTGGCCGTCATATAATTGGAAGTTGTGTGTTTGTTCTTAAAGACCATGTGAAACCAAGAAAACATTAAGGAATGTTTTGCTAATTATATTTGACGATAAGACTGCAGAAATATAAAAACAGCTACACAATAATCCCTAGGACAGCCAGAATATGGCCTGAAATACAGAACCCTTCATGGCCATGGCCAGCAGTGAAGCCCCAGCAGCTACTCAAACCTTAGGTTTGATTTATTTTTTAAATTTTTCTTAACAAAACCATCAACAAATGGTCAAGCCAGAGCCAAATGCAGGGAGATTTATTATGAGATGGCCATGTGCCCATTTTGGACTTTAACCCTCTAAGTGACCATAGCAGGACTCGAAGCAAAGATGATTTTCTTACTTACCATGTTCTTAAGCTGTAACTCAAGAGTATGAATGAAGCCTGTGGGGCTCTACTGTGTTAATTTTCTGTGGCACAAACTCACTTTGTTTTCATCCCTGTTTGTTTGATTGCATGTTGTCATTGTGGAAGAACTTATGTCCCACATTATTATTTCCTTACAGCCTGGGAAGGGCTGGAGTAGCTGCTGGGTGCTACAGCATATTCCTGGGCCAGGTCAGGGGAAGAAGTCTTACCACAACACACCAGTGACACAATCAGAAGCTTTGGTTTTGGCTGTTCTGCCATTTTTCTTTGTTATCCTTGCATCCCTGTTAATCTTCTGGGACACTGCTAACTCCTCAGGAAATAAGGGCATTTTTCTTCTCGAGATCTCAGCTTTGCTCAGTGGCCAACACACGAAGGACAGAGCAGGACAGGACCGGGCACAGAGTAAATACTGGACACTTTTATCACTGAACTGCAAGTGGAGGGGGTTTGCTGTTGTCAGCATCATATTCTGCCACTCTCCAGCTGGACAAGGTTCACTTACTTAGATCACCTTTTATTTCAGATGGAAGGAGATTCTGGATATTCCTCCACTGCTGAGCTGCAGAAGCAGGTAAAGGGCTCAAGCTCATCGTTTAAAGGAAGCATTATGCAGATGCTTTGGAAGGCTGGATGTGTTGAATCATCTTCTAAGAGAAGTGACAGACACATCCTCATTCCAAACATTTTAGCATAATTAGGAGCTCATCTCTTATCACTAAAGCAACACTTCCCCAGCATTTTTCCCTTCCAGTGGACTGCAGCTACAGCAGCAAGTGGGGAAGGGCCTGTTGTCTTTGCTTGCATGGCAAGAACCCACCACAGTCCCCCATAACCAGGAGCTGTGCCACCTCACTGGGCGTGGTCCTCAGAGTTGTCCTGCTAAACACTTATTTCCCAGCTGATGTGCCCCAGTCTCTTCACCTTGCCAGCAGCAACCCTGTTCTGGACTTAAGGAATTTGCCAACATCTACAAGCACTTTAAGAGCAAGAACTAGCACTTTGGGAGCAAGAACTCAAGCAATCCATGAATTAGTTTGGAAACTACTGTGCTGTAGCTGTTGGCATGAGGAGAAACAGGGTATTAAGCACTTGGACTTGATGAACAAGATTTTTTTTCCTATGTAAACTTCTCTACTTCTACATCTCATGTAATTATACTGTGTGGGATTCATGTAATCACTTCATAACATGCAATAAAAACACAGCCTCAAAACAAGACAGTTTCTAGCCAAAGGGCTGTTAAAATAGCTGAAGTGCTGAGCTTTAGCTCCTCTCTGTCCTGTCTCAAAGCAGGACATGCACAGTGTCTGTGAGTATTAGGAGTTACTAATGTTTGAAACTCTTGAGCAGGAGGATGCTAAAGCAACTGAAACCTTATTTGGTCTAACTAAAAATTCTGACACTCGTAAGACAGAATTTTTGTTTGGTATGCTCTTTCTTCATCCCAGGAGAAAAAGGATTTATAGGATACAAGTCTGTTAAAAAGCTCAAAGCTTTCTGTAGCTTCTGTAACCTTTTTGTCTAAAGAATATGTAAGTGATGGTCCAGAGTCTAAAGATTAAGAAAGCCTTACATCAGCATACATGGGGCATAACATGGATGCAACTGGAAGTATGAAACTGCTAAGAGCAAATCTCTGGCCCAGGATCCAGCAGGCACAATCTGATGCTGGAGGAGAGGCTTTTGCCAGCCTGGCATTTGCACTTCAGTACACCCAGTGATAACAGTGGCAGCCGAGTGCACTGCTCTCATATAAACCCATAGGGTTCACAAACATCATACTGTAGGGCAAGAGTCCTGTCAGTTTCTTGCTCCCTAGCTGCTTTTTTGATTTAAAAAAAAAAAAAAAATTAAAAGAAGGAGGTGATAGGAGGAAGTGGTTGGTTGTTTATTTTAATAGGGAATGTTTCAGTGCTAATGAGCAAAGTTCTGTCCTGGACAAATAAATATTGCTCCTGGGCCACGTTTAATGTTCTGTAGTTGTTACAGAATCTAAAAGCCATGTAAAGAGGATTCCTTTATATTGCATTACCCTAAACCATCTGCATTTGGCATTTCTCAGAGCTGCCTCTCGTGTTTGTCCTCTGACAGGAGGTGCGCAGGACAGCAGCTATGAATCACAGTGTTTTTACTCCAGTCTGTGCAGCACAACACCATAGTTAAAAAACAGGAAGGACAGAGGAATGAAGAAGACAACAGCTGGTTATTACACTATTGCATTGATTTTTAAAAAAAACATTTACATTGCAGATAAATATAATTAATATTCACTCGTGAAAACCAAATTAATTGCACTCCAGAACCAATTCCAGCTTGGACTACTCTAAAAGACAGATCATTAATTATAAGTTTGTTGTATATTTGCCAAACAACTTTGGTTTGGCTATTTAAATATTCAAATATATTGAATACTGCTTTTTGAATATACTTATTCCTGTTAACCAGGTCATCTGAGCACAGCAGTTCTTGACTGCTGTGGGGAGAAAACACTGCATCCTGGGAGGGAGAAAATACTGAGGAAGGGAGGTGCTGAGATGGAGCAACTGTCCTTATCACCAGGTGTTTCTTTCCCACTGCTCCAGAAGCCCCTGGAGTTATAGCCCTCTGGGTACTGAGCAGCATGCCAAATAAAAACAAAGAGGGAAAAATCAGCGGTCCTTCCTCTCCCTTTGGTTATTCCAGAGAAATTGCACATCAGTCACGCATCGGGTCTCTGTGAGCACGGCAGATGGATGTGTTTTCACAATTACACACAACAGCCCACAACAACTTTGTTATTGTGTTCTTCAGAGTGTGTGTGAAGCAAAACAGGCCATCACAGGACTGCCTTCATCATTTCAAATACCAAAAATGCCAGGGCAGGACACAGCAGCACGTGCTTACTCTTGTTGCTTCTCACAGGGAGAGAAGCTCTCGGATGCCTTGAGGATCAGTGCCTACGTCTTCAGTAGAGGCGTGCTCACGTTCACTGCCTTAGTGAACTCTGGTTCTTGGTAAGAATGTTCAAACAAAGCAGCTTGAGGAGAAACTTTTCTGTGGAAAGGGGGGAAACTGGATGAAGAGATGGGCAACCAAGAACTGTTATTCCCACAGGTTTATGCAGAGTATAACTTCAGGCAATTTCTGGCAAACAGCATGGCTGGAGTTCTACGACTATATGGAGGGAGATGAGTGGACAATCTTCCTCATTGGTGAGTTTTAACAATGCTCCTCAGGAGAAACCATCCATGTATTACATATAAAAGGGGGACATGGACAAGCTTCCCAAACTCACTAATCCTCCCACTGACAAGCACTGGCTTGGATGGTAGCCACAGCTGATGTGGTGCAGCTGATCTGTTTTGGCATGGGGTCACCATCAGAACCCTGTACAGATGAAACATCTGATCTTTTTGCTGCTGCTGAAGTGGCTTCCCTGTGAAGACACTTGGCTCCCGTGAGAACTGAATGACTCAGTAGAACTAATTACTAAAAATTTAAGTAAAATTAGTGAATTCTACTCTTGCTGTAGGACTTAAACTCTTTTCTGTGATTAGTAGCTGGTGAACAGAACTGGTAGGGACCTTGCAAGGTCCTAGAGATCAACTCAACCTTACCCTACTTGGATTTAAAAGCAACAGAGACCTCCCAGCCATCTAGAAAAGCGTTTTCTCAGCTTCAGTTATGTCAGGTTTCAACCTCTGAGACATTTGTCTGCTCTAACCCCCTTCCCATTCTTTAATCTTACCTGGATGTCAGAACTTACCCATATTCCAAAGCACCTTGGGGCAGGGGACATGCACTTGGCACGTCTGGGTCCCAGCAAGGTCCTCTGGGTACTATGCCAGTGTATTTTGTTTCTGATTTAGCCATAGCTCTCAATTCATTCACACATCTCTGCCCTCTCCTCACACCACAGGGGCTGCATTGGTGCCTGCACTTGCTTTCTGGGGCTTCAATGGAATCCTTCTGGTGGCTGATGTAACAGGAAAGCCAACTTTCATTACTCGCTATCGCATTCAGCTGGGCAAGAATGATCCTGTAAGTACTTCCCACTCTGTCTTTTCTGCTGGCTAAACACTTCCTGCAGTCTCTTAGGCCAGGAATGGGGAGAAGAACCTGTTATGCTTTTTTCTTGCAACCAGGTAGGAGTCCAGGACGATCAAGCCAAGTCTTGTATACCCACTGCAGAGTGGAAGGCAGATCCTGTAATGAGGCTACTGATCAGATCTGCATTGACTGCTTGTTAAAGAGCTGATCCCAAAACTAACTGCCTACAAATCTTAAAGCTTTTCATCCTTCCAACTAAAACTGCATCGCTTCTTTCTTAGCCTCAGGTCCTTACTTCTCTTTTGCAGGTAGATACAAAGAAACTGTGGAAAGCCATCTACACAGCGCTGGGTAATCAGTTCTTTATCTCCTTTCCCATGCTTGTGGCCATGTTCTACATCATGCAATGGTGGGACAACACCTTCAGCAAGGAATTACCAACCTTCCAGTGGTTTCTTGTGGAGCTAAGCATTTTTACTGTAGTAGAGGAAATTCTCTTCTATTATACGCACAGGTGAGCTGAGCACAGGAACTGGACTCTTGATATTCCTCCATGCCTTTAAGCTTATACTTATATCCTACAACAGCAATAATCCTCGTCCCTCTGTTCCACCAATCTTGTATTTATATGGGAAATCTTACAGGTCCTGAAATCCACCCTCACAACTTGAGGCCTTGATGCTGCCAGTAACTGTAGTAAACAAAAATGTGTAGAATTTTAAAGGTGGAGCAGCTTAAAAACTAAGGAAGAAACAAAACAGGCAGTTTTGCACAGAAGCTGTAACCCAGCATTCTTTGAAAAGAACAAGACTGACTATCCTGAAAGAAAAATCTCAAGGGTCAGTGACTGATCTCTGTTCCCTTGTACAGCACTGACAAATCAGGGCCTGGCTCCCAACACTGCAGGATTTCCAAGCACTGACACCAACATTAGAGGACAGAACTAAAGCAAGGAAGACAAAAACCTGTGCAGAAGCAAGCACGGTACTCTTGGAAATATGTAGGTTTCCCTTTAGGACAAATGCACCCAAAAAATGTAAATGCCGTTTTTTACGGAGGACCCATGGAACCGAAAATTCTGATTCTTTGACAGTTGCCAGTAGAAAAAGTCGTAACAGTGAAAATATAAAGTGAGTTTTCCCCTAAGTAGTACTCCCAGATTTGCATAAATAAGTAATTCAGGGACTTTGATTTATGGGATCTATCTGGACTGAGTTTAACATCAGCCAGTGGACACATTAATTAAGGGCTCAATACAAAGAGAGCAAAGGAAGCACGTCCTACACTCTTATTGCCAGCTGCTCTGAAATCTTTATGTTAGAGGAGATACATAAGTCCCCTGCAGAAATTCCGTGTTCTGTTACTCCTTTCTTGCAGAGCTCAAAACCTGTCTTTCTCTGTTTGCTCTACCTAGGCTTGTTCACCACCCAGTCCTGTATAAGCACATTCACAAGAAGCACCATGAGTGGACAGCCCCCATCGGTGTGGTCTCCATTTACGCTCACCCAATAGAACACATAGTAAGTGGATTCTCCCAGGTCATCCTTCAGTTGCTGTGTGGAGTGTGATTTCCATGGGATGAGGTGGAATGGGAAGAGAAGAGAAGAGAAGCAAATGTGCCCTTAGGGGCTTCTTCCTTAGGAAGAGGAAGCTGAGCTGCACTGCCAAGAAGCTCGGCTCTAGGAGGGTTGTAGTAACTGTTCATACTGGACTCCAGTAGCTTTAAGAGCACAGATCCGAGGGTCTGCAGTAGATAAGGAACTGCCTGGACAGGGCTTCCATGAGCCCTAAGGACTGGGAGCACAGACAGCAAGAGATATGACACACAGCCTGAGGAGTTGTGTGGACTCAGAATTCTGTCAGGATTTTCATGCTGGTGGCTGGGATCAGTGTTTGCAAGGAGTGTATCCCAACACTCCTCCAGCTGAGACTTCTCAGGGAAACACATCCCACCTTCAAAAGATTCCACTTAGAAATTCTGTTACCAATAGTCCTGGGCTGCAGCACCAGCTCTGAGGGTCTCCCCAGCTGAGAGTCTTTGGGCAGCACAATGACTGAGGAGCCCAGCTGAGCTGTGCTAGTGCAGGCAGCTGGGTCTGGGCAGCCCGAGCCGTTTGTGCCACGGGCAGGACACAATGAAGTGATGAAGCTGGGTTTGTTACATTGCTGCGTGTGTCTGCAGGCTGTGCCCTTTCACAGTGAGGTTTCCCAAGAGCAGCTTCAGCATTATTCCAAGGTGAAGCTGAAATCCACACCTCAGACTCCAGGGTGATTTGCTGGAATCATCCTGTCCTCACCCAGGGTTTGGTGTCATGTCTAACTTCTACTGCAGGCTTAGGGAGCTTGGGCTATGACAATGGTTTGCAGTTAGTAGAACTCTCTTATCTCTATTATTACTTTTTGGATGATTATGTAACTTTAGTCAGGTGTTTGCAGAGGGCTTCCCTTTACACTGTTTGCACAAAACCAGTGTGATGGATCACCAGGTGACAATTCAGCTGCTAGAGGAGAGTCTGCTTGTTGTGGACCCGTTAATGAGGTAGTTTCTTCTCCTTTCCAGGTCTCCAACACTCTGCCTGTCATGACTGGCCCAGTGATCATGGGATCTCATATTGTTTCAATCTCAGCGTGGTTCTCCATTGCTCTTGTAACAACAAGCATTTCTCACTGTGGCTACCACCTGCCCTTCCTGCCATCTCCAGAGTTCCACGACTTCCACCACCTCAAGTATGTCTGGGCACTGCTCAGCTTCCCATTCTCCTGCCTCTCCTGCCTGTGCCCAGGCACCACTGACAGGGAAAGCTCCTTTCTGAGGGTCAAGGGGGTTTGCCTAACTCATGCACCAGCAGAGCAGCTCTCCAGTTCACCTGAGAGCAGGCTGAGTTCTTAAAACAGTTAGAGATCGGGATTTCAAGGGATTCCAGCCCTGTTAAGGACAGTTCTCTGCAAGGCTCTTCCTAGAAGTTCAGAATACACTTCATGTGATCTAAAGACAAAAGCAAGGGCAAGTCACACAGGTGAAATAGGCGAGCCTGCCTGTCTGTCCCTCTCCCGTACACTAGGATTAGTAACACTGATCAGATTACACTTTGCCCAGACAATCACCATTAACCCTTCCTGACAGAGATTCTCAGCCTGCTGTGCTGGAGAGAGAGCAGTTGCAGCAGACTGTTCAAGGATACATACTCGAGCAGTGGAGAAGCATTCCCATCTCCCAGTGGGCACTACATTCAGACATACTCCCCAGAAATGTCTTCCTCTCCTGCAGAACCAGCCCAGGGGACAGTTCAGTCACCACATGCCAGGACACAGATCACTGCAGAGCCGAGAGACTCTGGAACAGCTGTGCCAGCTGGAAGCACATCTGCTCTATACCCCAGGACAGCCAGGTCTTGAGAGCACATGGGAATTGGTAACATGGGGGTCCAGTGCTCCCACAGCTCTGAGCTGCCCAGGAGAAACATTGCTGCTGATCAGTGTCACCGTGTCTGGGCAATGATGGCACTAGAGGGAAGCTGCACAAGGTTCACCCAGAGCTGCCAGTAAGACTGGAGCAGGGGCAGAAATCACATGGACAGATTATCAGGGCTCAGAAAGGAATGGAAAGAAAAAGGGCAAGGTAACCTCAGTAACTTCCAGTGATGTTTATCTCTGTTTGGTTCCCAGGTTCAACCAGTGCTATGGCGTGCTGGGAGTGCTGGATTTTCTGCACGGCACGGACAAAGTGTTCAGACAAACCAAAGCCTTCGAGAGACACAAGGTCCTGCTTGGCCTCACGCCGCTCTCTGAAAGCATCCCCGAGACACCGAAGAAAGATGAGTGAACCAGCCCAGCAGCTCTTGCCCAGCCTGGTGATGAGCAGAGTTAGAGACAGTGATTTATACCAAATAGTATTTTAAGTGGGAAACAAGTTCCTGTCCACACATAACAAAACATGAATATGCTGCTTGAAATGACTGCACTTTTGCTGCCACTATCTTCTACCTAAGACACATACACACAAAAAAACCTGCTCTAGAAATGTACTTTTAAACAAAATTTACTGGTTTATTTCTCCGTTACTTGCACTGCCCCTTGGTTCCAGCTGCCTGTGTATGAGCCAGGTGTGTTCTGGGCCACGTGGCTCAGGCTTCTCATTATTGAGGTTTTAGCACCAGACTCCATAGGTGATGATTTGGCCTCTCTTACTGGCACTCACTCTATAGAAACATGGAAGTCACTCCATCTACAAGTGATACAATTAAAACCAGTTTTTGTGACTCAGAGCACCTGGGATATAGGATGCAACCCCGTGGAAAATCACTGGGGCCACAGCTTTAGAAACACTCCCCTGCACACGACATGCAACAAGGGCCTGACTTCTCGTGAGCAGTTGTTCTGCACGGGAGGTCAGTACAGGGCTGAAGTGGGGCTGCCACAGCCTCACTGCTGCTCCACAGACAAAGGGAGTTTCCCCTCATGGGACATGGAAGCAGAGCTGGGAGCTGATGTGCTTCATGGCTTCACCTCCTCCTGCTGAGCCTCCCCTCGATCTGAGACACAACCAAAAATCTACAATGATAAATTATAGAGATTTTCCGAGGAAACCAGAGTCTGTGCTGTCCTGAGCTGTTTGGAGATTACAGAACCCCTCTAGGAAAGGACCCACAAAAGCAGCCCCAGTACAATATGCACATGCCCAAGTACCCACAGACCATCTGAGACATACTGTGAATTCCCTCAAGGATCTTCCTAAGTCTCAGTCCTGCCTGGAACAAAAACATCACATCTCTCCCCAGTGCTAGAGCAGCCTCTCGAGGAACAGGCACACAGGGCTGACCTGTGCTGCACTGACCAGTGGTCAGCCCAGCTCTACCCTTGGAATCAAAGTTGCTTCCCCTGCTCCTCTCTGGTCCCTACAGCTGCACCAGGATGAACCCAGCCCAGTCACCCACCCACAGCTCCCTGGGGAGGGCCAGGTAGCAGAACAGAAAACCCAGGCACCACTGTCTTTTGAAGTTTTTATTTTTATACATTTTTTTTTGTATTAAAAAGGAAAAAGCATAATTACCACAAATTACAAAGGACTAAAGCATTACTAGAATAATGAATCACATCAGCCTAGAAAGCAGATACTCTGAATAATATTAATGTTATAATACAAGCTCTCATTCAAGTATTTTACATTTTTCTCTTTTCCTTTTATACGTGATGATGATCCTAGCACATGGGTCAAAGATTATGTACTATCAACAGAGATGGATCATGTACAGCGGGCCGTATTAACAAGATTTTCCTCCCAAGTGATACATGGTCTGTGATGAGTCATTTTAAGTTTGTCTCTACTATAAATGCAGCTGAAGAAGGTTGCACACACTCTCTAGTTTTGGGAAACAGAAGGCTGAGGTTGGACACATGGGGTTTGAGAAGGGCCAGCACATCGAACCATCACCCCTTTAGCTCCAGGCGAGCGAGCAGAAGGCTGCACTTGCTGGGATGCAGCTCAGTGGGGGTCTCTGAGCCACAGGTCCAAAGGTTTCCAAACACAATGGGACCAGGACAGGCTCGGGGGGAAGATGGGGAGCAGGGCTGCACCAGGGAGGCTTGAGGGACCAAGTGGTGCCAAGCACCCCCTCCCACGAGGGGCACCACTGGCACAAGCCACCCTGCTGCAGGGCTGACACCTGGGGAGAGAGCAGGGGGACAGCGTGGGGAGCTGGAGGGACCCCAGCACACTCCACAGGGGCCAGCTGGCACCCAGGGCACTCCCCGCTCCTCTGGAGCTTCCCACCAAGGGGATGTGCTTGTCACAGATACATCGGTCCTATGTTCAAGTGTCTGCAGAAAGTGAAACTGTAAACTACTCCTGGAAATGCTGCCCTCCAGCCACCCGCTCCACACCATCGAGATGAACATTTGCTTAGGAAAAAAAAAAATGAAAGAAATTCTTTTATCTGTTATTTGTATTGGAAACTTCAGAAAAAGTCAGTGAGGCATTTAACATCAAGTGTAGCAACCCTTTCAAGAAGAGCCCAGCATCCATTTCAAACAGTGACAAGTGACATAACCAGCCTCAGAGGAGACAGGAGACAATAAGCATTGCAAACACAGCTTGCTACATTTACAGTTTTCCGTTTTTTTTTTTTTTTCTTTTTTTTCCTTTTGATAAAGTAACTGGAAAGGCATTAACAGCTAGAAGGCCCCCTCTGCACTGCCATGTGGAACGTGGCAGGACACTGAGGTTAAACACATCAGTTTGTTACAGTACAACGACCAGTCCCGAGCAGGTGCCGAAACTCGAGGGACCCCAAGGGCTACAGTGAGAAGGCGCCACAGGGGTGCCAGGGGGGGCAGCAGAAGAGAGATGGACAGGCAAAAACAGAGCAGCAGCATCATTACTTTTTTTTATTTTTTTTTCCCCAAACGAGCATGGCAAAGCAACAAAGCCTCCTCAAAAACATCTTCCACCTCCACTCTGAGCCCACACCACAGCTCTGTACCTGTTGCAGCCACCTGCATTCTAAAGACAAGTTAACCTCGGCAAGGAGCCCTAAGCTCCAGCAGCCTGGAGGACCTCCTGAGAAGAGGAGCAGGATGGGGAATGCTCCCCTGACTCAGCCTCCCTCAGCCTTTCCAAAAGCAGCTGGGGCTCCTCCCAGGCTGTGCCAGTGGCTGGACGCCAGCACCACGCAGCCCTCACGGGCTGTGGGACGATCAGCGCTCACAGGAGCACGTGTGCAACCACTCAGTCCTCTGAAATTCAAAAAAGCACAACATGTGGTGGAGGTAAAGCATCCAAAACTAAAAGCAAGGCCTAACTCCCTCCTCTGCAGAAGAGCAAGAGCTTCCTCAAATGCAAACCCCCTCTAGACAGCTGTCCCTTCATCCAGTGGGGACATGAGCTATGTATGATGCCTCCTGCGTGCAGTGGCAGCCTTGCTGCAGCCACTCCTGACCCAGCTGGGCACAGACCATGCACCCGGGGAGCTCCCTGCCCTCTGCCAGCATCCACCCCACCACGGAGCAGGAGGGAACAGCTCTGTGTTCCCTTCCCTGGAGGAAGACAGGTGTGAGCAAGCAGCAGCTGCCTCAGGCTGCCATGTCCATCTTTGCTCTGTCCTACCCACTGCTGTCTCATGGACAGCAAAACAAGGCACACAGTCCACAAACCTGGAGGGCACTGGGACTGCTGGGATTGCTCTTCTGACCCACCTTCCCCTGGGTGCACACACTAACGTGACAAACCACTGACCTGGCAGAGGGGGAAGGGAAAACACTTCCGTGCCAAGACTAGAGCCTCAGGATCAGAAATTAAAAATTATTTAAAATCAATTAATATTTTGGGAAATTCTCTGGGAAATGTCCTATCTCTTCTACCACCCAAGCAATTCCACAGTCTGCTCCACAAGCAACAACTCCATAGCAGCAGCTCATCCCTACCCATTTCCTATTACATTTGTTGCTAAAACGCAGACAACTGGCTTCAAGAGAGAACACATACCGACGAAAGGAGCACAGACACAGCAGCAAGGATCACCTGTGGCACATCCAGGCCCGCCTCCACTTGCAAACAACCAGCAACACATCTACAGTGTCCTTGATTGACTCTCCAGCCTCCTTCCCAAATCAGGGACAAACCCGCCTATATCGGTAACCCCAGAGATCTGACTCCAGCTCACAAGAGGGGAAATCCAGAGATAACAGTCACGGCCACAGCACTGTACAAGTGTTACTTTTGCCCATCTTGCCCAATTCCCACCCCACAACCCCAGAGCACTGCTGCCATAAGGGAGATCCACGGCCTTGGATGGGCTCGCCTGCTGCAATCAGGCCTGCGAGCGGTACCAGCTGCAAGGTGACGTGGCAAGGGTGGACAGACCAGGGCAGGATCACACCACCAGGAAACGGCCAAGTAGCAGCTCCCCAGCCTCTCAAACCCAGCTGTGCTTTCAATTCTAGCAGCAGTTCATGAAGCCACTCCACTCAGAGCAGCCCACCTGCCCCCACCAAGGCAGCATCCTGGAGGCAGTGTCAGCTTGGGAAGAGATAACCTCAGCCAAGGCCCCACAAGCACCCACAGCCACTGCCGATGGACAGCTTGGCCGTGCTCCCTCTCTTGCTCCTGCTCTCCGTTCCTGGCTGCTCTCACCCACCCAGCCTGCAGCTGCACAGAGACAGCTCTGGAGAGATGATGACTCCTCTCAGCTCTGAGACACAGCTCTGGATCAACTGGATCCCTTAGGAAAACACTGTTCAGTACCAGCTTGTGACTTTGCAGAGCAGGCAATGCAACCAGCTGCACCTTTGGAGTGGTGCATCATGTGCCCAATCCACACTGCACACAGGAGCACAGCTCTGGAGCTCACAGGGATGGAGCCCCGGAGCCACAGCCAAGCCAGGTATCCCAGGGACCCAGCAGAAGGAGCACGATGGCAGCAAGGCAAGTGCGTCTGGCTGGAAAGGAACACGACTTTCCAGTGCTACCTCTGGAACATCTCCAGTGCTACCTCTGGAACATCTCCAGAGGTAGCACTGGACATCTCAGAGATCTCACGTCTGACACATGCCCCTCGCCAAGGATCCAGCTCACAGCCTGGGGAGGGTTTGCCTGCCAAAGTCCACCTGGTGCTGGGTATAAGGATCAATCAAGTAAATGCCACAGCAGCCCTGCAGTCACCCCCTGCCTCAGCCAAGTAAGGAGCTACATGGTGTCATCTCAGCCCTTGGAAATGCACAGGGACTGTGCCCTGAGTGGGAGACTCCAGGCAGCTGCCTGCCACAACACACACAGGGAAAGCCAGGCGAGAGCTCTCCTGTGCCAGGCAGATCTCCTGCTTGCCCTGCACAAGTCCGACCAGCAGCCCTGAGCCAGTGACTGCTGTGGGACAGCTTTCCCAGGGCTGCCTCACTCCCTGTCAGGCTGCAGCAGAAACAGCCCTCGCTCACAGCCAGGATCAGTCCCCCCAGCTGCTGTGACAATCTCCCTGCTCACTCCCCAGCCACGCTGGAAGCACAGACAGGAGCAGACCCACCTCCCGCCCAGGGAGGGCCGGGGATGCGAGCAAGGCCATGACAGGAACAGTTGCTGTCGTGGGGACAAGGCTGCCATGGTACAAATACAGAGGAGCGGCTGCGACTGCTGCGTGAGCACGAGTCTTGGATGTGACTGCCCTCAGCACCTTCCCCAGGAGACTCAGGCCTGGCAGGGAGGCATCCAAGCGAGCTGCAGGGTCAGAGGAAAGGCCGCAGGGAAGATCAGCTCGGCAGCAATGCCGTGAGGAGTCTCTGGGCCTGGGGGGAGCCAAGGGCCCAGTGCACTCCAGGGTGCAGGAAGCCAACAAGCCTCCCCAGTCCAGCTCCACCGTAAGGCAACTTTTTTTGTGTGTTTTTGGGGGTTTTTGTTTGTTTTTTTTTCTTTTTTTTTCTTCAATAATATTTCCAAGGAAGAAAGCAAAGGGAGATGTGTCTTTAAAGAGTTTTTCTGTTGTTGTTTTAGAGGGGTTTGTGGGGGGTTTTTTTGTTATGTCATTTTTTTCCAAGGGAAAAGGAAGAGAAAAGCTCCTTTGGCAAAGTCCTGTCTTTGCATGTGATGGGCATTCCTGGGGCAGCGGGTACACTGTCCAACGCAGGCTCGAGTCCAGGTGCCTGCCAGCTTCCCAACCAGCCATCCTCGCAGGAAGGAGTCAGAGCAAGCCTATCCTTGTCAAAGGTCCTTTGGTTGACTTCCAAATTGTCCGTGACGGAAGGGAGAGGTGGACAGAGGGAGAGCCAGACCCTCGGGAAGGTGAAGACGCTGGGGAGAAGGGAGCGGGAGAACGAACAGGGCGATGCTCCTGTCGCGGAGGTCGGTGTCAGACAGGCACCGCCGTACGTGGAATGGGAGACGCCAGCCGGGTCATGGAGATCAGAGGCTCCGCAGCATCGTCACACGCTGTGGCTTCGGTCCCCCACTGGGGAACCTCGCTCCTCCGAGCTTCCTGAGCGGCTGCCCCGCGATCCGAGGGGGACACAGAGGGGACTCGTTGGGGCCACAAAGAGCAGACTTGTTTTGGTAAATCCAGACGAACTTCTAGCAATAATTTAAAACTTGATATATATATATAATAATAAAAAAATCTCCCCTTTCCAACCCAGCCAAAACACATTTGTTTGAAGAGACGCTAAGACATGAGTGTGTGCACAGGAGGAGAGGGAAGGGAAAGGGTGGGTCTGCTGGGAGCGGGTCTGGCTCTGGTCAGGGTAATAATAGCAAAATGGTGTTTTGGATGCAGATCATCTTTGCTTTCCAGCCACAAGAGAAGAAAATCGTGTGCGTTGAAGTTTCTCCCAAGCAGCCTATTCCTGGGAACCCACCTTCCAGCTCCCTTCCTGTCCCACCCCCTCATGTCTGCCTTTCTCTGAGCCATTCCCCACCAACCCACCCCACCCCCCAGCAGGAAGCGGACGCTGCAGCCTCTCTACTTCCCCACTGTCTGCGACTCTGCAGCTGATGGGGCAGGGGATTGCTGGCTCAGGTTTTTGGCATCCTCTTGTGCAGGCTGGCTGGGTGAGGCGTGGGCTTGGCTGGATGGGCACTGGCTGACCGTTTTGCTGGAAGACTGGGATGGGTAGCGCTTCCTGCCATCTCCCCCTGACGTCGTCGGGTATCTCTTGTGTCCACCTTCCTCCCCCATGGGTGGCTGGAAGAAAAGCACCCCAGTATCAACACAGCCTCCTCCAAATGCAGGTGCCCCTCCCCTGGGATCAGGAAACAGCTTTCCTGAAAGCCTCCAATTCCAGCTTCTCTCCCTGGTGCATAAGGAACACACACATTCACCCCAAGCACTCAGCTGCCCTTCAGTCCAAATTTCCTGCTGCCAGATTTGACAAAAAGACTGACTGACTTCCAAATTGACCACAATGGTGACAACTTGCTCATAGTCACCTCCTTCCCACACAGGGGCACAGTCCAGAAGTTTGGGAGCCAAAGCTCCACACAATGCTGGCTCTACTCAAACCATCAATGCTCCTTTTCCTCCTCCTTCCTCACCCCATCAGGGAGGACAGGCTCACCCAGCTCCCTTATCCCACACTGAGTGGATTTGCCATATTCCAATCCCACAGTTTGTTCCCGGCCTGGCTGCAATGACTGACAGTGACAGTAGGTGTCACTGCCCCCCCTCCTGCCACCACTTGGGGACCCCCCCCCAAAATCCTCCACCCTCAGAGGGCTGTTTGCAGGGGCCAACAGTGTGGTGCTGGAATTCTGTCTACTCACATCTACTCGGAAGTCCTCGAGGCGCTTGAACTTGCTGAGGTATTCTTGCAGTTTGCTGTTAATGTCCAGATTTTTGGCTTTGGAATATTTTAAGAAGGCCCAGAACTTTTCCAGCCCATAGAGCTGCCCTGGAGGGAAAATAAAAACAATCCAGATGTCACCAGGACAAAAACCAAACAAGACACCTTTCTTCCAGGCTTCCCCACAAACCCTGCTGTCCTGCTGGTGGGCACAGCCTTCAAGGTGGAAAACCTGGAGGGAACCAACCTACATCAGTCCTGGGCAGCCCCCTTGACTTGGGATGTCCCCAGGCTCAGCTGACTCAGTGGTGACAAGGCTCAGCCACTGCAGGGCCTTGAGAAATCCTAAAGGAAACGGTGCCTCTAGACGAATGCTCTGGGAGAGCTGCAGCCTCCCACTGCCCTCCTCCAAACCCCAGCAATCTGCAGGATGGGGAGGATCCACTCAACCCTGTCCTGTGAAATGAGCAACAGGACATCCCAGTCCCCAACGTACAGCACTACGTGGCTTCCCCAAAATGATGAGAAGAGGCTCAGGGGCAGCCATGCAGCCGAGCTACATCACTGCCAATCTCAGAAAGGCCAAAGGAGGCACCTACCAGCTTCATAGTCCTTGATGGTCTCTTCTTGGAAGTCCTTAAATATGTCTGGCCGGAATTTCTTCTCCAGCCCGTAGCTGTAGTATCTGAAAAGGCACTCCAGACCGTACCTGGGAAGGGAGCAGCATACGGGGCTCAGACACTGGTGCACACACAACAGGGCAGCAGCAGAAGACTGAGAACAACCCCAGACCCACCTTCAAGCAAGGCAGAGGCACTGCCTAATTTGCTATGAGCCCTGTAAAAGGCCAAACCCTTAGAAAAGGCCACTGTGTCACTCCTCTCTTACCTGTATCCCTCCTTCCCATCCTCCACAGCCAGTTGCTTGAACTCCTCATACATTTTCTTGTTGAAGTGATCTCGGAGGAAGAAGGACCAGAACCGAAAAAGCGTGTTCATCTCCTGGGACTGACCAATGCCCAGTCGTTTCCGCTCTGTTTGGGGAAGAGGGGATGATTATCAGGCCAATCCTCATCCAGGGAGTCAGGGGCTCATGTGCAGCATGTGCAGGAGGGCCCTGTGGCACTGTGATGACACTCAGCCCCAGCACTGGACACCCTGAGCACAGCCCATGCTCCCCACAAACCGTGGGGACACAGCAGCTGCCAGCAGGGCTGTCCTGTAGGACCCTGCCTGTGTCCACCTCTGCCATGTTCCTGTCCCCAGCACGGCAGAGCACAGACACCCTGTCCCACCCCTCAGTGCAGTGTCCCTACCGTTAAGGCAGCGCCGCCGGTACTTGTGGTAGACGTGTTGTGTGAAGCCGTTCTCCTTGAGCAGCTCGTGTGAGGGATGCTGGAACTTGGGCAGGGACTGCGGGGTGCAGCCGTAGCTCCCAACAGCTGGGGTCCCCTCCGAGGGGCTAGAGCTGAGCGTGAGAGACTCCTGTCAACACCCTTCCTTGGCAGGACAGTGGGGTCACACTCCAAGCCACCTGTCTGTTTGTCCCACCCACGCCCTGTCGCTGTCCTGGCTTTGGGACATGAGCCATGGAGCAGCTTCCTAGGAAAGGGACCAGTGTCTCTAACCAAGTCTCATCTCGCTATTCTCCAAGGCTACAGATTTTCTCCAAGCCTTTCCAGGAAAGGCAGGTTTGATCCCTGTCCTTTCTGCAGTCACCTAACAGGAGACCTGTCCTGCAAGACTAGGTGCTGCCTTTCCCCTTCCTTCCCACACTCCCTCCCTCTCCCATTTCTGCCTCCTCCATGACCCCGCACGCCTGTCTCTGGTACCTGATGGAGGCAGTCCGGGGCCTGTGCTCCCTGGAGTCCATAACCCAGCCCACGTGGCACTCCATCGGAGGGTTCGAACTGTGCCTCGTCTTCCTCTTCCGTGGAGTCTGCAAGACACGGTGCATCACGGGTGTGTTCCCTTCCTCCCCAGACCCCAGCTGCGAGATCCCAGCTCCTGTTCCCCAGCCCAGCCTGGTCCCACCTTGGCATCTATCGTCCTGCCCTCTTTCACCACTGGGTAGAACCGGGGCGTCTGTGTCGGGTCCTTGAGCTGAGGCGTGCGCGGGGTGCGGGGGGTCCTGGCGTTGCGGTAGTTGGGTGATTCTGGGACAGTCGTAGGCAAGGAGCGGGCAATGGTGGAAGGCTCAGGGACTCCAAAGAGCTTGTTGGCCAAAGCGTCTGTAGGTACTGCAGGGAGAAACCCCCGCCCCGTGTCAGGCTGGGCTCTGGGCACCAGAGCATCACCACCATCCAGCAGATGGGAAGCAGCAGGGCCAGGAATGCAGGGACATATCCCAGCTCTCCCTCACAAGCAGCTTGAAATCCAGTTTGGCCAGAAAGCCCAAATCCTAGCAGCAGATGCAAAGACTGAGCTCCCCACAATGTATCTGCTTCCCAGTGGTTAACAGCAGCAACAAATCCCTGTCCCCAAGGACACGGCCCTGGTGTCACGCAGGCACCGGGCCCAGCAGGCAGCTGCCTTCCAAGTACTCAGAGAGGGTCCAAGAGGAAAGCCAAATCCTAGGAACTACATCTGAGTCTGCCACAGTCTCCTCACTCCACTGGGACACCTCTGCTTTTGGGCTCCTCTTCTAGAGCCCCATAGCACTCAGCTGGAAGAGCATCATTAATCTGGGAAAGATCCAACTCAGAATATTCTGTGCACTCTGTGAACTAGATAATCCACCACACCTGTGACCCAAGTTCCTTCTCCCCAGCTGCTACCCAGCCTCTGAGAACCTCTCAGCATAAGGAGCCTGGACAACGTTGGTCCCACCCATTCATGCCCTGTCTCTTACCTTGCTGGAACCTGGGGGGACCAGGAGGGACTTCCTGGTTTGGATCCACAGGGGGCTCTGGGGTCAGGGTGTCAAACTGCTCTCTGCTGATCATATTCACCTTCTTGAAGTTCTCCACCTCTTGCTGCATTGGAGGAGGAAGATGGTGAAGAAACCACTCACCCCATCACAACCATGGCTCTCCCTGTGCACCAGCGACAACGCTGGGCCCCAAGTGCAGTCATGGGGCCTGGGTGCCCAGAAGGCACCTGCTGCACAGGGGGAAGAAGGGGACATGCAGCAGACAGAAAACTGGGCACTGCACAGGCCAGGTCTGAGCCATCTGCTGCTGCCAAGCTTTCAGGGATCCCACAAGGCAGCTTCACTAACCAGAACCTGCTTCTTTCAGGCTTTTACCAGCCAGGTCAGAGCCAGTGCAGTAAAGCTCAAGATGAGCTCAGTGATCCCATTCTTGGCCAGGACACCCTCCTGCCACCATCTGGTGTCCCTGAAGCCCTCTCCCCACATCCTCACAGCCAAGCTGGCAGTGGGGCACAATGCTCCCATGGATCTAAAGGACCCACACCCCAACACACTGTCCCTGTCACCTGCTCACCCCACACCCTCAGCTTCTGTCACCCCCAGAGAGCAGCACTGCTTCAGCAATAGGCCAGATACCAGACATGGAAGCAGTGATCCCAGCTGAGAGCTCCAGTAAGTCATCCCACCTCATAGCCATGATTTCTGTCATTGAATGAGTCTAGGCAAGTCCCCAAAAGTGAGAGTCACCAAGTTGGGACCCAAACATTTCAAAACAGCAGATGGGCTTTCTATAAAAAGCCCGTGTCTATGCAAACTGACACCAAAACGGAGAAAAGCACAGGCCAAGTGCAGCCCAGCCACCTATGGATCCATCCTCAACACATGTAGTCTCCAACAGACCGTGCCACAAAGCACAGGGCACTGTAGGGCAGTGCAGAGACACCCAGTTCCCCTCACAGATCTGGCACTGCCAGCCTAGATCCTGGCAGACAGCAGAACAATAGGCCCCACATTCCAGGTCACCTCACTACTGGCACTTTGTTTACCTGGCTGCAACCTCCGGTCTGGTTACAGCGCTGTGTTTATCCCTGCTATGGCCAAGCACGATGCTAGGAGCCAAGAATCCCAAACACTGCAAGAGGACTAATCCCAGCTTAGCTCTACCCCACGAGTAGGCTGTAACATGCTGCACTGCCCTTTTCACCCCAGCCCAGCAGCCACTGCTGCACACGAGGCTCCCCACAGCCCACACGGAACCCTCCCATCCTTGGATCAGACCCTCTCACCTTGATCTGCGAATACTCTGGCTCAAACTGCTCTGTCCACAGGTCCTGCTCATAGTAGTACAGCCCATCGTTGATCACCTTGGCCAGCTCCGAGCTCATTTTAGCCCTGGAGGTGTGGTTGCCAGTCCGGTCCCCACCGGGATGCCGGCGCAGGTACGGCGGGGTCTGCGTCACGATGAGGATCTTGTTCACGTCGCGGTCGTCGATCTCGTAATCCGAGTCTTCGTCTGACCAGTCAGTGAAGGTGTTCTTGCGGCCATCCATCTGCTCCATCTCCTCATCGAAGAGGAAGTCGAGCTCCTCAGGTTCATCTTGGTCCTTCTGCTTCTGCTGCTGTGGTGTCTTTGACTCCTCTGGTTTCTGCAGGTAACGGGGCAAGGGTGACACCGGGTAAAGACCACACAGCGACAGGAGACCCAGCTCTTGCCCTTTGTTTCTTCACCCCAGCCCATCTGGGGAGAACACTTCATTTACACCACTGAGGAACAACTCCAAAGGGACTCAGATGGAAGCAGGAGAGACTGGGACATGACTCCCAACAGACCCTACTTGACTGAAGTCTGCCTATGTACGATCCAAATCATCCCAACCACTGGGAGACTCCCAATCCAAGAGCTCCTACATCACTTACCTTGGGCCTGGCTGGGGAAGGTCGGGGTCTCTTCTTCACTTCAATCCATGTCTCTGAATCCAGGTCTGGCAGACTTGTGGACAGGCCCTTGGGCATTGTCTTCAGGTTACTGACCTCCTCTGTTTTGGTGGGGACTGGGCTGGCAGGACGTGGGGAGCCTGGAGCAGACTCTGGAGCCAACAAGAGCCACAAAGTGCTTTAGAGGGAGGGAGGAAGGGAGGGAACCCAGGGGGTGTAGTTACAAATTACCCAACCATTCTGGCACCATGGCACAGCTTGCAGGACTAACTGGCATTCAGTGGCCAAGGCTTAACAGCACAGTGCCCACAAGTGCTGGAGTGGGAATCTCCAGTTAAGGCTGTGATGCCAGTGCTGGCCCCAGAGCTTTGCAGGTGACAGTTTCCCAGACACACAAAGCCCTAAAGCAAGTGCTCTGCTGCTCTCTGGGAAACGTTCCCAAGACAGTCTGGAGCCAGATCTTCTCCTGTCACAACTCTTATGACAGCACCAAGAAGATCCTTCACTTGGGCTCCTGCCAGCCCCCATAGGATGGGGTGACATGAGCATGGGAAGCCCATGAAGGACAGAAGATCCTTCTCCAGCAGTTGGTTGACAGCTCCACACCTGATGCCCAGTATCTCCTCAACCAGTAAAGGAAGGCTGGATTCACAAGTGTCCTCTGCTCTGCCCAGCAGCTGTAGACTACTTCCACGCAAGCCAAGAGGCTTTCAACAGGACTGATCCTCTCTGAGTCCCTTCAGCCCCAACAGAGGAAAAGCCATGCTCAGTCTCTCACATTACCCTGTGTCTGGAGGCAGCAGCATTCTGGGGGTCCAAGGACAGAGCCCACATCAGCTCCCACCACCAATGAGAAAGCCAATAGCAGAGTCCTGCCCTTGGGAACACTTCTGACTCTCAGGGTCTCAGCTGTGGTGCACTCCCAGCACTGCATTCCACACCTCCCTCCACACTCCCCCAGTGCTCACCAGTCTCCTTCTGGAAGCTCTGCCGGGGCACAAACTCAGGGCAATTGATAAACTGTGAGAAGTCTGTCTGCGTGTAGTCTGCCATTGGAGGACCAGGCAGAGCCCATTTTTCTGGCTGCTCTTTTCTCCTGATCTTCTCATCCACGATTTCCACCACCTTGCTGTCCTTCAGAGCCTGGAACCAAGCAATACTTGGTTAACTTATGGCCTTGCTTTGGCATATTGAGGAGGTCAGGCCAAGCCATTTCTCCCTGGGAGGACTAATACGAGGTGGGAGCAAGTCAAGGACAAGGGAAGGCTCCACTTGCACCTCATCCATAGTGAACAGGCATCACACAGGGGTGGTGAGAAGCAGAACAAGGAGGAAAGGTCACCTTTCCTTGCCCTCACCTTGATGATGAGGCTGATGTCAGTGGTCAGTGCCTGCACCCGGTGGAAGCTGGCGATCAGCGTGATGGGCAGGAAGCCGTCCGAGTCCATCTTGCGGCGCAGGAAGAAGTCTCGCTCCAGGTTGTCCACGCTGAAGTAATATTCTCTGTATGGACAACGTGCCAGTGAGAGAAACCTCCAAGCCACCATCTTCTGGGCACCCCCAAGGAAATAACCCACATGCACACACTGAGGGGAGCAAGCCTGGGGAGCCCAGATGTGGCTGGTGCTGGACGAGAAGCACAGTCAACAGCTCAGCTCTAACCCCTCCCATGGGATTGGCTGCACAGTCCCCACCACCCAACGCTTGGACAAGGACAGGAGGTGGTGCTCACATCTGCCTCTTGATGTAGTCTTTGAGCAGCTCCTGGTCCACGCTGTAGAGCTCAGCACTGCTGATGTTGTCGAAGTAGTAGGTGATGTTGCTGGCGTACTTCTGGGTGCGGGAGCCGTCCGAGCCCTCAAATTTCCGGTATCCGTACTGGTAGTCGAAGTGCCCTGGGGGACACCAGGAAGGGTCAGCACAGAGTCCCTGGGATCTGCCACACAGGCTGCACTGCCAGATGAGGCTGGAATCTTGCATAAATATTTCCCTCTTCCTGACGACCCTGTGGAAGCCCACAGTGGGGCACCCACATCCCTCATCCTGCTCTCTGCCTTTGCCACAGAAGAGGCCAGGAACCCTCTCATCCAGGAGCAACTGGGCAGCCCAGCTGACACACAAAGGCCCTACACTGAAGCTGCATCAGGGTTAGCACAGACACTGCCCAGTCAAATGCCAGGGCAGATGCTCTTCCTTATCCAAGCCATGACTCCTGCTTGGCTCTTAACATGGCATAAAACCTTCACAGACAATCAACATGCTTCAACTCCTGCTCACAGAAGGAGGGATCCCCCCTGTTGCAAGGGGCAGAAAACATGGAAAAGACTTTGGCCTGACTAGCAAGAAGACATTTGCTTTTATAAAAATACTAGTAAGAATTATTTGCTTTGTTAAAAGCAGCTCAACTTACCATCTGGAATGACCTGCCACAACATTTCCCTGTATCTGTGGAGTGCTCTGCCCCTCCCCAGTCCACTTTAGAGCCCCAAGTCTCTCAGGCACACTGACACAGAGCTCTGTCACTCTCCCTGCAGTCACAAGAGCACACACAGAGTTGATCACCTCCTCTCCCACGGCCACGGCCCCTGCCCCGGCCGCGGCCTCGGCCCCGGAAGGTCCCTCGCACGGCCGCTCCCTCACTCTTCACGCTGGAGGTCTCGTCATGGTCCTGCCAGCTGCGCTCGTGCTTGTTGTCGGGGTGCCAGCCTGCAGCACATGGGGAAGGAGAGGCACAACGGGTGTTAGGGCACGACAGCACCTCCCTGGAGCAAGCCCGCTGCACCCGGAGCCCTCTGAATGCAGGAAAGTTGCCCCCAGGCACCAGGGCTTGCTCTGCCCCGCAGCCAGGCCAGGAGCGGGTCCCCAGCCCGAGCCCCCACCTTTGAGCTCGCTGCGGTTGTTGGAGGGGTGCCTGTGCTGCTCGTTTTGCCGGTTGTTCCGAGAGGCTGTTTTGTCCCTAGGCACCTCTGACTTCATGTCTATCTGCAAAGGGACCCACTTGTGTTTGTTGCCTGCAAAAGGACAGGGTTTGAGTGTGACACAGGTTCAGACAGCATCTGCTTCCTCCCTCGCAGCCCCCACGCATGGAGGAGAGAAAGCAGCAGGGCCTTTTGGACAGGCCCTGTCCTCTGACATCCCTCAGGCCTCGCTGGATGCAGAAAAGCTCTGACCAGGACTCTCAGACATGGAGAGACATGATTCAGAACTTGCCTGTGGCAATTGTCACAGCACTTGTCTTTCCTCTGCCGCCTTCTGCCTGCCCAGGCTCAGGCCAGACTGAGCCCACGTGTCGACCATGGCTGATGCAACCCACAGTGAGGGGCTGTTCTGTGCCACCACAGAGCACACGGGACAGCAGGCTCCTGCCCTGCCCCTACTCAGGCCCTGCTCCCACCAAAACAACACCTGAAGCCTGCAAACACCTTTTCCCACAGCTGTCCCTGTGCTGGGATCATGTCCTGCAGCAAGGCCCCCAGAGTAGGCAGAGGATGCTTCCATCTGCCTGTGAGTTGTGAAGGGGGAGACAAGCTGAGCCTGGAGGACTGTCCCCACCAGCTCCTGCCTTACCTTTCTTCTTCTGGGCTGACTTTTGGTTGTCATCATCACCATTCTTTTCCTCGCCAGACTCATCAGATTTGGTTTTCAGGCTCTCTTTGCCATCACTCCCATCCCCCTTTTCCTGCTCTTTCATGTCTTTCTTGACAGGCAGCTTCCGAAGGGACGGTGCTTTGTGCGGCTGCTGGGGACACACCAGTGCAGGAAAGATGTGAGAGGTGGGAGTAGTGAGGAGCTGGAGGCAGACCCCAGCTGTCCCAGAAAGAACAGGGACAGGAAGATCTTGCCCTAGGCTGGGTGCATCCCTGGTCTGTGCCTCCCAGAGCTGTCCTGCTCATATGGAAGGGCTCATGGCTGAGCAGGGCAAGGGCCTCTACAGATGCTGGGAAGTGCTTGAGCTGAGACACCAAGATGGGCTGACAGGGAGACCCTGTGCTCCCGGACAGGGTTGTCCTGTAAGGGACCAGACTGTCCCAGTGGCAAAAGGGTGAGTGACCACCTTGCCCTGACAGCCAGCCAGGAGCTAGCAGAGCAGCATCCAAAAATAGAAAGGTTTCAATGACACCCATGTCCTCAGCAGGGAGGAAGTGCCGAGCCCCCTGGGCACACCAAACCTTTCTTGTGCATTTTCAATTCCTCCTGCTGAGCTCCTGATTTTGGCACAGCCCCTTCCGGCACAGAGCAGCCCTGAGGAGAGCAGGTCTGGGAGCTGCCCTACCTGCTTCAGCCAGCCCAGGGTTTGGACAGGGCTCCAGGTTCCCAGAATAGCACTGAGGGAGGGAGTTTGCCACACGGGCAGCCCTAAAAGGAAATTCCCTGCACACTATTCCTGGCTGCCTCTGCACTGACACTCAGCACCCCAAATGGCCTGGCTCAGGCAGTGCTTCCAGAGGGACACAGAGGTCTGCAAGGGCCTTATCCCGCTCATCACAACGGTTCTGCGTTCTCACCTGGACGCTCTTGTGGGCTATTTCTCCAGGTGTTGGCCAGTTTGTGGCATCACCGAAGTCACCAACCTTGTACCAAAGAGAAAGGTCCCGTTAGTGCACAAAGCTGCAGGTGCTGTTCCCTGCAGCAGGGAAGAATCCTTTCCACCCACCACTGTCCCTCAAACAGCTGGCCCCAGGAGGCTGCAAGGGGACACCCACACTGCACATACACAGCCCCCCTCCCCACCCAGGCAGGGTCCCTGAACTAATCCCAAATAACTGCAGACAAGTTTATGTCCATCAGACATTGTAATGAGGCTGCCACCAGTCCTGCAAGCTCCCAGCCTCCCTTTAAATACTCTGCCCCAGCAGCAGCATTTGGCAGCAAGTTGCCCAGGGTAATTCACTCAATCACAGGCAACATTCCTTGGACAGGAAAGCACTCAGCTTACAGCGCTCTAAATCCACCTGAAGCAACTACACCCCACCAAAGAAGCTCTTCCACCTAGTGGCAGTCACAGCCAGGCACAGCCCCACTGAAGTGCCCAACTACAACCACCATGTGCTGCCAACAAAGCAAGGGGATGCTCTCACAGCGGGTGAGAAAATTCAAGCAGGTGAGGGGAACTCTCTCATTCCAGTCACCCCATGGTCACACAAGGGAACATCAACTACTTTTCTGCTGAATAAATGACCTGCTCGCTACCATCATTTCTATCTCTTCCAGGTTTCAGAGGCCCTGCAGAACACAGGAAAGAAGCCAAACAGCTGCCCAGGTACCAAATGAACCATGGCTGGGCACTGAGTTTATCTGGGCACAGAAACTCCTCCTTGCCCTTGTGGGATTGTTATTTCTGAATTAATTTGGAGTCAAATTAATTTTTTATCCCTCAGGAGATCACATCTTTACATGCAGGTGCCATGCTCCTCTGCCCAGGAGGCAAGTTTCCTGGGAAAACCAATTCCAGTGCACGGCCATGCCTGTTTCACAGAGAGGAGCACCTTCCATCCCCAGGGCCCTGATTTCTACAGAATGGAATGGAGAGGAAAGTCCCATCAAGCTGCAGATACATCTCCACTGCCTGCTGGGAGCCAACACCAACAGCCCCTGTCCCCAGCTGTGCCCCAGAAGTAACTGTCTCTCCATCACACCACTGATTCCCTGGAACAAACTGCCCTGGCTCCTTCAGAGGAGTCACTTTGTCTGACATCAATTGCCCTGGCTCTCTGTGTGCCAGGGAGGACCAGACTGCACAGGGAAGGAAGGACAGAGCTGTGGACACACCACTGTCACCACCCTGTCTGCACTGCAAAGCTGGGCCCACAAGGCATTTGGAGTGCCCTCGCAGTGGGGTGAGAGGTTTTCCACATCCAAGCCTGCTCCAAGTGCCTCTTTGTCAGAGGGGAGGTGAGAAGGTCTCCCCTGACCTAGCTGGGCAGACAACCAGTCAGAGCAGCATGCAGGACCCCTAAAATGCTGAGGAGGAGATAGAGAACAAGGTCAGCACATCAGCCTCTCCACAACCAGGCTTATGAAGGGAGAGCTCTGCTCTCCAGACCCTCGAGAGGCTCATGCAGCACTGACAACTGCACCAGAAACTGGGGACCAGCGAGAGGAGAGCAGGCACAACCTTACCTTGCTTCCTTTCCTCTGTCTCGGGTTGGCAGCCCTCACCACTTTTGCTGGAGTTGTAAGTTCTGCAAGGGAAGGACAACAAAAGTGTTAAAACACAGCTGAGGGCTGTGGGTGGGAGTGTTGGCTCTGGAGAGAAGTGGGTAGGAAGCAAAGCAGCTCCCCCTTCAGCAAAGGAGGGCTAAGAGAAAAAGGTGAACAGAAAACACAGCCAGCTCCTGACTTGAGTCTCAGAACAGCCCCATTAAGATCAAAAAACTCCTGACCAATCCAGGTGGCCCAGAGATGGACTTTTAACCCCATCCTGCTGCAGGAAGGCACTCCCTGCCTTAGCTCTGCCCTCCCCTCTTGGCCTTGCCCGCCAGGGAGGAGGGGGTCAAGGAGCTCAGCTCATTCTGCAAAGCACCCGCAAGAACAGCAAACAAACATGTCCTTGAAGAGCCAAGACCCATCACGGCACCACGAGGCTAGTGCTCCCCAGAGAGCAGAGCAGGGCTCTGATAGAGGGATGCAGAAGTCTGTGGCTGCTGAACCCTGGTTTGAACTCAGGCATCCCAGCAGGGACAGCAAGTTCAAGAGAGGAAATGTACAGAGAGAATGAGCCAGATACACCAAGTGCCTAAATCCTGCTACAGCCGAAAGTATTTAAGCAGTGAAGGGCCTCTGGGGTGTTTTAACACATCAGAGTGAGACTGCTGGGGTTCACACCACCACAGACCTCACACCAAGTCAAGATCTCAACCTCACCATGGCCCATCTCGGCTCTGCTCACACACCACCTCCTTGCAAGCAGAAATAGGAATTCAACTTGCTTTGTCCCTCAGGTCTGGCTGCGCGGTCTCCGGATCAGGCTCACACAGGGCACGCAGAGTCCGAGCAACAGAGCAACACAAACCAGCCCCACAAGGACCACGGACAAGGGTCTCCTCCAGGGCACTGGTGCTCCACAGGGTGAGGAGAGTCCGCTGGGCCCTGCCCTGAGGGGCAGCCCGTGCCAGGTGCCAGGCTCCTGCAGCGAGGATTTCTGCTGACTCACTGGCTTTGTTTAGAAGAATAGCAGCCCTGACTGGGGTAGGGTGAGGGTGGGAGGATCAGCAGAGGCTATCTGGGGATGCCCCGGGAAACACCCTGAGTAGCCTACTCAGCTCTGCTCAAAGCTGCCTTTGATCTCCTTCAAGGCGCTGGACAACTCTGCCTGGATGATCAAAACCGGTCCCCTTCTGAGCCTCGAAACCAGTGATTCACCCTGGCCTTGCTCAGAGCTGGAGGCTTTGAAGTGTCAATAAGGCAGAGTCAGACACGGCAGGACAGAGCCATGTGCACTCCCCTTCCCCAATTCCTTTCTCTATGGCTCCTGCATGGGGATTTCAACTCCAGAAGAGTCCAAGCTCTCAGCTGGGTCCCTGAATCCTCCCTTTTTTCCCCCAGGACCTCCCCAACCCACCTGCAGTGCCTCCCTTCACGAGCAGCAGCAGTCCCACGTGTCGCTCATTTATTCCATGTGCACTTCATTGAGAATCCTGGCTCCACAGCACAAAGCTTGCCACAAGGCTTTTCAACTTCCCTGCTACTGTAGGAAGAGCCAGCACTTTGAAAACAGCCCCCAAAATCCTCCACTGAACACCCACAGATGTCACCAACTAAATATAGCTTCAAAAGGCACCAGGAGCTACAGCACAAACCCACAGCCGGCCCGGTTTTCCATAGATACAGAGCACCCCTGCCTGCTCCAACAGCACTGATGGGACTGGCACAGCCTGATCAGGCTCCCGTCTCCAGGGCTGGGGGACAGCAGGGCTCCCGCTCTCCCTGCAAGGATCCCATCCAGGTGCCTGCTCCCACCACAGCACGGCACCAGCGCTCACACCAATGGCATCTGGCCCTTTCCTCCAGCTGCTTCAGCTCGGGAGCCCTCAAGGCCAGATGTTCTTGTGCTTTTTTGGGGAAACAGTCAAAGAGAGGGGCCCGCACAAGCACCAGCGAAAGAAGACGAAGGGGCACAGGCTGCAGGGGCGGGTGCCGCAGCCTCCATCATCTCTGCGGGGGAGGGAGGAGATTGTTTGAAACAAGTTCTGCTGCTTTCCTTATCTGCAAGATATGAACAGGGATCCCTTATCTCGCTGAGGTGCTGAGAAGACTAATTAGCATTCACAGAGCGCTGCGGAAGACAAAACACAAAGCAAAGGGCTGCAGCCCGGCAGGGAGGGAGGGAGCCTGCTCCGAGCTGGGGCTGCGGCCATGCGGAGCGTGGATGGAGCCGAGATCTAGCAATTCATGGTGGAGACCAAAGCAGGAGACCGAGACGGTGTGACTGTGCTAGTGGACACGTGGCCAGACACAGCATCTGCTGAGCCAAGACCACGGCAAGCACAGGCCATGCATGCCTGGCACCCTCCAGGGCACAGCAACGTAACCAAAGGCACCAGCAACACATCTTGTGGTCCTCAGATGAAAAGACCCCCTGCAGGAAAACCTCACTGCATCAGCCTGGGAAGTGGAGAGCAAGTGAGTGCTGCTCATCCCACACAGGAGCTCAGGACAAGCAGCGAGCGACACTGGATACTGCCTTGGTTCATGGCTGAGCCTTCAAAAGCTGCTGACAGATGTCTCAGACCTCTGGGCGTCTCACAACCCTCCTTTTGCATCTGTTTGGTGGCAGTAAGTAAGTTCAGTTGCACTAGCAGTGCCTGATCACCTCCCGAAAAACAGGGCCTCTCTGTGTGAGGGGACAGACAAAACAGCTGCAGCAGGAGCCAGGGCTTTAGTGGTGTAAGGCTGGCACGGGGACAGCGGGCAGGGAAGCAAGGAGCAGCTTTGCCTGCGGCCACAGAGCAGATGCTGGCACAGTCAAGAACAGAAAAGCAGGTCTCGAGTTTTGATCTGTTGCCTGCAGCCAGAACCTGATCGTTTGCCCAGCCGTGGGGTTGCCCAGCCACGAGGAGATTATTTCTTAGCAACCAAGGGGATGAGGCACAGGTGGGAGCACCCACGGCAGCCCCAACGCTGCTATCACAGCCAAACCCTTCCTGTGGCCATGCCACAGCCAAAGCACTCACTGGCTTTGGACACTCACTCCCCAGCGCACCTGACAAACACCAAGAGCAAGGCTGTGCAGAAGCCTTGTGCTTTCCTTCAGCCCACACCTGTTTGGGGCACAGAGCCCTTGAGGTGGGATGCTCACAGGGACATCCAGGTGAGCAAACGCCTCTTATCAGGAAGAAGAGCCCTTGCACAAGGACCAGCCAGCCAGAGTGACAGCAGATTCATAGCTAAATGTCCCTCCACTCCAACAGGGACATATGACATAGGACCACTGAGCTCAGCCGAGGAGATCTATTTACTACCTTACCTGCAAAAATGAAACCAAACACCCAGCCGCCTGACTTCCTGCCTTTTCTTGCATCCAATGGAATTTATAATGGAATTTTAGAGATGGTAAATGAGGAGAGGGAATAAATCTGCAGTGCTGGGCAGAGACCTGGCATTACTGGAGAAACACCTGTACCTATAGCAAGGATGCTTAATGCCTGCTCCAGGTGTACCACTCGTGCAGTGCAGACGAGGGCTCAGAGAACCCCAGCAGCAGCTGGGACAGCTTCAGAGGGCAGCCCAGGCTCCCAGCAGGAATGCAGAGTCCTCAGCTCGGGCACACTGTCCCTGACACAGCACCCTCTCCTTACCCAGCAGCCAGGTCGACAGAAAGGAAAGGAGCCATTCTGCTCCCTGCTCCACAGCCTGGCACCTGCGAGAAACTGCTGATAAAGGTGGTTCCAAGCCAAGAGCCCGGACTTTGTGCTGAAGAGGCTGAGGCAGGGGCGCATGCTCTGTGATGCAGGTCCTGATGGGGCTGCAAGAGCCAAACCAGTATCCCCAGTTTCCCCAGAGCCCTGGCAGGAGCTTGAGGGTGTCGTGCGGGACACACGGCCATGTGCCCAGCAGCCCACCAGGATCCACTTCACTATTCTGTCTCCAAACAATCCTCCCTCCTTCCCACACCTCACAGGACAGTCTTGGCACATGTGAAGAGCGTAAGTCATAACCAACACAATGGGACACTTGCTCTGGCATCGAGGTTTTTAGGGGAGAAAGAGCAAGTGCAGCTTGGGCAAGGGTGAGTTGAGAAAAATGTTTAAAAATGTTTCTGCCTGGAATTAGCTGTTTTCCCAGAAGATAGATAGCTCCTTCAGAGTCATTTCATGAGGGCAGGAGAGTCAGTCCTAGGGTACTGACACACAGGAAAGATGTGGTGGAACAGCATCAATCCACAAAGAAATTCCCATAAGACAGACCCAGCAGACAACCAGCCACACCCAAGCCTGCCAGGACCCTACTGTGGCTGCAAGAATCCCCTTCCTGGCCTAAAAGAAGACCTAGATAGCCAACAGAGAACAGCTCCAAAGGTGCATCCCCACCTTCCCAATACGGGAAACACAGGGTGCCAACCCTCTCCCTGTCCTTGCTCCAGGCCTCAAGCAATCTCTCTCCCAGGGTGGGCTGATCAGCACAGCAGCAGGGGCACAACAGGGATTTGGAGACTCTCCTGTGGCACTCATCACTGTCCGTTCACTCAGCGCAGGACGTGGAGTCTTAGCCTGACCAAGCCATCAGAGGACACAGCTGGTGAGCTTCATGTCCACCAACAGCACACAGAGACATTTGCAGGACCAGTCCTGCAGGCCAGATGTGACCTGCAAGCCAACAACAGTCCCCGCTCCACCAGCTGCCTGCCTCCTGCAGACAGTAACAAAGCTGTTTTCTTTCTGAGTCCATCCCAAAGAGGACTCTCTCAACTTACAGGCAGAGAAGCCTTGAGGGATGGGCAAACACTTTACGCCCCTTTTGTGGGTGCTGCACCCATTTCTGCATCAGCAAAAAGCCCTGGTGGGCAACACAGCCTTCCTGTAAAGGGGCTGGAAAGCACCAGCAGATGGGAGGTGACCTCAGCCTCCCTGGGGAACCATCTGGTAGTACCCCTGTGTGCAGAGAGGTGCGGATACCCCCAGACACCGATCAGCAGATCCACCTCTGCCCTGCCTCCCAAGGAGCTGCTCCCAGCACGGCCTCAGCCATGTGCCAGAGGCTAATGCCAGACTGAGATGGGAAACACTTGTCGCTGCAGCTCCACACACGAGCAGAAAAGCCTGGATTTATAGCACTGACTGCTTGGCATGCTCACATTTTGCTGAAGGCATCACAAGGCACACGAAGCCAGAAAGGTTCAGGACAGGCTCGGCCTACAGACTGCACCTCCTCTAGGTTTGCAATGTTTTACAGCTCTACCTCCCACCAAATCGCAGTCGCAGCCGGAGGCGTGAGTGCACGGAGGGGGAAACAAGGGAGCACTGAATGGAGTTCTTCAACAGCTTGAAGAGAGATGTTATCACAAGGACATCTTCCAGCACAAAGGGGTTGGTGTCTCCACAACAGGGGCTCCCACCTGCTCCTGGGGACTGCAGAGAACCACAGTCGGCCCCATCACTTGGAGCACACGGTCTCACAGCTCCCAGTGGGCAGTGCTTGGCCTTGCTCACAAAGGTAAGAGGAATATCTGCAACGCCTCAGCAATATAAGAAGTTTCCTGAACATGCAAGAAAAACCGCGGTAGTACAGGCAAGATCAGGACCAAGCAGAAGACTGGATCCTTAAGGTGAATGGCTGAGCAGGATTCAGGCTTGTAAAGTATGTGGGAAGACTGTTCAGCTGGAGCAGGAGATAAACTGCAGGTACCACAGCTCAAAGCCTTCCAAGCAATTTTCCGCAGCTCCTCAGCAGAAGCTTCACCGTACAAGCCCTACTGTAACAGCAAAGGAAGCAAGGAGCTGCCTACACCTCTCTGCAATGTAAGCTCTGCAACTGCTGCAAAGATCACTCGCTAAAAATAACTTCAAAAAGGGCATCTGAAAGCTCCACGGAGAGCACGAGAACACTCCCACCTGGGTGTCCTAGGCAGCTTCAAGAGCTCAGGAGTTTGCCCTGGAAAAATGCAGGGAGGGAGCCTGGGGTACAGGCAGGTAGAGCCAGGACAGCACTGTCACAGGCTGAGTGTGGGCATCCAAGTTATAATTCCAGCTCTCTGATCCCTCACATCCCTCAGCTGATAGTCCTGAAAGCCCCGGAACAGGAGCAGCAGCTCAAGTCGTGCAGAGCCTATCTCTGTTGACAGCACAAACGGGCAGCACAGACCCTCCCAGCGAGCAGGGGCTCCAGTCAGACCACAGCACTGCTCCTTTAAAAGCACAAAGCTGCCACAAGCTCTACACACACGTGTTATCTGCAGGGTCTGACATTTATTTCCAGAGCAAATGAGGGGCAGGAAGGATCTGGACTTACCAAAAATGCACGATCATCTTCCCTGCAGCCTCTCAGTCCAAGACAGAAACACTTCAATTTGTGACCAAGCTACACTCCAGGAGGAGCGGGTTAGGAAATGCCGACAGCCATTTCTAACATTAACAGTGTCAGTGAGGGCACCCTGGATTCTTCCTGGCACAGACAGCTACTATTAAAGGTAGCAAATGAACTCCCTCTTAAGGGGGAGTGACATCTTTCCACCGCCTTTTCAAGCACACCTCTTCCCTGAAGAGGATTTCTAGGAAACTCCTGACACACAATCCATGCTCACAGCACTGCACACAATCTCTGAGATGCCAGGCACACACAGAACAAGACAGCACACGAACCACTCCCTGCCCAGTTTCCTAAAAAAAAAAAAAAAATCCTAAACTAAGGGTTCTCTCCAGGGGAGGACACCAGTGGTTCCCAGAAACCAAGAAGCATCGCACAGGGGACACAGCCAAGGTCACCCAGCTAACCAGACTTCAGAAACTGTCAAAATGAGGAAGTTAGGCTGGCTCAGGCCCCCATAGCTGCTGAGCCATCCTGTTCTCTCTGAGCAGGGGAAAGGCACCCACCACCCCCGCAGGAGAGGCTACTCCAGCACCAGTGCCTGACCCAGCATGTCTCCATCTGGCAGAGCATGTCACCAGCAATTCCTCTGCCAGCATGAAGACAGAAAACCCTTCAAGGACACCTGTGAACACTCCGTCAGGTTAAACAGTTCAGGGAGAGGGGCTGGAAAAGCCGGCAGCGCTCCAGGGAAAACACTCCAGGGAAAATGCCGTGTCAGTCTGGGCCCCTGAGAAAAGGCATGAGTTGATCCAGCTGCCGCTCTGGGCATGAGGCACAGCAAGGACACCTCAGGGCTGGGACAGGAGGGCACTTGAGGCAAGGCTGCAGGGGCCCAGGGGATGCAAGTGAGCCAAATCGTGGAGGAGATGGAGGGTCAGGTCCTCCTCCAAGCCAGCTCAGAGACCAGCTGATAGTTCATGACCTAAAAAATAAAATCAGTGGTGGGGGAAAGGGAGGGTTAACATGAACAGGAACTACAGGACAGCAAGGACAGACACCAGGCAAGACTCACAACTCCTTATGAAACAATAAAAAAACCAACCCAACCCACTCACCTTTGGGAACAACTGATTTGCAAATTAAAAGGGGGTGTCCACCCTCCAGGAGGGATCAGGAGCAGTTTCCTCCACTCCCGTTTACCTCTGCTGCACCGTTCTGCCTGTTCTGCTAGGCTCTAATGAAAAGCTAGTTAACAGTTAATTATTACCCATTCAGACACACGATCCCCTACTCTGACTGCCGGCTGGGAGGGATAAGACAGTCACGTGATGCAAAAATCCCGACCTTATGAAAGCACGGGCAACTATATTTAGTTGGAAAAACGATGACCTAGCGAGCCTGCTCCTCCCTGGCCCCCCCCTCAGAGGAGCCGACCTGCCACCTCCCGAGATCCTACCTCCATGGCACCCGGGAAGAGCCTCATCCAGGAGTTGTAATACTTAAAACAGAGACACCTGGCACAGGAACAAGCCCTGTGCACACGTCCAGGCTATCCCGGGTGGAGGGGCCACACCAGCACACAGCCCGGGCTGGGGGGACCCTCCCTCCCCATCCTCAGTGCTCTGCAGTGGGTCACCTTGTCAGCAGTAGAAGCTGATAAGCACCACGAGCAACAAACAGGGGCCTAGCCCAAGGTCCTGAACCTTATCTCGAAAGCGGGAGGCACACTGGGAACCTGACCAGTGTGACCAGCACAGGAGAGGCATTCAGCAGCAACACTCCAGCTGCTGGCTTCTCCATGCCCAGGACTGGTGACAGGAGTTTGCCTCCCTGGATCAGTCTACCCCTCTCTCCTCAGGGCAGCTGGGTGACCAAGACAGACACCGGCACGCTGAGAACGGAGTGGGAGCCAAGGCAGCACCACTGCTGCGAAGAGATGGCTCCAGAAAAAAGGCGCAATAACAAAATCCAAGAGCATCACCTGCTCCCTCTGCAGTAAAAGAGCTTCAAAGCAGAAGAAAAACAAAAAGCCTGAGGACCAGACATCATTAATCTCTTGTCATCAGCAGAAGGGTGCTCTCTGCCTGGATCCCGCTGCGGCCGACGAGACAGCACAGCCGGAGGCGCCCGTGGCACGAGCAAGAGGAGGTCACTGCATCGCCGCCCAACCCAGGGCACCGTGCTGACACCATCCCTTTAATGGCCGTCAGCCTCTTCTGCAGCTGCATCTGGGGACTTGGAAGCTGACAAAACCCTTCCTGGGAAGCATCTGGTACGTCTCACTGTAAATATTTAACAACGAAGAGACAGGAATCGAGAGCCAAGCGCCTGCAGAGAGACCCTCCAGCTCCAAGCATTCGCACTGTTTAGGAGGAGACTTGTGCAGCTCTCACTGTGCCAGTGGAGGAGGAGAGGGGTCGTGCAAGGCAAAAGTGCAATCTCTGCACAAAATATGCCTCTGGAAAACCTGTCACCTCAAAGAAGAGAGGGGGTTTCCGGAAAGGAGACTGTGATGTAATTTAACTAGCATCATTCCGAGTTCCTCCCGCTGTGATTCCTGTATCTGTCTGGCTACTTTTGCAGAGGCATCCCTGCAGGACCAGAGTGTCCCCTGAGCAGTGGCCGCTTGCTAAGTGACCACTTAACCTCGCCCTCAGCCTGCACAGCTGCAAACCTGCCTCCCTTACTGAACAGAACAAGAAGAGACTCAGCAGCAGCTCAGCTTGTGAGGCCAAGGAAGACAAAGCCAGCACCGTGCAGAAATCCAGCCTCATCTCCTGGAGCAGGGGAAAGTAATAGTGACTTGGTGGTACAAGCAGGTGCAGCAAACTTTCCCAGGAATTTAGGGAGGTCACACCTAAGTCTCCCACTAAGCAGGGTGTCTACATAAATGTGCTGAAGAAATCTTACAGTCTTGTAACCACCTGGATTAAACTGAGCACAGGTATGGGCTGTTGGTGAACAGAGAGCATTAAAACCATGACAAGGCACTCAAATATCCCTGTGATCTTTGAGACCAGGCAGAAGGGCTTCTTTTTGTGCTACTTCAGAATTACTGTACCTCAGCTGAGCTGATTTCAGGGCATGTTTTCCAAGCACAAGATACACCATCCTCACTTATGCCCCTCACCTTAACTGAGATGTGGAGGCATCCAGGTTTTTCTAAATAACTCTGATAGAGCCATTTCTTTCCTGGGTTCACAACCACATCAATCTTGCTGCATGAACTACTCTAATAAAGCTAATTCCAGTGCTACAGGTGGCTGCCTCCCATGTCAATACAGAGCATAAAAGAGTAAAACACCCTAATCAGACTGTCTTCCCAAAGTAGTCAGGAATACCCAATTACAAAACAGTGCAACATAGCACTTTCCTAATTTAAAGATCCATCTCCCCTCCTTTTCTTTCTAAAGGATTAAAAACCACTTCCTTGCAGTGGTAGCATCACCCTTATCTCTTTATGGAAAACTTCACAGCGTTTAATTCAAAGGGGCATTTATAAACTCAAGAAAGATATCTCAGACGCTGCTGACAATTGTACAAAATGATCAGGTCAGGGTGCAGCAGATGAAAAAAAGTCATCAGGAGTGGTGAAACCAAGACAGAGCATCACTTGCTGCTCTGTTGAACAGCAGCGCATCCACAACTGCACCCTGCAGTGAGCTCTGGTCTCTGGAATTCAACAAGGGCACAGGGCTGTTACAGCTGCTCAAAGAAAAGCAATTAAACCACCCAGAGGCAGCTCCTGGAGAGGTGAGACTAAAAAGGCTGGGATCCTCCACCACGGAGAGGAGGAGGGCTGGCTGCAGCATATAGGAGGCCAGGAGGGCACAGGCACAGCACACTAAGCTAGCAGGAGACCCACTTGAAGTGGTGAAAGTATTTCCTTCCAGGCCAGGCAGCAAATTTCACACAGTAGCAAGTCCTGGGAGCCGAACAGCATCGGCTGCCTGGCAGAAGAGTTTAGTGTTCACAGTGAAGTTGTCCACAGACATCCAGCTTGCAAATGTGCCCTCCCAGTCCTCCCCAACAGAAGTGGGAATGGGAGGTGTGTCTCTCTGCCCACCAAGCCCAACCCTGAATCTCTCAAGGGAGTTGAAGTCTCTCAGCTTTCAGTCTGAACTCCAGATCACATGGTCTGAAGTGGCTTCTTCTGAAAAGCACCCTACAGCTGCCAAATCCTGGATGTGGGATGCGGGAGAGGAGAGGACTGAGGAACTGCTGTGCCAGACAGAATGAAAGTGAGGCCTCTCTCCAACAACTGCTTTATTTGCAAACACTATTAGGTAACTCGGTCGCAAACACTGCTGCCCTTCCACCTCCACAGCGCTCGCACGTGACACGAGGATGATCCAGGCTGAGGATCCAGGCTGAGGGCAGGCCGCTGCCGGCATCCGTATGCTAACAAGCAGGAACATGCTCTGGGGCACACTACACTTACTGTGCCTACAAAATGGCTGATTTTTGGCTCAGGCGCCCCACCTATGCAATTCCCAACCCCGATACTGCAACTCAGCATCTTCCATCACTCTGCTAACCATTTCCCTGGGAGAACAACAACAGACTTCTCACCCAGAGGGGAAATCAGCCATACAGACCCACCTGACTTCACAAGATTAACCTTAAAAAATAGACCCATGACACAGGTATGGGAGTTCTGGTGACCAAAGTAAATTAACTCGTTCAATAACCTCAGCAATGAAAAGCAGGCGAGGGAGTCAAACCCAACAGCCTCAGGAGCGCACAACAGCTCTGGTGGCAGGAGCGGTGCTACTCCCCCTTCACACTTCACTGTGTTTTGAGATACCATGGCTTCCAGATAAGCTTAGTGCTTGGGAAGAAAAAGCATGGCACCAGTTTTAAGGTTTTTCTTCTGGAGAAAGGTATGAGAAAAGACTGCACAGTGTCCTGTGCAGCTACTATTTAGAGGAATCCTGTTTAAGCTTTAACTTATCTCCTAAAAAACACACAGAACTGTAAAAAAAGCCCCAAGCTCTGTAGGTGATGTTTTCTGCAACATTACTGACACGTAACAAACACTTTCTGAAGCACTATCATCTGCTGCAGACACACACTCATGCCCCACCCTGGAGGCAGCTGTGCAAGGTCCCCAACCAGCTGGAGAACACAGGATGGAGCAGTGCCAAGCAAAGGACATCTCTGAGTTCGCAGCACAGGCAGACAAAACCCAATACCCAAAGAAGACGGATCTTCAGCAGGGTGAAGAAAAGCCTCCTATGAATTCAACAAACGGGAATATACCTTTGCTCCTTCAAAACCTCAATATTTCACTCTCATATGTTGAGAAAGCAAGAAAATCATGAGAGACTTACAAATGTAGAATCAAAGCCTTCATCCAGTGCATCTAGTTGTACACCACGGCCCTGTTAGCTGGCTAGAGCCCTGGAAACACATCCACAACTTCCATCCCTCTGTTCAGTTCAGGAAGCTGAACTACAGTGCCTCCAATGTTACACCAGATCACTCTAAACCAATGAGTTATTTTTACTGAAACCAGCTTTAAGACAACAGAGCTGATTTCCATACTTCCAGTGCCTCCTCCATCAACAGCAATTTACCCTCACACTATCCAAGAACTGGTGAAATGGGATCCCACACAAAGCCAAAGATGGACATCAGAGGTGGACATAGTGACATGCCTGGGGTGACACAAGGCCACGTCAGGCACTGACTTCCATTCCCAGTGCCTTTGCTATGGTACATCCCCACATGGCACTACAGCTCCAAGACAACAGGCTCTCACTGACATGATCCTGGTATCACTGGTTAAAACACAAACCTTTCTTTCAGTCTCAGCACTTCCACAACATCAACGTGGACGAGGAGCTTCTAGCAATTCGGGAAAGGCAGGAATTGAGATCATCAATATCTGCTTCTGAAAACTACATTCCTTTCCTGATTTGAAACCTCCATCCAGAGCAACCTCCCTCCGAGCAAGGCTGCACACACCACTGGGCCAGGAAGTTTTTTCTATGCACTGCTGGCAACACAGTGAGTACCTCAGTTGTCCTGAACAGCACTACTCAACAGCAACACACAGACTACAAGCCACAGGGGAGGTCTGCATCTTCCCAAAGTACTGCAAATTCAAATATATATCCTCAGGTTCACAGACACATCCATCTGTATACAGGTAACATAAACAACAACAATCTGAGTTACATTTGCATCTTGACACATCAGTGTTCTCAATTATGTGTGATGACCAAGACCTACAAGTTCTCAAACTCTTTCACCCCTGACATCCAAATTTGCTATGCTACAATGTATGGGAGGAAAGAACCTTCCAGCAGTTTAGTCATCACTACATGAAAGCATAAAAGATGTCACTGCTATACAGGAATGGCCAAATATTAGAGGTTTGTTTAGGAAGTTTTTTTGCTTTGGTTTTTGGGTGGGTTTTCTTGGGGTTTTGTTTGTTCACTGGTTTGTGGTTTGGTTTTTTTTTTACATTAATGTCCATTGCATATTCCTGTACCAGTCTTCTACATCTGGTTAGCGCTGACTCTGCAGGAAGAGAAGTGCAGGGAAGGCAAGGGTGGAGGAGGTTTGAAGAGCTCCATTTTTATTTAATACATACCAGACTGGCCATCAGTTGGAAATATATCTGTAAACGAAAAAAAAAAAAAAGATCAGTATTGGTTGCAGCTGGAGTGCAAATCATATTTAAAAGGTCTCCTCTCTCGATTTGTTTGCTTTAGCTAAACAGAGGAAGTATTTTCTTAGTATCTCAAGTTAAACATCAATCCAGCTTGGAACCCACCTCAATTCAACCACTTGTTGTGAGAAATATTTTGAAGGAGTCTGTGTTTACCCGAATGCCTTGCTCTCATAAATAACCTTCTGTATTGGCTTCTAACAGACAGCAGCGAGCAATAAAAAAGGTTGTTGAGATGTACAAAGATCCACACAATGAGCTACTTGGTAGCACCCCACACTCCCCGTGAGCAGCAATATCACATGGAAATCTACGGAGAACATCTAACAGGGAGCACAGGTGGAAGCCAAGGCAAAAGCCAAGTTTGCCTTTTGGTCCTTGGTTTTTGCAGCCATGAGGGACATCAGCAGCTGTGCCTGCCTCTAACACACCACCTGCAGAGACACACACACACACCCATCACCAAATGGACACCCAGGGCCTTGGCACATCACACCAGGAGAACCCCTTCCCAGCTCAGGAGTCTCTGTCAGCAGGCACTGCCCACGGCACAGGACAGATGGAGTCTGGGGGATTCAGACCCCAAAACAGATTATTCAACCTCCCCAGCCCCCCAAGCTCTTCCCAGTGAGAGGTACAGGCCCTTCTCTTGGAGGACCTTATGTATTGCTGGGAAGATGTTTACTTAAGTAGCTGGAAGGACCAGACTTTTCATTTGAGGAGCACACAGGACAGTGTGTGGAAAAACCCCGTTGATAAAGACTCCCCCAGAAGATACGAAAACAGTACTTTTGAGAGAGCCAACACGTTATGTTTTCTTCAAGGATCCTGGAAGAGGAGGGGGAAGGAAAGCTGCCAGCAAGGAAAGGTCCTCCTGGGACAGGGGCAGGCCCCTGGCTCCTGCTTATCAGCTACCCAAAACACACATTCAGCTGGAAAGTCACAAGAGTTGCAGCAAGGACTACCCCTCAGGCAGGGCAATGCTCTCTGGCCTGGGCTCGGCTCATGCAGAAACAGCAAGAACACCCCTCTGCCGAAATAACTTCTATTTCTCTTCCTTTGACTTGCACCATGTTCAAAGCATCCTCAGGCAGGGATGCTTTCATCCCCCATACAAACAGGAAGAGCCAAGTGGCGCAAAAATACGCACAAGCTAAATCAATTACTTCCACCATTATTACACAGTTATGGTCTGTGGCCATTTGAAGGCATGATATCAATGACAACCCAGCACATCCAGAACAGTCTCCAAGCACCAGTTTGGATTCCTTGCAAGCTGCATGTTCTACTGCAATCCTCCACCAGCCCATGTCCCAAATGCATTTAAACATCGTGTATTTCTGTATGGTCACTGATGAGTTCAGGCTTCTACATCAGCGAGCTGAAACACCCCATACTTCATAGAAGAATAAAATGGTTAAGGTTGGAAAAGACCTTTAAGATCTCAAACAAGACACAGTTTTTTTCCCTACTTGGGCTTCTCTGCGAAGGAACAAGAGGTAGCACTGGTATCCCACCTGTTTGGATCAGCTAGCTGTACCAGATGTTACCAAAACCCAAAATAAATAACAACAACAACACAATGGTTGATAAAATAAATTCCTTTGTGCCAGCCAAAAATTCAGCAAAGCCAGGCTTTGGCAAACGTTGCCCTCGCTATACCCTGAGGGGTGCAGTTCTCCAGTCTGCATTCCTGCTAGGCTGTCCCACCAACTCTTCATCAAACACACGTCACAGCAGAACCAGCCATTCACAATAGATCCAGGCTCAAGACACCACAAATGCCACCAGATCAGCCAGCAGCTGCAGGTGACCCCTCAGCAACATCTCCTATCAGATGTGTCACCACCGTAACTCCAAACTCGCATTCCCTCGAGGTCTCTCAGCTCACTGCTGTATTCCTCAATGCCCTCTCCCACTCTAGATGTGCAGCAAGGTTCTCCTGGCTCCTCCTGAGCTCAGCCACAACCCTAGAGCCACTATATTTACTAGAAAAGCAGTAACTCTACTCAGTGGCTGAGGTCAGTAGAAAGCAAGGACCACATGTGATGGCCAAGGGCACATACAGATCACATTCACCTCAAGAGGTTTGCCAGGGCAACTCCTGTCAAGGAAGGACACAGTGCTCAGCCCCCTTGTCTGGGAGAGGCTGAGCTTGTCCAACTCATCACACCTACGACTAATGCAGATTTGACTCCAAGCTCTCCAGAGCAGACTGAGAACACTGGGCTTGCAGGCAGCTTTCCCCAGAGCTGAGACCAAGCACAGAGCAATCAGTCTGCAGGACTTGCTCTGAAAAACAGGGCTGCTGGGAGGACACATCTCAGGCAGGGCTGGTCAGAGACCAGCAGGCACAACGACCCTTTGGGACACCTTTTTCCTCAGCAAGCACAAGTGACTTAAATTAAAAATTAGCCTGCCAATTAAGGGCAGCACCTCAGGTGCCCAAGAGAAGTCTAAATCAGGCAGTGCTTTCTTTTCCCAAGAAAGCCATGGTAGGGAAGGAGGCAGAAACACACGGCCAGCAGGTAACCCCCTGGGCTGCTCTCCAAGGAGCCCATCTCATACACTGCAGGACTGAGGCTGCCTGTCCAGGTCAGCTCTCTTCCCAGGTCTCCCAAGATTAAAAATCAAGTATGAAGGACCCAGGCACAGAGACCAGGCTGAGATTTTGCTCAACATCCCAACACAGAAAGGTGAAGCCAGCAAACCAGCCCCACCAATTCCTCCCACCATACACACCTGCTACCTCCCAAGGCACCCTGATGCCAGGTATCCCAATACTGGCCAGATGCTGCAGGACAATGCTTCACAGCAGCTCTCCATCATCCCATCATCCACCTGCTCAGCAGCAGGCAATCCCTACATGGGACCCAGGCAGCTCTGCCCCTGCCTGCATAACACTCTCCCAGCCATGCCTAGCCTGCCCTCCAGGCAGCCCAGCGGGAAGGAGCAAGAAATAACCGTATGGCAATGCAAATGAGCAGACCCATGAAATTTGGACCCTATGGTCTCACATTTCCTTCCCCTTCTTGCACGCAGACACTTTTGTTTCTCAGCATGCACCAGAAATCAGAAAGACTTGGTGTATGAACAAAGGGATTGTAGTCTCCACGGGAACCAGTGATCTCTTCACCACAGCACCAGTCTCTGCAGAGTCAGGTACTTGCCAAGGCCCTGACCATCTTCCTCAGCCCTGGACAGTATCCATACAGCCTTTAACATCTCAACAGACAACACATTCTGTGACTCTTCCTGTTATCAGCAAAGGGGGGGTGGAGGAAGGAGTGAGGAGGAGGAGGAGGTCAAGGGTGTGCATGGCAGCTGGTAGGATGCTGGGACAGGCACAGAGCAGCCCTTTGAGAGACCATCACTTGAGGGTGCAGATGTGGTACAGGGGTGCTTGCTCTGAACACCAATACCCAGAGTGGCTGCACACAGAGCCCAGGAGATATAACTAAATTGAGGGCAGTCGTCCTTATTTTAGGTGGTGCTGGGGGCGGATCTCAATTTCAATTTTTGCCTGATGGTATTTTTATACAAAGGAGGAGACCGTATGCTAAAATGGGGCATTTAAAGAGAAAAGCAGATGCATCCACACACATACCCCCTCCCCAGGGGCTATCCAGCTACTGCTCCTATTCAGGTATCTGGGACAGGTCCAGAAAGGCCAGCCCATTTAGGAGCCCCCATCTCCCCTCCGCTGCTCCCTGAGGAAACACACGCCAACCACGCTCCTCTGCCAGCCACGCTCACAGTGCTGAATCCAAACGCCCGCACAGGAAGCCTGTCTTCTTCCAGCTCAGGAGTTACAGCTGGGAAGGGACCTCCACCACCCACTGCCTGTCCCCAGCCCCCCTTTTCCAGTACGGACACTGCTTCCTCCTGGCAGGGCCCAGGAGGCAGTGGCTGAAGAGCAGCTCATTATCCCTGACGCAAGAAAAACGCTGACTCGTTATTACAGCAACCTGCAGCCATAACTGCTATGGGGCCGCACGGCCGCAGGCCGAGTGCCAGCAGGAACCAGCTCCCTGCTGGCCCCCCACCTCCCATCACTCTTCTGCTCTCCACACAGGGGGAAAAATGACCTCAGAGCGCTTTATGCCACCTGCCAGTCACCAAAGCGCGCTGACTGGTACCACCACACCAGTGTGCTGGGCACGCACAGGTACAAGCACAGCGATGACAGCCAGCTCCTCGGCTGCTCCCAGCGGGACATGGGGCTCACCCACACTGCCACAGGAAGACACCAGCTGATTTGTTCTGGCTTTCGACCCATGAAGTTGTAACCAAATCATCCTCCACGTTTTGCAGACAAAAGACTCGGACGTCAGCAAAAAAAATGACCTCTCCAAGGTCACGCGGGGACTTGGCAGCAGAGACGTGACCAGAACTCGATCACAATGGCTCGAAAGCTGCAGGGCTGCACTGGCTGCCCAGGAGAGGGACTGGGGAGGGAAGTGCTGGCGGATGGCAGGATCGATTGGTATCTCTCCTCCTATCCTGACCTGCTGCCCAGCAGGGACGATCCAGGCAGGGAAAGGGTCCAAATTACATAGTCCAGCATGCACTGCAAAGAGACCAGAGCTGCTTGAATCTCTTCTCCAGCCCTATGCAACATTTCAGTTCAAATTTCTGCCACCTGGCTCCCCCTCGGAAGCCGAGGCAGTGCCTGCACAGGTTCCTGAGACAGTTACGGGCCTCTTCAAAGCAACACTCATCGGAGGAGGGGGTGAGGTCTGCTAGGGAAAAGTAGCAAAGCAAGAAACCCTAAACCCGAAGATTAGCATGGCCAATTATATCCCTCCCGAGATCGTGTTTGCTTCCTGTTCCCCTACTTTGTTACCTGCTGAGCAGGATCGGGGAGGGTCCAGCTCTCAGTCACCCAGATCGTCCCAGCCCTCTCCAGCTGCCAGGTCCACACAAACACCTCCCATGCCTCTCAACCTGCTATAGGATGTTTACCCCCTCAAAGAGAAGCTGAAGCATGAGACAGATGGATCAATCCTAACATGATGCTGGCTAGGTCCCAAGACACCGCTAAGGCCTGTGCAAGAGAAACAAAAAAAAGCTAGGGAAGGGTTTATCCCAAATCAGTTTCTCTGCAAGGGTATCCAGACCACCAGTACCTGGTAAGTGGACTTCTGTTCCCCGTCTAGAAAAAAGGTTAGATTCGTTCCCAGACACCCCCATCACCTACACTGGCTTCAAGAGCTGCAGCCAGTGTGAGCTCTGACATCAATTTCCCACAAACTGCACAAAAACAAATGCTTGAAATAGGTTTTCAGTGTATGAACAGCTGTGGGTTTGGTGAAGTTCAGCCGTGGTGCCCCTGCTATCTTCATGTACTTGAAAAGTAATGAAGACTTCCAGCATCACAGACTTTCAAGAGGAACAACCCTGGAAAAAAAATCACCTACTCCAAAATTAGAGTGTTATCTGAGATAACTCCCTAACTAACTTCACACCACACACTAAATGAGTACCTCAGTGCTGACGTTCAGTCTCCTCTAGAGCGAAGGGGAGCAGCGCAGACCCAGCAGGGCTGTGCCACCAGCTGAACACACGGTCGGTCACCGGCAGGACCGGCACCGTGCCCGGCAGAAACACCTTCCAGAGATCCACATGGAAGAGGGTCCACGTCTCTTCTCCAAGCACTAGAGATGCCAATGGCGTTCTGGGGAACCCGACCAGAAGAATGAGAGCTCTCCAAACAGACAGTCCTGCAAACCCAACACTCACATGTGCACAGGCACACAAGAAATAACTGGAAGGTCACAGGCTGTTGTTTCTCCCATCCACTTATCAGTGCTTGCACTGGAGAGAACAAACACATGGGTGTTCTCTCCTATTAACCCCTTCGCCTCATCTCCAAAGTGGAGAAGCAGCAAAGTGCTGCTGCTCCAGAGCACGAGTCCCAACATTCCCGATCACAAACCCAACAAGGGCTTCAGAGAAAGTCCAAGGCAACTTAAAGGTGCTCGATTACTGTTCCCATGGAGCAGCTGGTGACCCAGCTCTCTACCTCACATCCTTTTATCACCAGTAAGCCTGGAGCGATACCACTGGAGGCCTTAGGCCTTCCAAGAGAACAACCCTACGTGAATCTGGGCCCAATGATCACAGTCACCCTCCCCAAACTGCTCTCTAAGCCACTGGATATTGAACAGACAGTAAAATTTCTGGCACAGTCAAGCAAAATACATGTCTCAAAGACTCTTGCTGAAATACAGGAGCCATTTTGGTGCGGCCCAGAAGCCAGCTGGATCCCACACTGTGTAAACTGATATAGGATGGTGTTTCCCTCTGACAGGGTTGTTGCACTCAGTGCTGCAACACACTTTTCTGCTTGCACATCAAGGGCAGAACCAAACTCCAGAGAAGCTTTGCCCAAGGACAGCTCAATAAGCAGCGGGCAGGACAGATCCATCTCCCTGCAACGGAGAATCCATTATGTACTCAGAAATCCAGTGTCTCCATGAAAGAGGATCCCACCCCATCTCCTCAAATGCACCAGTATCATGGTAAAGCCCCATAACATCAGACAAGGATGCCATAAATCCCTATGAAAACCCCAGAAACTGAAAATTGCAAGGCTCTCTCCACCTTTGGGCTGCAGGCAGAGGGCCAAGCAGGGGGCTGTAGGATACAAAAGGCAGCACAGCGAAGACAACATAATTAAATCTCTTAAATGAATTACAAATCATCAGACTCACAGTCTGAGGCGTTCCCTCCCTCTGGCCCAGGCTATCTGCTCGGTTTTAATCAAACACTCAGTCTTTCCAATCACCCTCCAAACTCCATCCTTGCTTGGTTCCACTCTCTGCTGACAATTACATCAAAGCAGATTTCACCTCCAACTGAAGCTAAGAGGGTTATCTCACTGTAATCTGCCATGTCTCCTCCAAATCATCTTCACAATTGTTTTTACAGGTTTAATTTTAAAATTTAAAACCATGGCTCATTTACAGCAAATTCCTCCCTGTGGAGTATGCAAATGTCACATTTATCATTCCACAGTTTAAAAAAACCCAAAAAACCAGCAACAGTGAGCTTGGAGAGCTCACCTGAGACTGGGAAGCCAAAAGAAAACAGTCCCCTTTTTGTTCAGCTCAGTGCAGGACCCTCTGCAGTGGCAGAGGATTTCTGAGCACTCAGAAGATGCATGAGATCGTAGTCGGTATTCCCCTGAGCTCTCAAGGTTGAGCGGGGAGTTGGGAAGTGAAATTCAATACGATTACAGACAGTGAAGTCTCGTGCTTTGTCATCTGAGCACATGGTGGAGACACCTCCGTGATTCGCTCTTCTGTCTTGCTGGGTGGAACCTTGTGCACAGATATCCCATCACTTCTGTTTCAGTCACTGTAAAAACCTCCCGACAGCATTTTTGGGATGTGTTTCTCCACATTTCAGCATCTGCTGCTACAGACACATCATTTCTCAGCATCACACATACCGGTGTCACTCCTCACACTTAATTCTTCATTCTGTTTCTCCCTCTACGTTCCCCCTCGCACAGCCTTGCAGCTGACCTGCCAACATGAGCCCACCTGGAGGTAACATAGCTACAGTAAAGTGCTTCACTCACGCCTTCACGTGTCTCTTTTTGTCAGATGAGGCCAAGAGCATTGCTATTTGTTATTGTGGTTGTCTTCATTTTCAGTAGGCTCGTTCTGCGAGGTCAGGAGAGCTGACACAGACTTTTTGACTACTTTGAAGTGTAACCTTTCCAGTTACAGCAAAGGCATAAAAATTGCAGTGAGGATCCTAAGGGTCTTGCAGGAATAAACTCAGTGCTTCTTTTGCAACATTTAATAAAAAAAAAGGAAGATGTGACCTTGGAGAATCTGAAGAAATTAATTTCCTGTAGTTTAAGTGAACGCTGGCTTATCAAACATTTGAGTGTTGCTTATTAACTGTGAGTTCTCACTGTTTTATTCTGTCACTAGCTTCATCATCTGCAAATGTGCAAACCAGATAGTTTGGCAGCTAAGACTTAGTAAAATAATCACTCATTTACATCACTGACCAGAAGCTTTCAAAAGCACAGTCATAAAGAAAAATGAAATAAAAAAGGCTGTGTGATTTATTGTGGCTGAGGAGGCTGAATATATATCACCAATAATCTGCTTAAAGACAGTGCTCAGTATTTAGCAACATACCCACCTCTGGCAGCACCTCTCAGTTACCAGGCAGGTAAAACATCAATTTCCCCACATATCTTTTCTCTTACTTTCCCATCAACAAAACTCTACCCTTTCCTCATTTTTGCGGTTTTTCCAATTTCATACCTGTTGCCCCACATATTTAGCCAGGAAAAAAAACTCACCTCTTCTCTCAGTTTTTTTCAGACTTCTTAAAAGCTACCTTATCTAGCCCTGAAAACCCCCTGTTCTCTCCATGCATTCACCCTGCAGGCGAGTCAAAGAAGTCCAATGACTAGCAGGAAAGGAGAAGCGCTAAGAGCCCCCCGACGCCCGCGGCTCCCTCCGGCGCAGCCGTGCCCTGCAGACTGCAGAGTCACTCTGCAGGAGCGCGCACACGCCGCCGCTCAGCTGGAAAAACGTGCTCAGCAGTGTGCCCGGGACAGGCTCCGCTGCCTCCCGCTTCCCCCCGAGCTGTGCCCCCATACCCGGGCCGGGAAGAGCAGAGCAGCGCCCGTGTCCCACCTGCCGGACCCCAGCTCGGGCTCACGCAGCCCCTCCCGGCCAGCAGGAAGGACACGCAGCACATTTCCGCCCCCTGTCCAGCTTCCCAATCGTGCTTTAACTCTGCCTCCTGTGTCAAGGACACGTGAGGTCCACGAGCCCCAGCCGAGCCCCCGTTTCTCCCGGTTGCCCCCGGCTGTCATAGTCACCAAAGGATCTCTGCAGAGCCTGACAAAGACCAAACGAGTGACACTGAGGAGCACCACAGATGCTTGTCCTCCAACATCTTCCTCGTGGGGCAGGGATGCCTCTCCTGGGCCCCATCCGCGGCCAGGGCTGCTTTGGGGAGCGAGTTGGGAGTGGAGAGAAGCACCTGCTAGAGCGGCAGGTTGCAGACCTGTTCCCAGCCAGTTCAAGGGGTGTCCAACGGGAAGCAAATGCGCTTCCCCAGGAGCACAGGTCAGGGCAGGCTGTGCCCGCCAGCACTCTGCGAGTGTCACACATATTCTGGAGGAACCAGAGTAACATTTTCTAGATCAAGAGAACAAAGGGCATTTGTATCACCTCTGAGTGTCACCAGAGCCAGACTGAGAGGCATCAAGACCTCAGTCACACCAACAACCACCCCCATTGACCATTTCTAAAGCAAACTAAGGTTTCCACCTGGCCTGTTGTGACAGAGCACCCAACCCGGGCCACCATGGTCACCTCCAACACACTGTCAGTCTGCAGCAGAGAACTCTACCAAGCCTTACGGTTTGTCACCACATAAAAGAACAGGGTGACTCAAACCCACAAAATAAAAATAAAATCACAACCACTGTAGAGCACTGAACCCTGCTGCGTGTTCCCATACAACCCTGAAACACATGAAAGTGTCAAGGGAAGCTTCTGCTCCTAAGTCAGCTTTGCTCCAGAAGGACAGTGAAGGTAACCCAGTGATAAAGCAGGTATTAGATAAGCTAGTTCCCAGCCCTTCCTCCCTCTCCTTGCATGTCTCAGCAGAACACCCCCCAGCACACGTTAGCTTTAATGCTGCAGGAAGAGCTCTTGATCCTGGCAATACCCACAGCGAGTGCCACACCAAAGCTGGGCCAGATGATTTGCTAAGGATGGCTCCAGCAGCTCAACCAGCACCGTCAGCCTGGTGCAACACTGAAACCAGCAGAGCCACTACATACACACCAGCTTGCTCGGGAAAGGCAACCCACCCACGAAGCCCCCCAAACTGCAGCACAAATGCGTGTTCTGATAGAGGAAAGTTCAGTTCAGAAGATCTGGGAACCTCCAATTACAGGATGAGCCTCCCTTTAGAAACATGTTTAGAAAACACTTGACCACAGCTTCCACAACCTTTCCCAAAAACAAAAGTTTATCTTGCACAGCATTAGAATTGCTATCAGCAAACCTATTTCCACCAAACGCCTCGTGCCAGTTTTTGCTCCACAGCTGCGGGACATTCATGTGCACACCCACCTCTCCGTTCTGCCAAGCAATCCACACTGACCCTGACCCAAAACCTTCCCCACAAAGAAGTCTGGTAATTGATTTATTCAAGGCCAAATTCAGTTCCCATTTGTTCTGGTCACTCATTAGCATTACCTAAATACACGAGTAGCTCTAAGTTCTCCCAGCACTGTACTAACTTCTTTGAAGCCCTTCTCCTCCCTCTCCTCTGACCTCAAGTTATGCAGCTGCATCATTTGATACAAGATATTCAGATTAACCAGTTATTTCAATGCAAGGAGATAAGTCTCCCAGCTCCATTCAGACCTCACTAACAAGGACCCAGACCTGCAGAACGAGTGGAACCAAAGCCCGGTTTCAAGTGAGAAAAGGAACAAATGCAGAGCTGGCCATGCCAGAGACCACAGAGTGGATCCAGAGATCCACCCAGAGCTTTAGCCAACCCCAAGAGACAACTTCTCAGCCATGAAAAGCTCCACCTAGACGGCACCATTACCATGGGAGATCTAAGCAGGTATCACCAAGGTTGCATCACCTCTTTCTCAAAGCTCCCTGTGTACACAGCAAGCCAGGGATTTGGCAGAGCCAGCAGTGTGGAGACTCAGGCCCTTGGCAGGAAGTCAGCAAAGGCTTCAATGCCAAGATGACCAAAGGATAAGTAACATACTAAAGACCATAACGTAAAGGCGTATCGCGGTTGGGAATGAACAAAGTTCACCAGTCCCAACTGGACCTACGGTAAGAGCACCCATAATAACTGTAAGGGTTAAAACGTTCAGCCTGGTGTGAACAGGAGGCGCAGCTTTCTACTAAAATGCCCATCCCTTATTTTGCCAAACAAGCACAGAGATGGTATTGGAGATTTATTATAGTCTCAAGTATGCAAAGAGCAACCTAACTCTATCCAAGTCGGCATTTGGCATTGCCCTGAGGATAATTTCACACTGCTTGAGCACAGCAAAAAGATCAGGTGTCATAATTTGGAAGGGAGAGCAGAGCATTGCAGCCCCAGTGCCCCCATTCCCAGTCCTGCTTTCTGGACTCGATTTGTCTTCACATCTGAACCAAGTACTTCTGCTGCCCAATCCAGTGATCCCCAATGCAATCCTGGTGGAAACCTCCATGGCACCACGAGCAATATAAAGTTTTAAAGAAGAGTTGTGAGGCTAAGGAGATGGGTGGAAAGAATCCTTCAGCGACACCTTGGACCTGGCAGTCTGGAACTGGAGGTCGCAGCAGAAGCAGGCACTGAAGCCCAGCAACCAGGGCCAGTGAGTCAGCTCCCAGGAGCTGTGCTGCATTCCCCAGCCTTCTCTTCCCGAAACAAACAGTGCAGAACAGGGCAAAGGTCCAGCACAAAGCTGAAGGGCAAAGGTATGCGGGGGAGGGAAAACACTAAGCCTCACGTTTTTTTGGAGCAACAAGTTCCAGTTACCCTCATCCTCCCCAACAGGATGGGAAGAGTTACTCAAACGTGAGTTGTGGGATCAGAACAAAACAGTATTTTGGAGAGGAAACTTGGGGCAATGNCTGCTGCGATAGCAGCTCTGTTGCAACAGCCAGAAGAGCTCCACAATTACGTGCCACGACAGAGTGAGAATTGCCCAACACTTTGGAAATAGGTGTGTGCAGGACTACCAAGCTGGATACCTGAGCAAGCAGATGTGCATGTCTACTCCGAACGTGAAGAAACGCCAATGGTAAAACAAGCTTCCCATCCATCTGATCTCCTGCACGGGAGGCTGGTTTCAAGGAAAGCCCTATGGGGAGTTAGTGAGGGGTGAGATGCTAATGAATCTTCCCCTGCTTTCTCCTCAGTACCGGTAGCCAAGTCAGCCTCTGTTCGGGCATAAAGCAACATGCACACTCTCTGAACAATAGTCAGCTCACCCAAGTGCTTGCTGCTAGCAACTAAGGTGTGCCTTCTGGAAAGTACTGCTTATCCACCCAGCACATTTGCCAAACAGCATGCAGGACACTCTACTCAAGAAATCAAAGCACCCCCTGCATCTCCACTAGGAAATATACTGTTCTCCCTGGCCCAGCACTTGCAAGGAGAATGAAAAAAGTTAGTGCAGGCAAAGCTTAGCGATTGCAGTGCCAGCCATTAAAACCTGCATGTTCTTACTTCCAAGATGTAAATGGCTTTAAAAATAAAGAAGTGCCAAGTGCCTTGATGCAACATTTCTTGAAATACATCCAGCAGGTTTTCAAAACGGGGTGCTGTTAACACCTGTCTGCACCAATGCTTGCATCAGCACCAGCCCTGGTGCAGGGCACAGCGGAGGAGTACAACATGTTCCAGAAGGTCGAGCTGTCTTAACTGCAAGCCACACTTCTCATCTACAGAAGAACTGAAGAAAACACTTTGAATTTGGTTTATAGCCAGTAGTGCAAAGCTGGTTTTGCCAGAAAACGTTTCCTTCACTACCGCAGACACACACACACACTACCATCACATGTCAGTCAGGCCGATGGCTGCATTTATTTACATGATAAGAAGAGAACATGTAAGAACGAGGGCATGGTCACACAGACCTTGCTACTAGATCATTAGAGAGTAAAAATGAGGCATCATTACAGCTCTGCAGCGTCCCTCACAAGCAGTCAGCAGTGTCAAGTACAAGCCATGCCACACAGGACAGGACCATGTGTGTCTCAGGACTCAAAAGATCCCCCCTCTGCTCTCTGCACCTTGCACCCCGACTCTGAAACACACATAAATAGAAAGGTAACATGCATCTTGTCGAGATACCATGAAAATTTTCTGGTGTGCCACTCCAGCTGAGCCTCAGCCTCCACTCACAGCATCAGCAGTATCACTGCTGTCTAACTCGACCTAATGGCTGCCCCACTTACTGCCAAGCCGTTGTGCTTTTGGGAGGTTAAGAAGCAAGGAGAGGCTTCGCTTCAAGAGCCCTCCTTCCTGAAAAAGCAGAAACACTCGCTCAAACATCCTATTATATTACAGGCTTCACTGCCAATTTCGAGCATAAAAATACTGCAGCAGGTAGGCAAGACACGAGCTTCTGAAGGTAAATCCTAATCCATCAAAAAAGGACCCTGTTCTTCAGTCCCTGTGTCAGGCCCCCAGTGCACTCAACTTGCCCAGCTGTGGTGAGTCAAACAGTTCAAAACAAGCTGGTGTTTTGACCACCTGGAAGTGGATTTGTTAAGCTCTTCCCTATCCATATTCCAACACAGATAGCAGAAACTCACCAAGATCTTGCAGGTGGCTCCGTTTTCCCTGAGCTCAATGCCTTTACTTTTATACGCACCAATTCCAACACAGGCCATTACAGAATGCGTGAACACCTAAGGAAAAGGTCTTGTCCATTAAATCTGCTCTACAGGTCTATAATTAATATAATCATCATAAAAAAAAATTAGGGCTTTCAAAGCCTGTAAAAGAAGTCATAGAGGGATCCCTTTATCTTTACAGAGCTGTCTTCACTACACTCTCTGCTCTCCTCGCCACCTCTAGCAGATCAGGGCTGGAAACATTTAGTATTTCCAGCACACAAACACTGCACTGGGAACACTGCTGGATTATGAGCAAAGGCTTTGTAAGCTCTGCTGAGAAACCAAAGACTTCCAGTAGTGACTTCCCAGAGTTCAGAAGCTCTCAATCCACTGCAAGCGTAGAAGAGAGCCGCTTTCTCTGGGTGATCCTCCTGGAGGTCACTACAACACTACAACATGACAACTCACCTCACCAGCTGATTCTTTCACACGAATTCACGCTCCAGATCTTTTTTGGTAAGTGTCTGCCAAAACAAATCCTCCACCCAACGAAATGAAGACACAACACGACCCTGCAAACTCTACACGAAGGTACCTGGGTGCAGGGCTGCCAGGCAAGGTCAGCTGCCAGCCTGCCTCTCGTGGGAGCTCACCAACCGTGTTTATTTTACACGTTTTCTCTTCTGCTAATGAACAGGCCACAAAAGAAACAATGGCCCGAGAGAGGAGAGCCAGGCAGCAGCACTGGGGGCACTGCTGCAACCAGTCACTGCTGCCAAGCGTCCCAGAACATACCACTAACAAATTCCATTTTTTAAACACCTTTGGGAATACAGAGACAACTGTGCTGGGCCCAAGGACAATTCTGAGTGTTGCAGCATTACTCCCCTACCCTACAACTGCGTGGCCACGCTAACAACACACTCGCACTCTCTCCCTCAAAAAATCATCCCAGGAGTTGCAAGGGCCCCCTGCTTGTGCTGGGCAGCTGCCTCGTCGTTGCTGACTCTGATAATCACACACCTCTGCGACTGACGGGCCTGGTAATGAATCTGGACACCCTTACACATGAGACTCAAGCAGGAAGGTTCCATCTTGCAGTTTTGCATTTTTTGGTTTATTTCTCGGGATCGTTATCTCAGAAGGCATCACAATAGAGTGCAACCTTCACACAAAGGAGCGAATGTGACCAGTTTTGTGTCCTAACGCACGAGGCGAATGCAGACAGTGACGCTGTCCTGGATTTCCTTAAGCTTTGCTTATGTCCATGACTACAATGACAAACCACCAAACAATCCGAACACAGACTTCTATCCGGCACGATTAACTTGTCCTCTACACTTCCCATTAAGATGACAGCTTTCCAGGTAGAAATTGCAGAGCTGTCCATCTCCCAAAGATCAATAACTCTGATGAATCATCATGCTAGGCAGTAACAGTTCTTACAAAACACTGGCACGTACAGTAATTGGGAATCTGATGTCACATCTGGCAGTGTGATTTCAGAGCTAATAGAGTCAGGTAGAAAAAGATTAAGTCTTTCCCGAACAAGACGCTTCGTGAAAACTTCTGTGTTTTTCTCCTACTCCTGATCCACTTGAAGAAGGTACGAGGGGAGCGCAGCACCCATCCCGACAGGCGAGGAAATGGTGTTCTGCAGTTTCAGCCTTTGCTGACGACACCAGCGGGTTACAAGCGCGATTTGGACAGCGCAGCCCCTCCGCTTCCCTTTTCGGGGACCCCCGCTGCCCAGCCGTGCCCCTAACCCGGGCAGCGACCGCGCCGGGCAGAGCCGCGCTCGGCCGCGGCCCCCGGCCCCGCCGCCGGCATGAGTCGGCAGAGAAAGGCGGCGCGGCCTGCGCGGGGGAGCCGCGGCC